>CM053787.1:414569325-415024325 GCA_028749045.1 Cupressus sempervirens
AATGACTACAATATTGCCTTCTAATAGCAAAATCTCTGTTTGATATTAACTCAAAATTTTTGACATGTCAAATTCTCCCTCTTTGACATCTCAAAAATTCACCAAAATTTCTTTGACATATGACATAAAACTCTCCCTCTTTGAAATCTTATGCCAAAGACAATAATAAATGTAGTCTCCATGTACCTAATATACAGATTCATATGCAATTTTCTTTGACAATGTTGCATCAAGTTGTCTAATCTTCAACATGCTTGGTTGATGCATCACTAAAATTTGATCAGTGAACTTCAAATAGGGGAATGACCCCTACCTTACCTCTTAGGTACAAAAATGCATCCTTAGGTAATGGCTTGGTGAATGTGTTTGCAATCTATTCTTTTGTATTCACATATTCCAATCTCACCTCCTTGTCTTGCACCAATTCAATATTGCAACAACATATTCTACTTTTGTTGTAGATTGAGAGATACAGTTCTACTTCTTGCTTGTCCAAGATACTAGCCTCTTTCCTAGAAAAAATGCTCCACCACTAGTGCTCTTCCTGTCATCAACACTTCCTTCCCAATCAACATTAGTGAATGCTCTCAATTCAAAGTTGTCTCCTTTCTTATACCACAAACCATATTCTTTAGTACCTTCTAGATAGCTCATGATTCTTTTTATTTCCATCATATGATTTTCTTTGAGATTAGCAAAGAATCTAGCCACCATACCAACTGCTAATGCTATATTAAGTCTTGTGTGCACTACATATTGAAGTTTTCTAGTCATTAATTTGTATGTAGTATGGTCTACCTCCTTGGAATCATCTTTACTAGAAATCTTATGTCCAATAGACATAGGTGTTCTAACTGGTCCATAATCCTCCATTCCAAAATTCTTCAGTATCTCCTTGATGTATCTTGATTGAGTAATGCATATACCATCCTTCATCTATTGAATTTGTAAGCCAACCAATAATTTAATCTCTCTAAATATTGACATTTCAAATTCCTTACTCATTTCTATAGAAAAATATTTTACATATCATCAGTTCTAGTAAATAATGTATCATCCACAAACATTTTTGCCAACAAAATCTTCTTATCTGGTCCTTCTTTGATGTATAGGTTGTTGTTATCATTAGTTCTTTGAAAACCAATATTTATGAGATAATTATATAACCTTTCATACCAGGCTCTAGGAGCTTGTTTGAGACCATACAAAGCTTTGTGCAGTCTACAAACCATCTCCCTTTTGCTAGGATCAATTAAACCTTCTAGTTTCTCAATGTAGACTTCATCTTCTAAGATTCCATTCAAGAATACAGATTTCACATCCATTTCGTATACTTTGAATCCTTTGTGTACTACGTATGCAAGGAGTGTTCTAACACCTTCTAGTCTAGTAACAAGAGAAAAATTCTCTCCATTGCCAATACCTTCTTGAGCATAACCCTTTCACACTAACCTTTCCTTATTTCTTGAAACTTCTCCATTCTCATTTAGCTTATTTCTGAATACCCATTTTGAGCCAATTACATTGTTGTCCATGGGTCTCAGAACATGAGTCCAAGTTTTGTTTCTTTTAATCTAATCAATCTCTTCATTCATTGCCTTAATCCAACTTTCATTTTCTAATGCATCTTTGATAGTTCTAGCTTCAAACATAGTTAGCAAACATGTACCTTTTAATTTATTCCTTGCTATTATGCCTTCTAATTGATTTCTAATGATTTTCTTAGGTGCATGATACTTGCTGACATATCTAGCAAGTCTCGGCTCCTTCTTTATGAATTCACTAGGTTCACTATGATCTTCTGAATCATGCTCAAGTCCCACTATCTATGAATTGGGTCCATCAGATGACTCAGTTTGCACTGACTAAAACACATGTCCTTTTGACTATGACTTAGGTCCTTTAGATTGTGAAATTAGATTGCACTAGGTACAAATCAAGTTGAAGTGGGGATTTTGAGGACTCGGGTGTTGAAGACTACTAACTACCATTTTCTTGAACTTCAGGTAAAGTATTAGGCTCATAGTAAACAAAGTTTTTGTAGTTTTCAGGTTCTTTTATGCTTTTTTCTTTAGATTCTTCTGCAAATTCATCAATATTTACATGTGCACTTTCTATAACTTTGTGAGTAGATAGATTTAAACATTTGTATGCTTTTCTCTTATTGGAGTATCCCAAGAATATGCCTTCATCATTTTTTACATCAAATTTTCCTTTTCTTGACTCCTTCAGAATATAACATTTTCTTCCAAATACTTTAAAATAACAAACATTAGGTTTATAGTGATACCATAATTCAAAGGGTTTTTGATTTGAATCCTTCAACTAAACTTGGTTCAAGGTATGAACTATAGTGCTTATTTCATCCTTCTACTACTTGATAACAACATTCTTCTCTATCATTAGTGTCCTTGTACAATTTATGATTGATCTATTCCTGCTCTTAGCTATGCCATTCTTCTGAGGTGTACCAGGTGCAAATACATACTTTTTAATTTTTCAATCATTGTAGAATTCATTGAATTTATTTGAGATGAATTCACCTACTCTATTTGACCATAGACACTTTAGTTTCTTTCCTATTTCTTTATCAACTCTTTCCAAATACCATTTAAATTTTTGGAATGCTTCTAATTTAACCTTTAAATACATGACTGCCATCATCCTAGAATAATCATACATAAACAAAATAAAGTACTTATTTCTATAGTAGCTTTCTATGCCAATAGGTCCACAAAGGTCTGAATAAACTAGCTCGAAGACTTCTTTAGAATGATAGTTCTTTTTTGAAAAACTTTTCTTTCTCATCTTTCCAATTTGACAATTCTTGGACATGCCCATATCAGGTTTCTTTAGGCTTGGAATGCCTCTAACCCTTCTATTCTTTCTTATGTTGACCAAGTTATCAAAATTCACATGACACAATCTTCTATGCCATAACCATCTTTCTTCTACTTGATCTATTGAAGCATGAATTTATAGTTAGATCTAAGTAGAAAAGATTACCTCTTATTTGATTGCCAACCCCAACTAGATTTCCATATCCATCTAGAAACTTGGCTTTCTTATCCATGAATTCTACCTTGAATCCAATGTTATTCAATTGTGCCACACTAAGTAGATTATGCTTCAATCCTGCAACCCAATAAGCATTGTCACATCTAAGATCATTATTTAGTGCAATACAAACTTTCCCCTTTACATAATAGGGTTCATGATTTCCAAATCTAACACTCCCACCATCATACTGTTCCAAGTGCTCAAATTTAGATTTATCACCAATCATGTGGTGAGAACAACCACTATCAATAATAAATGCATCATTGTTACTGACATGAGAGATGAGGATCATCTTATCATTCTCATCACTTGATTCATCCTTAACAACAATGTAAACCATTTCATCTTCTTCACTGCTATCAGAATCTGTAGCCATGTAAAAATATTTCTTACCTTTATCATTATAGTCTTTCTAGCTTTTGAAATCCTTCTTGCCTTTGTACTTTTCATGCTTCTTTTCTTCCTTTCCTTCTCTATTTGGACACCTTGCAGAAATGTGACCAACTTGTTGACAAGAAAAGTAGATCAAAGGAATTTTTCCTTTGTACTTTCCTTTTCCTTTTGGAAATCTTCTTGCAAGTAATGCTTCAATGAATTCAAGATCATCATTAGAACCATCTTCATCTTCACTATCAATTCTTTCTTTTAGACTTTGTAGCTTTCTTCTTGAGTGATAGCTTGGTTTGAAATGTAAACTCAAGGCTACTAAAATTAGGAACATAATTATCAAAATTATCTAACCCAACTACTATCAAGCTTCCCACTAGTGTATCTAAGGTTATATCATTCTTAGGATCACATCTCATTTCTTGAATAGCTAACACTCTAATTGCAATAAATAGGAAGATGTGTTTTTAGATTACCTTCCTAGCCACTATTAAATTATCAATTTGCCCACTTGAGGCTTTGATTGAACTCACACTAGATTTGATTCTTTCACTATATTGTGCAATGTTCTCATCTTATTTCACCTTCATCTGATCAAACTAACCACTAGGAATTTCTTCCTTATATCTCCTCACATTATCATCACATCCATAGATATCCTTCACATTGTTCCATATTTCATGAGCAGTACCATAGCCTTTGAATTCATCAAATTCAACATAATTGAGAGTGGAAGCAATGTCAAGCATCATTATGTTATGGTTCTTTTTTTCCACAATCTAATCCATAGTCAAAGTTTTAGTTAGTTCCATATATTTGTTCCCTATATATTTCAAGCCTATGTCACTAATGGTCACAAAATGGAGCTTCATAAGTTCTTCCATGCTTAGAATTTATCTTTGTTTAGCTTAGGAATCTCCATTTTGTAAGACATCTTGATCTTTACCTTAGGTCCTTGAAACCTTCTTTACAAGCACCAAAATCTCTAATAAATTTTTTTGGAAATATCAGAGGAGTAACTGAGCGAGGAGGGGTGAATTAGTTGCCACTAAAACAAATCCAAGATCCCTTAAGATGTCAATACAATTCAAAACCAAACTCTGCTGAAACTAAAATACTGTCGTAACTCAGTTAACAAAGGAACACTTAGTTAACATAGGAGCACTTAGTTAACACTAAGGATTATTGTCACTCAGAAAATACTAAAATATTTGGTTCTTAAGATGTTTAGAATGATTAACCTTAATTAAAATAGTTATAGAATCATAAAGCAAATAGCATGAACACAAGAGAAACCAAGATTTAACATGGAAACCCTATTTGGGAAAAAACACCAATTGTAGCTAGCTACTATTTTTCACTCTTCTAAAGTGAGCCCTGTTAGGAGCCAACCCTATTAAAAGATACAAAATACACTATTAGGTGTGACCCTATTAAATGATTTAGATCACCTTATTAGGAGTGGCCATGTTAGAGGTCTTTAGACACTTCAATCTAGAAATACCACCTTGTTAGAGGATTTGGAAAATAGCTATTAAGCTAACTCTCTTAAGAGATTGATTCACTACTAAAATTATTAGAGAGTAACAATGACCTGACCTAATTTTTGATGTAACTATCTTTGCTGATTTTAGATCTCTATTTTGGCTTGAATACTTGATCCTCCTTAGCCAAAATGCTCTTTGTAGCTCAATCTACTTAAGTACTCTGATATCCTTCCAATTCACTTCCTTGATTTATCTTTTCAATTTCATTCTTTTTCTCAATTAAATCCTTAACTTGAACTCATATTTATATATTTTACCTTGTCAAGTGGGCTTGAATATAATTTCAAAAAAATGAAATTCATTCCATGAGTTAGCTAGAACTGACCAAAACTGTTAGATCAAATAAACTGATATAGGAAAATCCTTCATTAGCCAACCCATCTTGGTCAACACTTAGAAATAACTTTCCTTCAAAACTCATTTGGTAACCAAGTGAGCTCAATTAAGACTCATTCCATGCCAAATTTTCTTTGGTAATTTAGTGAACTCAGTTAACACTAAATCTAAACTTTGTTAACATTGAAATACTCGTCATACATTGGAACTTACTATGATTCCCAAGTAAGCTTGACAAACACTAATTTCTTTATATATAATTGAAATTTGTGTAACATCAAAGAAAACATACAATTGAATGATTGTATCCAACATAGGACATCCAAATTCTTATTACCAATACTAAGAAGAAAGGAAAGAAATGTAACCTCAAAAGGACAAGAATTTTTCATGGGAAAGGAAAATGTGGAAAAGATGCCTCACAAGTTCAATGCTTCGGATGTGACCAATATGGGTATTATGCTGCAAACTGTCCTAACAAAACAAAGAAACATGCATCCTATTCCCATGTTGGAAAAACATAATCACAAGAAGAATTTGAGAAGTTTTTATTTTATTCAACACTACCAAATCAAGTATCAAACAAATCAAGCATCTGGGTAATTAATAGTGGATCATCTAGACACATTGTTGGATTCTAAGAAAATATAGAAACTATGATAGAAGAAACTAATGAAATGACCATAGGAGATGATTTTGCACATGTTGTAAAAGGAATAGGGATCTACACCATTAAGCTAGAATCATGAATGACAATTCAACTAAAGGATGTACGAGATACATACCTAAGATCAAAAGAAACTTCATATCCATATCTTTCCTTGAAGATAATGGATATAGGATCATAGTTGTAGATGGGAAAGTTTTGGCCTAGAACAAAACCACCACATTTAAGAAAACCAAAACTATAGGAATAAGGCATGGTTAATTATACAAACTATGTGTCAAACAAAAACACACTCTTATTCATGAAACTCCCAACATCATTGGAATTTAACACAAAAGACTAGGGAACACTCTTTTTCATGCCTTAAATTCCATGGATAAATTGGTAACTAGACTACCTAAAATCCTCACACTATGGAACATGAAAAATATGGTACATGCAATGAAGAATCAAATGGAAACTATGATGAAGAAGAGATAGTATTTGTTGCAGTCAAGGAAGAACTATCTATTGGTGATGAAGAAGTTTGTGAGGAGAAGGCATTTATTATATGGATGAATAAAAATGATAATGTATCATTGATAATGGATGTATGTCATATGATTAGTGATAAGAACAACTTTATTATAATGGAAGAATGTGATGGAGGAAAAGTTAGATTTGGTAATGGATCTCCATGTGTAATAAGAGGTAAAGGCTCAATAGCACTTACTAATAACATTAATTGTCAAGATGTTTATCAGGCTAATCGTTTGAACTATAACTTATTTTTTATTATGGGAAAACAAGTTTTGAAGGGCCCCTTAAACCCTAATACAAAAATAAGAAAAAATAGGAATAATTACATAACAAACCTTAGAGCATAATAACCAATATCAACATGGCCAGTAGGTGACAAAAAAATAGCCTAAGAAAAGGATACAAACAAAAGGGACAAGTCCCATAGAGCAAAAGATAACACCAGACACACATACAAAAAAGGTCTTAAAGAAATTTCTACCAAAGGCTCTTGAGAAGCTCAATCACTTCGTCCTCCAACTTTTTCATAGTCTCTACCACCATCTTCATAACTTTGAGCTTAGACTCCATAGTGGCTCTTAGTTTTTGTAGTTGGACCTAGTTTGACCACGTTTGCAAAAAACAAGCCCTATAAATGCCCTTTTGATGAGATTGTACCCGACTGTCAGTATGAGGCCCCTTAGGTGTTTAATGTTTCTAACACCCTCCTTTTAGTGTGTCTACCTGTTCTATGAAGATAAATCATCATTCTGAGCTATTTGGCAAAGTCCTGTTTCGAGCTAGTTTCATATCTGCATTTTACACCAAGTGTCAAACAATGATAAGAAGCCCGATTTAAGTCTTAATATCTTGCACCCAGATTTGTGTCATGACTTGCCACATTTGGAAGTGTCTAGTGTCTATAACAAAGAACTTATGTTTCATTTTTCAAATCATTTCGAATCCATTTGACTAGGTTTTGAATCCCTCAAAGTTGGTAGTTTAAATTTGTCATGCTTTAGCGGTTTGCACATAATTTTGGGAAGCCCTGTTTGACGCGCTATAACTTTTGACCAGTTAACCCAACTATTGAAATTCCTTTTGTGTTGTATTGTAGAGGTCAGAGAATTGTTATGTTTCAACTTTCAGCTTATGAAAAATCTATTTGATTAGTTTTCAAATGCGATTCCCAACGCAATTTGTAACTTTTTGCTGGTGTCAGTATTTGTGGATTGATTGGAAGCCCTGTTTGTGACGTTATATCTCCTGATCCATGGTTGGTCAAGTCAAATGGATTATACCCCTGTGTTTTCCTTTGGAAATACTTTAAGTGTGCCAGTTTGCAAGTTATGACGAATCCATTTGCACACTTTTCCAAGTCAATTCCATTCACAAAAAATGCTTTCTGTCAACATGTCCAGTTTGCAAAATTCTGAGTAGCCCACTTTGACTGATCGCCATTTGCACCCTATTATTTTTCATGAGCCTAAATTGTAGATCCGTAATGTCCTCATGACAAAGAATGAATTCCCAGTTTTCATTTTCCCATGTGCTAATTTGCCCAATTTTCAAGGTCAAATCCAAATCCAGTTTGTTGTTTTCTGACATGTTTTCTTGCCGATAAACTGAAGAAGGCAACTTTAAAAGGCAATATCTTTTGACTGGGAATTCATCATGAGGTGAGATCTGACAGGGTGCAAGAGTGCAGAGCAAAGAATCAGTGTGTCAGTTTTCACGTCATGATCAGTTGATTTGGCTAGTTTTCAAAGCAGTAAAATAGACCTCCTAGCGCATATTTGACAGTTGACCGAACATTGAAAAATGAGTTTTTAAAGTGGTTTTCAGTGGTCAAACTTGGTTCCAATCGGCATCAGATGGTCAATGGATTAATTTTGAGTATTACTTGTTTGAAAATAAATTTTTTTTTAGCCGGACCTGTTTCGAGGCCTGACTAAATGATATCAGACTGGTGTGATGTTTAGAGATGAAGGCATTTTGATATGAGGGCATCATTGTAAAAGATTTATCAAATGTGGCTTGATTTAATTACAAAGTCTAAGGCTGATGGGAGAGTAGGTGTTATTTTTTTTTAAACTTTGAAGGGGATCATCCACATTCACAAGTGGTCAAATAAAGACTAAATAATCATGAATATGTTTCAAATTCTGTTTGATTATGATTGTGGATTTTTCCAAATTGTTGCAATGCAAATCTTACTCCAAATAGCCCATGCACACTGATCTTGGTACCAACTACCAAGTTGGCTACTCAAATGATATTTATGCTATTGAGCTTGGGTATGAAATTCAAAAAGTGAAGGAACGATATCTTTAAGGGAACAACACCAAGAAATAAAAAGGAGCAAGCTACACATCAAATGAAGATAGGGAGCTAATCAAAGTGAGGTTGAATGTCCATGTTGGAAATGTCTACTCTTTGAAATGCTGTCGATTTGGTCATTTTCTTTTCACTGGAGGTGAAGATGGAGCTATCCATATATTTGAAGACCGATCTACTCGTTGTCATGCAAGCTATTGCAGTGATGATTTTGTATTTATAAAAAATAGCCCCACACACAAATGAAGATATGCTTTTTCACGAGGAGGGTAGCGGCGAGGTCTTTCAATAAAGACCAAGGCACTAGTTAGAACAGGAGAATCAAATGCTCTGAAAGTTGCAGCCAGTCAGTATTACAAAGGAGCCTCAACATTGTACCACCAAAAAGGTCAAGTAGGAGCTTAAGTCCTCGAAGTCTGAGTGGGAGCCCAAGTGCGAGGCCTTGGAGGAGCCAAAGCAAGAGTACACCTAGAAGTTTGAGCAAACATTCGAGGCAAAACCCACCTCTGAATCCTCCGAGAAGTCAAAGCAGGACCCCTTGTAGAAGACTGTCAAAAGGCCTAAGCCATAGCCCTTTGGGAGAAAAGAGTACAACACCTCCTCCCAATCGAAGTCAGAGTACAACAAGGAGTCTTAGTGTAGAGGAAACACCTAAACGTGTTAGGAGGGGTCGTGGTTTTAGCCATTGCTATTCTTATGCTCGATGGTATCACATTCCATCTCTAGAGCGTTCTCCTCCAAGGTCCCGATAGACATCTGCCTCAAGGCAGAACTCCTCCAAGGTACAGGAGGAGCCGAAGTCAAAGTACAAGTTACAACCCAGTTAATTATCATAATCGGAGAAAGAACAAAACCTCCATGCATCAAAGGAAGCCGATGCCTCAATGTAGAGCATCCAGTGTTAGGAAGGGTGTATGCATTGACAAGAGGAGAAACCTGTGGCTACAGCAAAGGGAGCAGAGTTGTTGAAGAGAAGGATATCCTCACGCACTAAAATGAATCTGTAGCCTCATTCAAAACAAACATATAAGTTATGAAACCCTCCTGCACAACCGCTTCTACAGAGATCACACGCAATTAATAGAAGGTCCAACTCCATGCTGTAAGGAAGAGGGACATGGAAAGAAGCATGAAGGAAAAGGCACATTAGGCAGCTCGCACATGAGAAAAGGGTGCAGGAACAGTGTAAAAGCAGACATATCCCACATTCTTTGGGCACCAAACTTTTTATAGTTTAAATACTCTTACACACGAAACCATAGTGTTTGACAAGTTGGTGCATTTTTTAAGGCAAGACTAATGTGCATGGGCCCAAGTGATGTCAACAAGACATAAGAAAAATTTTACTTGAAAGAACAATTGCGATGACATGGCACCAAAAGATGGAGGTTGCACAAGATTGCGCCACTTGGCGAATCGAGTGGCCCTCGCTATCTCACCAAGCGAAAGATGCATGGGAGTTAGCATCTTCCAATAAATCGTAGGGTGCCATGTGGCACAAATTCCAAGACACGCTGTGATGTGGCAGACAAATTTTTGGAATGCACCAGATCATGCCACGTGGTAGATCTAACAATTCTCGCTACGTCACTAAGCTGAACTTGCTCACTAATTAATATAGCGAAGTAGCGAGTGTGACATGGCATCCATGTAGCGTGGTGACGTGATAGATGATGCGTACCATGTGGGCCAATCAAATGCAGACACGTGGCATCTGGTCTAAGTCAATTTGACCCTGGATTCAAACGGCAAGGAAAAATTTGTAGAAACTAAAAAATAATTTTTTATTTTTTCTGGGCAGTGGGTATGCACGTTCAAAAATTTCAAAGAGAAACATTTTCTAAAGTTTCTACTTTAGAATTTTTTTAATTTGATTAAAAATCAAAGTTGCAAGCCTGAACCTTCTAGCAGGGGACTAATTTTTGAAATAAGATTCTGGAGGTTTTCGAGAGGCTAGATAGGCGATGTTATATATCGCCGAAATCGAGAGAAGACGAAATTTTCAATTCTGACTTGGTTTTTGCACAGGTATCAATCAGTTTGAGTTACACGAGGTTTTCTATCAGGTACTTGAATTGCAACCATATTTAGACCAGGAAGTTCAATTTTGATATTTTGTTAACATAATGACCTGAATATCAGTAGAAGGAAGTGGAAATGTAGTTAGGGTCAAATTTGTTCAGATTTACTCAGTAAAAACTCATTTTTACTGCCTTTTTCATGGGGCAATCAGATATTTTGGTGATTCAAAAAGCTTTCATCATTAAGCAGAGATATTTTGCAAATCAGTTGCAAATAATGATGAAACAAAATCAGATCAGATGGGATGAAAGAAAAAAGAGGTTACTCAGTTGCACAAGATTGAATTTCAAGTCGACACTTGTCGTCATCATAAAAAATTAGGGAATTCTTTCTCTTCTATATCTTTCTTTCTTGCTTCCATCTTAGGGGTTCTAGTTTTTGCACTGAGAGACCATTCTTCAGCATTTCTTCTTGTATTGAACAACATTTTGAGTTTTATGCAAATAGTTCATGTCTATTAGGTGATTTATGAAGTATTCTGTACATCTCTCATGTATTTGATTTCAAAGAAAGCAAATAAAGAGTAGCAATGGTTTCAAATTCAGCCTAAATCTTGTCTCTTGTTTGTGGATCTGTAATCTTTTCTAGTTTGTGATCAAAGACCATAGATTAGGTTGCATCTCATTGAGTGATGTATGTGATTGAAATACCTTGCTTATGGAACCAAGAGCCATGTAACCGCTTGGTGTTTATCACAGGGTTTACTGATTTCATGATGGGATATTCTAAGTATGAGATTCATTTTGATGCATATGTCAATTCACAAGGTGAAAGATAGATTAGGGATCTTAATGTAGAGATACATCTGAGGTTTCGAGAAGATGTATGGTTATGATTCATTTAAATGCCCAACAGATAAGGCACTGGTCAGAGATAGGATCATTAAGTTCTATTGCTCATACTTGGGTCTTGCTGATATCAACATATTAAATCAATTTTCCCTTTTATGTTGAAAGGTATTCAAAGTATAACCCACACTTAGTTTTCCAATTTCATGAGTCATGTCCTTAGCTATTTCATGCTTGTGATCTCCTAGTTAGGCATAGAAGAATTAGGGGTTTCATCTTCTTTTATAGATCCTGAATATGGTTATTGCACTGGTCACATAGTCAGATCTAAAGAGGTTCACCTACCTAGGTTTTGCAGAGCCTGAAGAAGAAGAAGGGTCATGCCTTATAGTTGGCATGGTGTCTAAATGGGCATGTTGAAAATGAGAGTTAGCTGCCCCTAGATATGTTTTGTTCTCATCAGGGTAATTGGAAACGGGTAACATTTTCAAACACCAACAAAATGGCGACTCCGCTAGGGACTCATGAAAAATTCATTGATAAAAGGACAAAGATCTCTGGTGTAATATATTTCAGTCCAAAAATTTGCATACTCAGTTTTGTATGCAAGGTTTCATGTTTCCCAATCAAGAATGTGTTCTTTCACTTTGTTAAGGGTGTGGTGTTCCAAGGTTGTGTGTGAGTTTTCAAATACCTATTATAAATTTTGGACCAGCTTGTCATCTTATGCAACCTAGGAAAATCTTTTCTCATTTAATGAGTGGCGACTCTAAAGTATATCTCTGGACCAGTGTAAATTTTTGAAGTGAAGGGTATTGTGAAAGTTGCAATAGTTGGAATGCAGATTTGAAGAAGTTAAAACAGGCCCTTGGCAGTGGTTGAAAGAAAAGGGTGATGTTGTGCAAGGGTTACTAAATCAAGCATGATTTGAATCTATTGTTATTTGCAGCATTGAAGTAGTTGCAGGCATCCATATGGAGAGGTATTTTCCACTTTCATGTGTTAGCATTAAATAGGAGATTGGTTCAGTACAGATTCATCATGCTTTGTGGAAAGTAGATTCAGCAAAAGTGTTTTATATGTCAAAGTATGTTTGAAGTTTTGAATTGGTAGAAAGAACTCCAAATCTACTGTAATTAATAATTTCTGAAAGTGTCTAATGATGAATGAGTCTTGAGTTTGAAGAATGTCAAGTTTCATCTCACCTAGTATGCAACCTATTAGTGAAAGTTTTAGATCTATTTCTACCAGGAGGTATGTGCCATTGAATTTTAATGGTATCCATGGTTTCTCGAATACTGTGCCTTGTAACCTCAGATAGTATTTGCCTAAGTTTGGTGGAAACCATGAAAATTCAGCCAGTCATCATGTTCAGCTGTTTAGTGACTTGGTTGGTGATTTTGAAATTTCTCATGAAGACATTCAGATGAAATTGTTTGTTCATTCTTTAGAGGATGATGCTAGGGACTAGTTTTCGTTCCTACCAACATGTTCAATTTCATCCTGTGATGAATTAATGTCAACCTTCATGATGTAGTTTGGGGAAAGAGTAAGAATCTCTAATTATTTTGATAAGTTTTCAAAAATTCAAATCAGGAATGGTGAGTTAGTTCTTGAATTTAATATCAAATTTGCAAAGATTTTAAATGAAATTCTTGAAAGTTACAAGCTGGATGATCAAAT
Organism: Cupressus sempervirens; assembly: GCA_028749045.1. NCBI lineage: Eukaryota > Viridiplantae > Streptophyta > Pinopsida > Cupressales > Cupressaceae > Cupressus > Cupressus sempervirens. The sequence continues at coordinate 414,582,711 of CM053787.1, forward strand.
GTGTTTTGTGGTTTATCTGGGTGCATTTGATAAAAAAGATGAACTATCTGTTGAGAGATAAGGAACCTAGAACTTTGCATCAGGCATTCATGATAGCAATAGAGATTGAGAATAACATAAAATATGGCTTAACCCAAAGTCACTTCTCTAGAAATGTTTGCCGGCAAGATGAGGTGCAAAGAACAAATCAATGTCATATAGAATGTTTAATCTCATATCAGCAAATAAACACTCCTGCTATTATAAATAGTTTTGTTGAAGATTCAAAAATAAAAACATGTGAACATGAAATTTCTCTATTGCAAAGAAGAAATGATTCCATTATTGCTGAATTAAATGCACATGTTTATGGTATTACAACATTAGAACATAAAGATAGTTCACTTGATGAATTGTATATGCAAGAAATAAATTTAGTTGTTTCTCCTCCTATTGATAATATGCCTTTGGTTGAGAATGTCATAAACTTTGAAGTTGAAGGATATTCATCTCAGTATAAGGAGGAAGAAACCAGAAGTGATATATCAAGTGATAGAGGTGAAATTGCTGACCCGACATGCCATGGAGAGATGACACAATATAAAGAATGTAAATCATATGTATCTCTATCATAGTTAGAAGAACTAAGCTCATATGTTGATAATATTTCAGTAGTAGAGATGCATTCTCTTAACCAACAGGATAGGCAAGAAATGAATTATCTCATTGAGAGATTGCATCATGTTGAGAATGTTATTATATCTAAAGTTGAAAGACAATCATATCAATGTGAGTATGATAAAGCTGAGAGTCATCTTTCAAGTGATAATGAAGTTGCTGATCCAATATATTATCAAGAGGTGTCATATGAAGCTGATGATGAGTGTTATTACTCAAGTCAAGAAGAAGATAGTGCTAGTGTGTGTCCATCTGCATGTGAATCAGATGTTGATTGGGAAGAAGAGAGCAAAGACGAAAGTGAGAGTTCTCTTGATAGTAAAGGTACAAATACTATTTCTAAATCTGAAAGTGAGTTTCCATTTCAGAATTGTGTATATCAGTTCGAGATTGAAAGTTATGAAGAAAATGTGTCTACACAATATGAAGACAAAGAGGTTATCCATAGAGACGTATTACCTAATTGTAGAAGAGTGTCTTGAGGATGAGTGCAGTGATGATTAGTACGTGATTGATCCTGAGATTAATGCATTAGCACCTATTGGTAAGATAAATGATGATTTTATTGCAAGACATTGTAATCACCTATATGGAGACAATGAAAGTAACTTTGATTTGTATTCTACATGCTTCATTGACGGAGTGGATGTTGAGTCCTCATATGATTCTGATCTTTCTTCTTCATATGCTGAAAGTGTCCATGACAGTGATGTTAGAAATGGTTTTAAAGTTTTCACTAATCCGTTATATGGTGGGGAGTTTGATGTTGATTAGCACATCACTTGTCCTAATGTCTGCAAAGGCGCTTTGCAAGGAATTATTAATCCTCTTTTTGAAGAACACATGGACAATTCAGATTTAGTTGAGAACGAGTTTGATGATGATACCTTGTCTTACTGCTATAAGAGATCATAAAGTTCTTATTTCGAGTTTAATAGTGAAACTAATGATTATGTAGCATCTGAGGAGGTAAATGACAAGGTGTTTGACGAAGTTGTTTACGAAAATCAGTATGCACCTTGCAATGAGATTTATGATGAACTCTTTGATGTAAAAACTAATCTATTTGCTGATTGTGAAGAACCATTTGAAGATTATGGATTAGTTTCAGATTCTAACGTGGATGACATATGTGAATATCAGTCAGATTGTTTATTTGATTCCTATCCGATTATGCAAAGGGATACACATTTTGAAGGTATGAGTGGTCTTTTCCCCCAAGTTGAATATGAAGCCTTCATATTCAAAAATGATAGCATGTATGAGTCATTAAATGAAGAGAGTTTTCAGTTTTAGTCTGATATGTTTAAACATGCTGATCAATATCTTCATAATGAGCTAACGATTGAAGATGAAGTAAGTTTTTATATGCATTATGAAAGTAAGAGTGATAATTTTGTTTTGCCGAGTGATTTGTTATATGATGATAATATGATTGGTGAAACTAATAGGAGAAGAAAATTCAATTTACCGCATGAAAGTTTACATGAGAATCATGTTTATGACAGAGGTAAACAATTTTGCTAAAGTTCAATGGCCCGAGGCCATCGTGTGTACATAGTCTTGGTAGTTGTAGTTGTTTCCTTGCTTTCAATAAGCTATTCGAGAGAAGTCTTGAAGTTTTTGGGGAATGGTCTGCTTCTTCCAAAGATCTAAATCCTTGCCATTCCCGCAAGGGGCATGCATCCCCAGATAGAGCCACTGTTAGCACTAAAAATTGTGTGGTCAAATTTGACCACGTTTGCAAAAAACAAGCCCTATAAATGCCCTTTTAATGAGATTGTACCCGGCTGTAAGTATGAGGCCCCTTAGGTGTTTAATGTTTCTAACACCCTCCTTTTAGTGTGTCTACCTATTCTATGAAGATAAATCATCATTTTGAGCTATTTGGCAAAGTCCTATTTTGAGCTAGTTTTAAATCTGCATTTTACAGCAAGTGTCAAACAACGATAAGAAGCCCTATTTAAGTCTTAATATCTTGCACCTGGATTTGTGTCATGACTTTCCAAGTTGGAAGTGTCTCGTGTCCATAACAAAGAACCTATGTTTCAGTTTTCAAGTCATTTTGAATCCGTTTGACTAGGTTTTGAATACCTCAAAGTTGGTAGTTTAAATTTGTCATGCTTTTGCGCTTTGCACATAATTTTAGGAAGCCATGTTTGATGCACTATAACTTTTGACCAGTTGACCCAACTGTTGAAATTCCTTTTGTGTCGTATTGTAGAGGTCAGAGACTTGTTATGTTTCAAGTTTCATCTTATGACAAATCTTTTTGATTAGTTTTCAAACGCGATTCCAAATACAATTTGTAACTTTTTGCTGGTGTCAGTATTTCCAGATTGATTGGAATCCCTGTTTGTGACGTTATATCTCCTAATCCATGATTGGTCAAGTCAAATGGATTAAACCCTTATGTTTTCCTTTGGAAATAGTTTAAGTGTGCCGATTTGCAAGTTATGACGAATCCATTTGCACACTTTTCCAGGTCAATTCCATTCGCAAAAAATGTTTTCTGTTAGCATTTCCAGTTTGCAAAATTCTGAGTAGCCCACTTTTACGGATCGCCACTTGCACCCTGTTATTCATCATGAGCCTAAATTGTAGATACGTAATGTCCTCATGACAAACAATGAATGTCCCAGTTTTCATTTTCCCATGTGCTAATTTGCCCAGTTTTCAAGGACAAATCCAAACCCAGTTTGTTGTTTTCTGACATGTTTTCTTGCAGGTAAATCTAAGAAGGCAACTTTGACAGTCAATATCTTTTGACTGGGAATTCTTCATGAGACGAGATTTGACAGGGTGCGAGAGTGCGAAACAGAGAATCAGTGTGCCAGTTTTCACGTCATGATCAGTTGATTTGGCCAGTTTTCAAAGCCAGTCAATGGACCTCCTGGCGCATATTTGATAGTTGACTGAACATTGAAAAATGAGTTTTAAAAGTTGTTTTCAGTGGTCGAACTTGGTTCCAATCAGCAATAGATGGTCAATGGATTAATTTTGAGTATTAGTTGTTTGAAAATGAAATTTTTTTTAGCCAAACCCGTTTCGGGGCCCGACTAAACAATATCAGACTGGTGTGATGTTTAGAGATGAAGGCATTTTGATATAAGGGCATCATTGTAAAAGATTTATCGAATGTGGCTTGATTTAATTACAAAGTCTAAGGCTGATGGGAGAGTAGGCGTTATTTTTTTAAAAACCTTGAAGGGGATCATCCACATTCACAAGTGGTCAAATAAAGAGTAAATAATCATGAATATGTTTCAAATTCTGTTTGATTATGATTGTGGATTTTTCCAAATTGGTGCAATGCAAATCTTACTCCAAATAGCCCATGTGCACTGATCTTGGTACCAACTGCCAAGTTGGCTACTCAAATGATATTTATGCTATTGAGCTTGGGTATGAAATTCAAAAAGTGAAGGAACAATATCTTTAAGGACACAAAACCAAGAAATAAAAAGGAGCAAGTTGCACATCAAATCAAGATGGGGAGCTAATCATAGTGAGGTTGAATGTCCATGTTGGAAAAGTCTACTCTTTGAAATGCAGTCGATTTGGTCATTTTCTTTTCACTGGAGGTGAAGATGGAGCTATCCATATATTTGAAGACCGATCTGCTCGTTGTCATGCAAGCTATTGTAGTGATGATTTTGTATTTATAAAAAATAGCTCCACATGCAAATGAAGATATGCTTTTTCACTAGAAGGGTAGCGGTAAGGTCTTTCAATAGAGACCAAGGCACTAGTTAGAATAGGGGAATCAAATGCTCTGAAAGCCATAGCCAGTCAGTATTACAAAGGAGCCTCAACATTGTACCACCAAAAAGGTTAACTAGGAGCTTAAGTTCTCAGAGTTTGAATGGGAGCCCAAGTGCGAGCCCTCGAAGGAGCCAGAGCAAGAGACCACCCAGAAGTTTGAGCAGACATTCGAGGCAAAACCCACCTCTGAATCCCCTGAGAAGTCAAAGCAGGACCCCTAGTAGAAGACTATCAAAAGGTCTAAGCCACAACCCTTTGGGAGAAAAGAGTACAACACCTCTTCCCAATCAAAGTTAGAGTACAACAAGGAGTCTTAGTGTAGAGGAAACACCTAAACGTGTGAGGAGGGGTTGTGGGTTTAGCCAGTGCTATTCTTATGCTCGACGGTATTGCACTCCATCTCTAGAGCGTTCTCCTCCAAGGTCCTGATAGTCATCTGCCTCGAGGCAGAACTCCTCCAAGGTACAGGAGGAGCCAAAGTCAAAGTACAAGTTACAACCCAGTTAATTATCGTAATCGGAGAATGAACAGAACCTCCATGCATCAAAGGAAGCTGATGCCTCAATGTAGAGCATGCAACGTTAGGAAGGGTGTCCACATTGACAAGAGGAGAAACCTGCAGCTATAGAAAAGGGAGCAGAGTTGCTCAAGAGTAGGATATCCTCACGCACTGAAAGGAATCCATAGCCTCATAAAAAGAAAACATACAAGGTATGAAACCAGCCTACACAACCACGTCTACAGAGATCACATGCAATTAATAGAAGGTCCAACTCTATGTTGTAAGGAAGAGGGACATGGCAAGAAGCATGAAGGCAAAGGCACATTAAGCAGCTCGCACATGAGAAAAGGGCGTAGGAATAGTGTAAAAGTAGACATATCCCACATTCTCTATGCACCAAACTTTTAATAGTTTAAATACTCTTACACACAAAACCATAGTGTCTGACAAGTGGGTACTTTTTATAAGGCAAGACTAATGCACATGGGGCCGAGTGATGTCAGCAAGAAATAAGAAAAATTTTACTTGAAAGAACAATTACGATGACATGGCACCAAAAGATGGAGGTTGCATGAGATTGCGCCACTTGGCAAATCGAGCGACCCTCGCTATCTCGCCAAGCGAAAGATGCGCGGGAGTTAGCATGGGGAGATAGCGACGCTGACATGGAATGGATGAGTTAGTGATGAGAAAATTTCAAACCAATCATAGGGCACCATGTGGCAAAAATTCCAACACACACTGTGATGTGGCAGATAGATTTTTTGAATGCACCAGATCGTACCACGTTGCAAATCTGATGATTCTTGCTACGTCACTAAGGTGAACTTACTCACTAATTAATATAGCGAAGTAGCAAGTGTTACATGGCATCCACATAGCATGCTGACATGGCAAATGATGTAGACCATGTGGGCCAATCAAATGCAGACATGTGGCAGCTAGTCAAAGTCAGTTTGACCCCAGATTCAAAGGGCGAGGAAAAATTTGTAGAAAATAAAAAATAATTTTTAAATTTTTTTAGGCAGTGGGTATGCACGTTCAAAAATTTCAAAGAGAAACATTTTCTAAAGTTTATACTTTAGAATTTTTAAAATTTTATAAAAAATCAAAGTTGCAAGCCTGAACCTTCTAGCAGGGGACTAATTTTTGACATAAGATTATGGAGGTTTTTGAGAGGCCAGATAGGCGACGTTATATATCATCAAAATTGGGAGAAGATGAACTTTCTGATTTTGGAGTTGGTTTTTGCATAGGTATCAATCAGTTTGAGTTACACGAGGGTTTCTATTAGGTACCTGAATTGCAACCATATTCAGACCAGGAAGTTTAGTTTTGATATTTTGTCAAGATAATGACCTGAATATCAATAGAAGGTAGTGGAAATGTAGTTAGGGTTGAATTTGTTCAGATTTACTAAGTAAAAACTCATTTTCACTGGCTTTTTCATGGGGCAATCAGATATTTTGGTGATTCAAAAAGCTTTCATCATTAAGCAGAGATATTTTGCAAATCAGTTGCAAATAATGATGAAACAAAATCAGATCAGATGGGATGAAAGAAAAAAGAGGTTACTCAGTTGCACAGGATTGAATTTCAAGTCAACACTTGTCGTCTTCAGAACAGATTCGGGAATTATTTCTCTTCTATATCTTTATTTCTTGCTTCCATCTTAGGGGTTCCAGTTTTTGCACTGAGAGACCATTCTTCAGCATTTCTTCTTGTATTGAACAACATTTTGAGTTTTATGCAAATAGTTCATGTCTATTAGGTGATTTATGAAGTATTCTGTACATCTCTCATGTATTTGATTTCAAAGAAAGCAAATAAAGAGCGGCAATCATTTCAAATTCAGCCTGAACCTTGTCTCCTGTTTGTGGATCTGTAATCTTTTCTAGTTTATGATTAAAGACCATAGATTAGGTTGCATCTCATTTAGTGATGTATGTGATTGAAATACCTTGCTTATGGAACCAAGAGCCATGTAACCACTTGGTGTATATCACAGGGTTTACTGATTTCATGATGGGATATTCTAAGTATGAGATTCATTTTGATGCAGATGTCAATTCACAAGGTGAAAGATAGATCAGGGATATTAATGTAGAGATACGTCTGAGGTTTCTAGGAGATGTATGGTTATGATTCATTTAATTGCCCAACAGATAAGGCACTAGTTAGAGATAGGATCATTAAGTTTTGTTGCTCATACTTGGGTCTTGCTGATATCAACATATTAAATCAATTTTCCCTTTTATGTCGAAAGGTATTCAAAGTATAACCTGCACTTAGTTTTCTTGTTTCATGAGCCATGTCCTTAGCTATTTCATGCTTGTGATCTCCTGGTTAAGAATAGAAGAATTATGGGTTTCATCTGCTTTTATAGATCATGAATATGGTTATTGCGTTGGTCACATAGTCAGATCTAAAGAGGTACACCTGCCTAGGTTTTGTAGAGCCTGAAGAAGACGAAGGGTCATGCCTTATAGTTGGCCTGGTGTCTGAATGGGCATTTTGAAAATGGGATTTAGCTGCTCGTAGATATGTTTTGTTCTGATCAGGGTAATTGGAAACGAGTAACATTTTCAAACACCAACAAGGCTTATATCTCCAAGCTTGACCTTATAAAGATTATCCATTTGCCACCCAGGCTTGTCCTTACTAAGGGGTTGTACCATAGGAGAGGCATTGGTCTAAATAGAGATATTAGGTGTAACATTAGGAACATGGAAGGTTCCTATAACCTTGTCCTCATGAACATCAGCTTCAGTGCATTTAGAATCCTTTTTTTTCTTTTAGAGTAAAAGAAGGGTGGTGGCATCCTATTTTCTTATCCTTTTTTCTACTCTCTTCTTTGTCTATATCCATGTCTTCCTCATTCTCATTGTATTCATCACCAAAAATCATGACCTCCTTAGAAATTCTCTGCTTGCTCTTAGATTTGTTGGTACTTTAGAAATAGGTTTAGCTTTCCCCTTGGTGCTTTTTACAATTACTTCCTCAGAGTCACTACCTTTAGTATCCTAGAGGTCATCCTTGTATGCAATAGAAATTGATTTGTAAAGAAGAAAAAGAATAATTCAAGTATTCACAAACTAAAATCAAAGAAAATAAATATGATAAATGAAAAGAAAAATAAAAAATATGAATCCAAACCTATGAATCTTAATGTATCTCCTTGACATGTAGATGTGGCTGTGATCAAGGATGTGTGCACAATAGTATGCTTGATGCTTCAACAATGGATGATCATGGATAAATATGTAAGAATTCAAATATAGTAACAACACATTGATAATAATTATCTCTTAAAATGATATAGTAATTCTACTCAAAATGTGGATGATTTATCAGGAGAGAAGGGTTTAATTTATAGGGGATTGGGTGAGGAGGAGATAATAATTCATGATGAATAGTTAACTAGTTGAGGTGTGAGATAGACTTTAGTTCACTAGGATAGGTGTAGGAAGTAGAATTTTGTGTTTAGAGGTGGAAGAGGTAGATGTGGTAGGAGAGTGGACTTAGGTTTGAGTTCATATGAGTAAATTATGCCTTGATTTTAGACATGGATGAGGGGGTGATGTGCTTTAATTAAGGTGGGCAAGGTGGCTCAGTTGATTCTATAATTTGGTTGGTGGGTGAGTTTGTCAGAAAATATTTTGGTCGAAGAGTTAGATTAAAAAAAAGAATTATTTATTAAAAGGGGAATTATTGATGCATGAATTGGGTTTGATTAACTATTGGGTTGAAGGGTTAGTTTGTTCTGGTAGATATAGACTTCAATATTTTGGATCCCAAATAGTTTAATCCATCTTTGATAGAGTTTGACAAAGTTTCTATAGATTCAAAGTTGTATCCTCTACTATCCCTCAAGATGAGTACATCATTGTTATTTTTCTTTCATACCACTTATTTTGATACACTAAATATGATATCATGTTGTTTATCAGTACATGAGTCTTTACTTTTCTTTACTTTAGTTAAATATACAAGACACTTCTACCTTTACATTCTTGCATCTTCATACATAAACAAGAAATAATCTAGAGTTAGACACCTCCTTTTAGGACTAGATCATGCATTATCACCCCTACATCTTGTTGGTTAACAATTTGTCTCCTTATCTTTTTGGTTTATATCTTGACTCTTAACTTCCCTAATGACCTATGGAGGAAAAAGATGTTAACAATAGAATGGGTCAATGTAGTAATCTATCAAAGACCCCTAAATTGAAAGGTACAACTCCCTTTTCAATACAAGATATTTAGTGAATTTTTTTTTTTTGGGTTTTGGGTGTATGCTCTTAACCAGAGAGCAGAAGAGGAATAAACCAAGCTGCTCAATACTTTAAACAACTTAGGCAATTGAAATGGAGACTAACTCACAATATGCAATATATTCTAATCTAAAATGAAATGGATGGAAACATTAATAAACAACTATGATAACATGAAGAAAGGAAGAGATGGAAAAATAAGTAATTCCTTGATTAAATAGTTAGATGATATTTCGACAATACCCAAATTGTCTATCTCTTAGCTTCTCCACTTATCAATTTTTGTTAGAAATGCTTTCGAATAATTGAGGGGAGGGTGAATCAATTATTCAAGGTCCAACTTGTCCAATTCAAACTTTTCTGTTTAGTATTGTGAGCCCATTCAACCATTCATTCATCCAAGCATTAACTTTCCTAATCAAAAATTTATTGTAAATCAACATGCAAGCATAACACATAAAAGATCAACACATAACACAGTGATTTACGTGGGAACCCAATTTGGGAAAAATCACTAGTAACATGCTACTCAATTCTCACTCTTCTAAAGTGATGCCCTATGAAAAGCTTGCCTTGTTAAAGGCTTACAACACACTATTAAATGTGACCTTGTTGGAGGATTCATCCACCCTATTAGAAGTGGGCCTTGTCAGAGGACTTTAGAACATTCACTTGGAATGCCACCCAATTAAAGGATTTACAAATGGCTATTAAACCAACATAAGTCCATAGGGTTGCAATGTCTAGTATAATTTCTAGAGAGTATTAGAAAGTCTTTGACCTGATTAAAACATACAACTTAACATGCAGATCTTAGGTCACTCTTCAGCTCTTCACATTGCCTGGCCTTCAATCTCTGCCAATCTTATTAACATCATAAAAGGTTACATTTATAAGCCCTCTCAAAATGGTTGATTAAATTGGATGATTTCTTCATAGAGAATCTCTAAACATAATCAACTAAAAGTTGGACAAGCTTGAATCATCGTCCATTATAGAGACTAAAAAAATACCATGAATGGCTAGAAAGAGAAAGAGAAGGGAAGAATGATAGATTTCTAAAAAAGCATAAGAACATCATGTATTCTTAGGAGCGACTTATTTAGCTCTATAGGATTTCATGGCTTTAGTTACTTTGTCCAGCTCTTTGACATCTATAATGATGATGTTGTCAGCTTCGACCATCCAGTAGTTATGGATCTCTATTAATTCATCTATTCTAGCCACCTTTGATTGGAAATTATACGTTTCTCTCCTTATGATGGCAACCACTACTAAGAATTCTTAAATCTTAGACACTTGGAAGTTGAGTGGGTCAACGACTTCATCAAAAAATGTCAAGAACTTTTATTTCATTCTCTTAATATCCACAAGATTTCCATTAGTTGACACAAAGGACTCTATGTGCAATATCTTCAAATATTGAAATAACTTTCCAATGACCTTTTGCACTAGGTCATGCACATCCTTGAGCTCATTTTCAGATCTCATGGAGCTTTCTATAAAAAAATCCAAGGATTTTTTTTAGTGAAACATTGACTCCTTGCCTGTCTTAATGATCCCATGAGCAATATCTACATTTGTCTTCATGTCTATCACTTCTTGTAGAAGGGCCAATTCATCTATCAGCTTGTTTGTTACCTTCTATATGGTTGGCAAATGATTCAAAGTTGCTTCCTTGAGCTTGTGAGTTTCCAACACTAGGCTTCCTATGTTTTCACCTACTGAGGGACCTTGATCCTTGATTTGATCCACCCATGCTCATCCAACCTGCATGAATTTCCTTTCTTGTTGCAACATTAGGAGTAGCCTTTTGTTCTCCTCTACATTTAGGTCAAATTGACTTAATGAAGTGATCCCAAGTGTAGACCTTATGTATTCCCACTAATTGTCTACTGGAGGATTTCAAAATTTTCTTTTATGCTCTAAGCTCTTCCAACTTATCTTCAATTTTCTCATTGGTAGACTTCCACATTTTCACCATAGAGTTGAGAAATGGGATGTCAAGATCTACCATTTTGATATGGAAATCATCCTTTGAGAGCTCATGAAATCTTCCTTCTTTCTATGGCTAAACAATCTCAACTAGCATATGGATAGTTATTGAATTTGTAGCTAGTGTAGCAATAGTTTTCTACTTCTTCATCTTCTTGGATGGCTAAGAGGAGTTGACTTGTGTGATCAAGTCCTTCAATGGAGTCACTTCCTCATATCTCCTCTTATTCCTATCAATGGTTTGTTCAAGCCATGACTCTATAAAGAGCACATTGATAGTAGAATACAATACAATAGGATTGAATATCTTCCTTGGGATTAATGGAGTTGGTTTGCTTTGAGAAGCAATTGGGAAGGCAACAACCTTAGTTACTGAAAGAGCTAAGGTATCCCCTTGTTGAGATGCATCCTATTCCTAGCTGTCCATAGGGTAAAAGTTACCATCCAAATTGATGACTTGGATAGGGGAAGATGGCTTGGCCATTGATTTTTCTTATCCTTTCCCCTTATCCTTGTCATCTTGCTTCTCCCCAACCTTCTCGATGTTTGAAAGAGAGCCAACCCTATAGGTAGGAGTGACTGAGACATTATTTTATGGAGGCTACTCTCCCCCCTTGGGAAATGGATTGTAATGGACCTACAGATGTCGATGTAGTAGCTAAGGTGGTTGTTGATGAGGTTGACTAAGCAACTCTAGCTAATACTCCACCCATAGAACTAGTGTTTCTAGTCCTCTTCTTACTTGGTTGGGTAAATTCCAGCCATTCTTCTATTCTCTTGATTATCACTTGTATAAGAACTTCCATAGTGTCAATGACTGGATCAATAGGTGGGATAGACAAAATTGGGGTGCCTTTGATCTTCTTGTAATATGTGGGGTGCATTTAGGCTCCATCATCTACAAGGTCATAAACATCAACAAAATAATTATACAATTTAATCTCATTAATGGTTAACAGTTACCATAAGCTCTCTCAATTTTGGTATTCATTAAGACACCCAAACAAGAAGTCTTCAATATCTAAAACATGCATGTAGGCATATCCAAATTTTGAGTGATCCCTTACAAAGTTAACTATATCATATTGAGGCTTGAGTCCCTCATAGTCTAATAATTTAATTTTGATTTCAAATCTCTTCACTAAATTATGAGCATCTGATCTAGAAGCACATGCGTAGAGACCAACCACAACAGGGAAGGGAATCTCAATAATCTTCTTCATATTACAACATAGGGTGTTCACTTCAAGGATCTGTCAATATAGTTTGACTAAAACTACCTTTTCTTCTAGATAACTTGACAATCTCTTAGGAATCCTACATAAGTTCTTATTCATAAACAGGAGAAGTTTGAAAAAAGGATGAATGGGCATCCGAATCGGCTTATGGCCAAAATTTCCTCTAGTGAAAATCTCCTTTGAGGGCATCCTTGCAATTCTCAGTATAGCCTCATTATGGAGGCATCATTAACAACCACATAATCCTCATAGGTCTTTGTAGCTCCAAATGTGGGTAAAATCCATATACTGTGGTGTGCTCATCATAGTGTGGGATGCTAGGGAGGCTGGACCACAAGTGGTGAGTTGCCAATGTATAGATCAGATATGATAACATATAGAAATACATGGATGCTTTGCCCAAATTCAACCATGAGGCTAGCTCATTACAGGTGATCTATTCCTAGTCGATCTACATATCCTCAACACATATTTCTTGTACTAGGAAGAAATGGTGTTCAATGAACTCCAAAATCTCCTCTTTTCCTTTGAGTTTGAGGAGGAGCACAAGGATATCCAAAATATCTCTTTTCATATTCATGCCAAACAAGGTCCTTGAAATTTTTCTCTTCTCTAAGCAGGCAGTCTGGAATCATGTCCTCTATATATCTTCTTGATTGAGGGTCTTTTTCTCATTGAACATAGATGCAGAAGATCTAAACTAAACATCACAATAATAATCCTTCACGAGAATGCCAAATGTGGACTGCATCTATGCCTTGTTAATTGAGATGAGAATAGATTGATCAAGAAATAGAATCTACTTTATTTCTAGGTTGTATCTCTCTATGCTTTCCTTCACTAGATTAAGTGCATGAACTACCATTGGAAAATTGGTTGCTTCAACTAGTCCACTTTCTTTAAGCTTTTAAGCAATTGGTTGAATAGGTTGAGATTTGAGTCTTCTATGAAGATCATCCAAATTGTAGAATTTGAAAGATTTATCTATAAGCTCTTTTAAGTCCCTCTCTAGGACAACTAACTTATCATAACTAGCAACTCCCATTTCCATTCGCTATGATTATACAAGATATAGTTCTTGATAAATAGCTATTTAACTATACTTGAAGAAACTGATTATAGGCAATTCTGATGAAATAAGTATACGAATGAGAAAATTGGTGCCACATGAATGAAATAAGCTCAACCAAATATTATAATGGCAAGATTTGTATTTAATTCTATGAGGAATGACTATTTAAACTTTTTAGTCATTTGCATGTAAAATATTAAATTCTTGAGAGCTTTATTACTTTACTTAAAGTAAAGTGATATGACTAAGAATCACTTAACAACACAAATGCTTTAGCTTTCTAGAAAGTGCCTTACTTTACTTTAGAATTTGAAATGTAGATATACTTGATAATGTTAATGTATGCAGGGGAGAGAGAAACTTAGCTTTTTTGCAAACCCATTTTCCTTCTATCTAGGATCACAACATAGGGAGTGATCCTTTTGCTAGGTTGTGCACTTCATTCTTTCACTTTCTACCTAAAGCTTTTAACACCACATCTCCTTTATATCAGGGTCGCATTTTCATCAGTAACTTTTCTAGAAGTATCTTTTGAGCATCTTTGAAGGATATTCACATTTTAGAGTAACTTGAATTTCTATTTTTAAAGCCTCTATAGAAGTGGCCTTTTTCATTGCTTTAGGATGGAAAACCTTGTTCTTAGCAACATTTCCTAGACTTGAGCACAAATAACAACACTTCATTCCTTCACTTTCATGTGATGGCCTCAAAGTTAGATCTTGAGCATGCCTTATTAACTATGAGCCCTTAAATTGTTCATTCAATATCATGTTCACACCATTTGATCCTTGTGGCTGAGGTTTGGCTCTAGTTTATAAAACATTGAAAGTAGAAAAAAACAACTTCACTTCCATGAGTACACAAAAAAAAACCCATATATTCATGATTCCTTGTAGCACTTGATCTTATCTCCACAAATTTGGATGTAATTCATTCTGGCTTTGATCCATGGCTTCATAGACCTTTTCTAGCATGGCATAATCATCTTCTTAGCTTGCAAATCTTTGTCATGTCTTCATTCTTCAGATATGCACTTGATATACTTTTCTCAAGGGGAAAAGAAACTCAAAAGCTTAGAATTTGTGGGACATGGAATATTAGGGAAAGATAAGAGAAAAAGAAATGTGGAAAAACTTACTTCTCATTGGGAGGATGCTAGAACACATCCCAACCATGCCTAGATCAACTAGAATCCACACACACTAGAACAATAGAAATCCTACTTAGATGGTGGGTAAAGGTAAGGCAAGGGGGAACCAGAAAAGAAAGAAAGTAGAAAACTCAAAATATATGAGAAGTAAGTGACCTAAACAATACTTAGACATCAATTTTGGACACATACTTTCATACCAAAAACTTTGGGCTTGAAAGGAGAAGATTAAAACTTGGCAACAATTGGCTCTAACTAGGGACTTAGGCAATGCAAATTTCTAAGAAAGGACCCATAATTTCTAGTTTTGAATCGCTACAATGGAAAATTACAAGAAGCAACTAAATTAAGCACACAACAGAAAGGAAAACTAACCTAGGAAAGTAGGAAAACAATGAAAGGAAAAACACAAAGCAAACCTACCTAGGCTAACACTAACTAGGGGTTACCTACTTTCAATGGTAAAATTGATACAAATTTAGATCCTAGCCATTGTAAGAAAATGGGGGAATCTCTCCAGAAGGATACACCAGAATGAAAGAGTTGTTTTGATTTGTTTGCATAATCTTGAAAGGACCCTTCCAAAGCGAGTCAAACTTGTGATGCATACCTTTGGGTTCGTGCCTCCTATCCCACACAAATACCAAATTTCCCTCCATGAACTTCCTTTGTTTGGCCTTCTTGTTGAATAATGTCTTCATGTGCTTCCAATGTTCTATAATATGATCAACCGTCCTTTCATATTCTTCTTCTAACTTAGTTAGGTACATAATGCACTTCTCCCAGACATCTTGGAATATTGGATCCTTGATCACTTGCTATAGTTTGCAAATAAATGACTCTAATGATAGAGGAAGGCTAGCTTCAACTCTGTATACTAGCTCAAACATGGAAATATTGATTTCTTTCTTAGGGGTTTCTCTATCTACCTAGAGCACATTGTGTAATTTCTTGTGCCAGTTCTTTTGGTTCTTAGACCTCCAACTTCTTCATGATATTGATCAAGTTTTTATTTCTTGATTCTACTTAACCATTTCCTTGAGGGAAATAGTTAGATGAATGACTAAGATGTATGCTATTATTATAGAATAATTCCATAATCTCCACAAAAGAAAAGTAGGAGTTGTTGTCCATGACAAGCTTCATTGGTACTCCAAACCTTATCAAAATGTTCTCCTTGATGAAATCATAGATGACCTCAGAAGTAATTTTCTTAGTTGGCTTGGCCTCCATCCATTTGGTCAAGTAGTCCATAGTAGTGATGACATACAAATGACCAACAAAAGAGGGTAGATTGATTGATCCAATGAAATCAATTGCCCACTACTAAAAGGGGCCTTCAATTACAACTAGCTTTGGAGGTAGAGCATCTAACTGAGGCTTGTTGGAAAAAATCGTACACTTGTCAACTTGGCCACCCACTTATAAGCATCCTTGACCATGCTAGGCTAGTAATAGCGTTGCCTCAAAATCTTGTATGATGTAACTATTGCTGAAAAATGACCACCATAGGCCTCATTTTGGAAATTAGGAAGAAAACTCTCTTGTTGAGGTTTATCCACACATCTCAAGAAGGTCCCATCTATTGCTCTCTTGTATTGTTGGTCATCATATATGAAATAATTAACTGATTTAATCTCGTGGTCTCTTTTCTTCTTGTATGTTATTCCATCAGGGAAATCTCTGTAAGTTAGCAAATAGGAAATGTTTGAGAACTAGAAGTCTTGGAGACTCACCATTAGTGCCCTTGAAGATTCATCTTCTTGGCTTAAGTCCCAACTTTCTATAATCATCTTGCACAAGCCACTCCCTCACACCAATTTTTTTGGCTTTAGGTCAATATCATACTCTTGAACTTTTTCTATCCACACACCTCTAGTATTGCAACCTATCTCTTTTTAGGTTAATATTCTTTTGATGACCAAATCAGGGAAAAATATAATAGAATGATAGTGCTCTTACCATTGCATAGACATGCTTTTCCATTTCAGAATATCTCAACTCATGCTCCTTAAGGGGAGTACTCATGAAACCAATTGGCTCTTGGATATCTTCCTTGTTCTATTGCATGAGTATTGCATATACTGTATGGGATGAGGCATAGCAATATAGTATGAACTCCTTGCTGTAATCTAGATGTACCAACATGAGTGCTTTGGCTATTACATCTTTAATTTGATCAAAAGCCTTTCTTCCAAAATCATTCCATTTGAAACTTTGACTTCATTTCATCACATATATTATGCATTTGGTGAATTCAAAAAAATTAGGGAAAAAGCATCTTAGAAGGTTCACCTATCCAAAGAATGATTTGACTCTAGATTTTCTTCTTGGAAAATTTAACTAGTGGATGGCTCTAACATGTCCTGGGTCAATCTCGATGCCTTCTTGAGAGATTATGTGACCCAAAATTTTCCTTTCATAACAAAAGACTGATTTCTCAGGATTGAGTGAAATCCCATGTTCCTTGCATCTTTTCAAAACTTTATCCAAGTCCCTTAGATGATTTTCTCTTTTCTTGGAGAAGATTGATAGATCATTCAAGTAGATAATGATGATCTTATCCTTTAGATTAGTGAAGGAGGAATTCATAGCCCTTTGAAAGGTGGCACCAACATTAATGAGCCCAAATGGAATTCTATTATATGAAAATTTTCCCCAAGGAGTGGTGAACGCAGTCTTGAATTGATCTTCCAGGTTTACCTCAATTTGGTTGAAACTCAAAAATCCATCTAGCATGGACATCATTTTAGAGCCAGCTACTATTTGTAGTAAATGATCGATATTGGGAAAAGTGTAATTGTCCTTTAGAGATGCCTGATTCAAATTCTTGAAATCCACACAAATTCTAATCTCCCCACTCTTTTTTGGATTGGGACAATGTTGGCTATCCATGTTGAATGATGTATGGTGTAGATAATTCTTTCTTCCAACATCTTGTGAACTTCCCTAAAGATAGAATCTAAGACCATAGGGTTTTAGTTACACTATTTTTCCTAAAGGTAGTGGCATCAGGCTTGAGGGGAATTTTGTGCTTTAGTTCACCATTCCTAAAGGTCTTTAGGTCCTCACATTCCCAAGAAAATAGATCTTGGTATTCTGACAACAATCCTTTTTCTTTTTTCATTTCTTCCTTTGAGAAACTACTACTGATATTAACCATCTTGGGTTTATATTTAGTGTGAATGTTCATTCCTTCATACTCTCCAGAAGTTCCACCTTTTCTTCCCCCCTCCCTTCTAATAAATGCATCATGCCTATTGAATAGTTTCTCAAGGGAAATAAGATGTTGAGGGATCTTGTTACCTTTGAGTTATTCAACTCCAAGATCCAACTCTTTCTTAGTGTGAAGAGAGAAATCTTTGTAGGCATTTTCACTCCTTCCAAAGTACTAATATCCAAAAGGTTCAGATCATTCTAGGAAATATTGGATCTTCTTATCATCATTGAACACTTTCTATGTCTCAACATTGTCAAGAACATTTGGCATAAACAAGGCTTCGACCTTGTATTGATTATCTGTAAAATTTGGATGTGGGAGTAGTAGCAAGGATGATTTAGCTAAAAATTCTAACCTTACATTCTACTCCCTTATAAAAAATTGTATTGAGAAGGCATCTAGATGATCAATCTCATCCTAGACCCTATTTTGATAATTCTTGAGCCTAGCATTATTTAGAGTGTACTAAGCTAGAACTTGCTTCACTATAAGCTCTACATCTCCTTGAGATAATAAGATTTTCACTCCTCTTTACTTTGCAATGCTAATACCTAACAACAACGTTTCATACTATGCTATGTTGTTGGTGTTTTTGAATTGTAGCTTGTATGCAAGCTAAGTCACATCTCCATCTAGAGATACAAGCACGATGCCAGTTTTAGACCTAGTAGTAGTGCAACTATCATCAAACTCTAGGGTCCAAATCTTTGGGTCACTAGAAGGCTCTAGCTATTCCTCAAAACAATTGAAGTCAAAGACCATCATATAATTTCCAAACTCCATTTCTTGATATAAGATTTGTGCCTTAGGATCATCAAACTTCAAGACCATGAACATGGTCTTCTCCTCAGCTTCCAACTTGATTTTCTTGTTACCCACAAGAATTATGCCACGAGCCCAATCCATCTTAATTTTCCCTTCCATTTCCCTACAAAAGATTCTACTAAAAAGCATACCATAGATGGTTGGAATGTCTGCTACCAAGATGGTTAGCTTCATTCTCTTTGCAAGGTGAGCGACCAATTCTATTTGTACATCTTTCACTTGACTTATTAGAGTGAACTACTTTGTATCCATGGAATAGCAACATCCAAATATCTTAGTGAGGGTCAAGCCAAGGGAATGAACAATAGAAGAGGGCATGACATTATCAAAGGCTCTAGAATCAATTATTTAGTTATTAAGCTTATGGCCATTTATGTACAAGGACACATAGAATTGGTCAAGCTTTTGAGCAGGAGAGGTAGCAAAAAATGATGCTTCTTCCTCTTTGAAGAGCATAGGAAAAAAAGATCCTCATTAACTAGTGGGCCACTATCAAACTGAGGCTGGTCATTTCTAATGGTAGAGTTAACATTAGTTTGATTTTTGGCATTAGCATCACCTTTAGAATAATCTACTAGCTTTTGTAATTGAAAAGGATGAGTTTTGAGATAATTAAGGGGAGACACCTAGATATGAGCATCCTTACAATATTGGATTATGCCAAATGAGAATTAAGGATTACCATTTGGTTCGAACCTTGATTTCTCTTTCTTAGGAAGTGGATGCTCCAGCTATAGGCGAAGGGCTAGTGGCTATTTTCTGAGAAGGAAAAATGTTCACTAGGTTCTTCTCTCTTTGACTTCTCATAGCTACGATCATCTTCGAACCTTCAAATCTAATTCATACTTCAAAAAGAATGTTACAAAGTTGCAATGGGGAGCAAAATGATTTTCACTTTTAGGGTATTTGATGGCTAGCTCATTAGTAGTAGTGAGCTACTTATATCTGTTCATTTTTAGGAACGAATCACCATTGTGATCCACTCATAGATTAAAAATGCACATATTTTTCTTCTTGGGTGGTGTCTCAACAACAACCTTTTGCTGAGAAAAGGACAATTGCAAAGGTCTACCTTCGTGAGGCCTTTGGGGAATATCTTGATATGGTTGCTGAAGTGAAGAAATGGGATTTAACATTTGTCTCTTCATTGAAATAATTTCATTATAGATCTTCTGAAGCATTTCTTCAGTATTTTTAGTTACACCAAGGAAAAATCTTGTTGAGGCTCCTCTCTGAATTTCTCTTTTCCAAAAAACATCCTCCATTTCGATTGCCAAGGTATGAGCAACTATAAAATTAGCCACATGTGCATATCTAATTTGAAAGCTTATCTTAGGGGCACAAATCTAATGAAGAACATCTTCTAGTTATTAGCAGCAGGTCTTCTAGTAGGGGGAATCCTATTGACCAATTTGTTAGATTTTGCAATGAAGTTTCTCATAGGAGCACTTGGTTCCTTCTTTATCTGGGTAAGTTGAGTTAATAGAGTATGCTCATCCTCTGTACTCCTATAGCATGCTTCAAGTCAATTTCATATATCATCCCAATTTGTGATACATCCTACTAGAAGGTGCTAAAACTAGTCAGTTGCATAGTCAACCAAGGTTTCCACAAACATCCTCATTGCTACATCTTCATGTTGAGGAAAAATGACACTACATGTGGTGAAGAAAGTTGTGATGTGTTCATCAGAAGAGACCTCCCCATCACCATTGAATTTGGGAAAATTCTTTTGAGAAGCTCTAGAGAGGTCATTGTTGGCATCAAGTCACAAAGGGCCAATAACATTACCCTAGGGAATAACCATTGAGGTAGGGAGAATTACTGGTATAGCCTAAAAAGTAATAGTAGTAGGGGTAACTACTCTATGAAGAGTGAGGGTGTTGCACAATGATGGGATTTGAGTATAGAAAATAAGAGGAGAAGATGAATGGTTATGTATCTAGGAAATAGGGTGATGTGGCAGAAAAAGAACACCATGGATACCTTTATATACTAGATCTTGAGAGGAGGTTATTCCTCTTCCTATAGGATCTTCCAATATAGGGAACTCAACTTTCTACAATTCTTTGAACACAAGGTTGATTTTCCCTTTACCAAGAGCACTATAGGTATATGTAGAATCTAGGTTGAAATATCTTAGCTCACAATGGGTGTGCCTCTCTTAATCTTCTTTCCCAAAAGACTCCTTCCCAATATTCAACATTGGCTTCCTCTCTTTGAAGGGTGAAGCTTACTCATCTATATTACTGAGGAGATTTTGGCTTTTCCAGGCAAGGGTATTCAACTAATTTATTATGTCCTTTTGTTCATCTTGGAAACTAATGTTAGGTTGCAGTACTGGGATTTGTCCCTCATGAAGCAACACCATTTCCCCTTATAAGTTGTTATACATGACTCAACTATTTGAGTTCCATAGAGATAATCTCTAAGTTTCTTAGTAAAGCCACATACATACTTAAGAGAACTTATGACACATAAGTATTTCCCCAGTACAGTCACCAAAAACTTTTGGTTAATATCTTTTCTCCTTATCTTTTTGGTTTATACCTTGACTCTTAATTTTCCTAATGGCTTATGGAGGACAAAGATGTTAAAAATATAATGGGTCAATGTAGTAATCTATCGAAGACCCCTGAATTGAAACACACAACTCCCTTTTGAATGCAAGATATACAATGAATTTTATTTTTTGGGTTTTGGGGCTATGCTCTTAACCAGAGAGTAGAAGAGTAAAAAACCAAGCTACTCAACACTTTAAACAACTTAGGCAATTGAAAGGGGAACTAATTCACAATCTGCAATCTATTCTAACCTAAAATGCAATGGATGGAAACATACATAAGAAACTATGACAACATGAAGAAAGCAAGAGATGAAAAAATGAGTAATTCCTAGATTACATAGTTAGCTGATGCTTTGACAATACCCAGATTGTCTATCTCCTAGCTTCTTCACACACTAGTTTTTGTCTTCCTCATGCAACTAACTACACTAAATAGACAAACTATGACATACAATAGAGAGAAAAAAGAGATGCTTTTGCTGAAGAAAATAAGACATACAATCTGTTGAATGAAGAAAACAAAACCAAGTTCACTTATATTCATTCAATTTTCAATATTATCACATTCATTCTATACACTATACTATAAGTAAATGAACAACAAAACTTGAAATGGACTTAGAGTCACACACAGTAGTCCTAGTTCAGGGGTTTGCCCAAAGTAAATTTTTTCTGACCTTATTAACATCATAAAAGGTTACATTTATAGGCCTTCTCAAAATGGTTGGTTACATTGGATGGTTTCTTTGTAGAACATCTTTGAATAGAATCAACTAAAAATAGAACAAGCTTGAATCATTATCTATTATAGAGACTAAAAAATTGCCATGAATAGATACAAAGAGAAAGAGAAGGGGAAGAATGAGAGATGTCTAGAAAAGCATCAGAACATGATGCCTTCTTAGGAGCAAATTGATTTAGCTCTATGATCTTTCATGGCTTTGGTTACTTTTTCTAGGTCTTCAACATCTAGAATGATGATGATGTTGTCTTGGACCATCTAGTAGTCATGCATATCTATTAATTCATCTATTATAGCCACTATTGACTTGAATTTCTCCATTTCTCTCCTTATGATCATGTCTACTACTAAGAGTTCTCAACTCTTAGACACTTGGAAGTTGAGTGGGTCAACAAATTCATCAACAAATGCCAAGAACTTTGATTTCATTCTCTCAATATCCACGAGCTTGTAATTAGTGGAAAAAAAGGACTTTGTTGGCAATATCTTCAGATATTGAAACAACGTTTCAGTGAACTTTTGCACTAGGTCATACACATCCTTGAGCTCATTTACAGATCTCATGGAGCTTTCTATAAAAAAATCCAAGGATTATTTCTAGTGACACAGTGACTCCTTGCCTATCTTAAGGATCCCATGAGCAATGACCGCATTTGTCTTCATGTCTATTACTTCTTGTAGAAGGGTTAATTTCTTTGTCAGCTTGTCTGCTACCTTCTATATGGTTTCTTGATGATTTGAAGCTACTTTCCTAAGCTTATGAGCACCCAACACTGGGCTTCTTAGGTTTTCTACTAGTAAGGGACCTTAAGCCTTGATTTGATCTACCCATGCTCAACCAACCTACCTAAATTGCCTTTCTTGTTGCAACTTTAGGAGTATCTTTTTATTCTCCTTTGCATTCATGTCAAATTGACTTGACAAAGTGCTCCGTAGTGCAAACCTTATGCTTTCCACAAATTCTCTATTTGAGGATTTCATAATTTTTTTCTCTACTCTAAGCTCTTCCAACTTATCTTGAATTTTCTCATTGTTAGACTTCCACATGTTCAACATACAGTTGTGAACTAGGATGTCAAGATCTACCATTCTAATATGGAAATAATATTTTGAGAGCACATTAAATTTTCCTTCTTTCTATGGCTCAAAAATATCAACTAGCATATGGCCAGTTGTTGAAGCCATAGCCAATGTAGCAATTGTCTTCTACTTCTTCATCTTCTTGGATGACTAAGAGGAGGTGACTTATGTGATCAAATACATCGATGAAGCTACTTCCTCATATCTCCTCTTCTTCCTATCAATGGTCTCTTTGAGCTATGACTCTATAGAAAGGACATTGATAGTAGATTACAATGTAGTAGGATCAAATAGCTTCCTCAGGATTAATGGAGTTGGATTTCTCTAAGAAGCAACAGGGAAGGCATCAACCTCAGTTACCACAATGGATAAGGTATCCCCTTACTAAGATGCATCCTGTTCCTGCCCATCCATGGGGTTAGTGTTGCTATCCAAATTGATGACTTGGATAGGGGAAGATGGCTTGGCCACTAATTTTTCTTAGTCTTTCCCCTTATCCTTATCATCTTACTTCTCCTCAACCTTCTTCATGTTTAGAAGAGAGCTAGCTTCATTGGTAGGAGTGAGTGGCACATTCTTTTCTAGAGGATGGTCTCCACCTTTGTCAATGGACTATAGTGGCCTTGCAAATGTCAATGTAGTACTTATTCTTTTGTTGCTATGATTGACTGGGCAACTTCATTTGATACTCCACCTGTAGAACTAGTGCTTCCAATCCTCTTCTTCCTCACTTGGGTCTATTCCATCCATTTGTCTTTTCTCTTGATTATCCCCTATATAAGAACCTCCATAGTGTCAAAAACTAGATTTATAGGTGGGGTAGACAAAATTGGGGTGCGTTTGATCTTCTTGTAATATGTGGGGTGCAAGTAGGCTCCACCATTTGCAAGGTTAGAAATATCAACAAAATCATTATAAAATTTAATCTCATTAATGGTTAACAATGACCAAAACCCCTCCCAATTTTGGTACTTGTTAAGACACCTAGACTAGAAGTCTTAAATATCTAAAACATGCCTGTAGGTATATCCCAACTTCAAGTTATCTCTTACAAAGTTAATTGGATCATATTGAGACCTAAGTACCTCATACTATAACAATTTAATGTTTCTTTCAAAGCTCTTTACCAAATTATGTGCATCTGATCTAGAAGAACATGAATATTGAGCAACCACAATAGGAAAGGGATTCCCAACAATCTTCTTCACATTAGAACACAACATGTTCACTTCAAGGATCTATTGACACAGTTCAACTAAAACCACCTTGTCTTCTGGATACCTCGACAACCTCTTAGGAAACTCATCGTAAGCTCCTATTTGTAAATAGGAGAAGCTTGGAAACTAGATAAATGAGCATCCAAATTGGATTATGCATGAAATTGCCTCTGGTGAAAATATCCTTTGAGGGAATCCTTGCAATTCTTGGCATAGCCTCATTTTGAAGGCATCATTAAACCCCACATACTCATCATAACTTCTCTATAGCTACAAATGTTTGTAAAATTCATATATTTTGGTGCACTCATCATAGCTCAGGATGCTAGGGAGGTGAGGCCATAAGTTGTGAGTTTCTAATGCATAGATAAGATATGAGGATTCATAAAACTACTTGAATCCTTTCATTGAATTCAACCACGAGGCTAACTTATCACAAATGATTTGTGCCCAGTCGATCTACATATCCTCAACATGTATTGCTTGTACTAGGAAGAAGTGGTTCTCAATGAACTTCAAAATGTTCTCCTTTTCTTTGAATCTAAGGAGGAGTGCAAGGATATCCACAATCTCTCTTTTTAGATTTGTGCCAAATAGGGTGTTTGACATTTTTCGCTTCTTTGAGCACCTAGTTAGGAACCATGTCCTCTGCATATCTTCCTGTCTAAGGATCATTTTCTCATTGAAAATAGACATGGAGGATCCAAAATCAACATCACAATACTGCTCCTTCACAAGAATACCAAATGCAACCTACATTAGTGCATTCTTGATTGAGATGAGAATAGATTGATTGGGAAACAAAATCTACTTTGTTTTTGTGGTGTATCTTTTTATGCCTTCCTTCACTAGCTTAGGTGCAAGAATTTCCATTGGAAAACTAGTTGCTTAAACTAGTCTTCTTTCTTTAAGATTTTGAGTAATTGGGTGAATAGGTGGAGAATTGAGTCTTTTATGAAGATCACCCAAATCGTAGAATTTGAAAGATGTGTTGGTAAGCTATTTTAACTCACTCTCCAAGATAATTAAATTATTGTAACTAGTAGCTCTGATTGTCATTTTCCATGATTGCACATGATACAGTTCTTGATAAATATTCATTTAAATATACTCGAAGAAACCAATTATAGGAAATGATCAAAACAGATTGATACAAGTATGATAAAATCGTTTCATTCATTGTTTTGTCACCAATGTGAAACCTACTACTTGCTGGTAAGACAATTTCTTATATGATTTAAGTACTATAATTTTTTTGATTGATGAAGAGGATTTGAATAAATGAGGTAACAATAGCACCTAGAGGAAAGGTTGAGTTATGATATGAAAAGGAGTACAAGAATCAGTTAAAACAATGATATTATATTGCATTGATAATCTACTTAAGGTAACAAAGGTTGGTTACACTAAGTATGTTTAGAAGAACAAGTTAAATTAAGTTTTTCTACCAGGTTTGACTGAGTGGATAGTAGGTATCGAGAAAAGTTAGTGCAAGCTGAGAAAAAAATTAGGTGGAGCCAAGAAAATCAGTGTAGGCCAAGTGAAATAGTGCAAGCCAAGTTAAGTTTAGTTGATGTCGAGCACCAGTAAACTTTAGTTTGTGCTAAGTGTTTTGATAGTGCATGCCGAACAATGTAGTATGTGCCAAGCATCAGAAGCCAGTTAATGCCGAGTGTTAACATTATGAGAAAGATCAAGAATTCGATGAATTTGAGCTGACAAGTTTGATTTCTTGGATTGTGTGAACTATGTGGAAGATAATATTGATGAGCTAATGGCACAAAATTCAAGATAAACTATTTTGAGGTGAATTCAAAGAGGATTGAAGGAGAAGTTTCTAGAAGGGAATGAAATGAAATGATATGAGGGTTAGATTCACTGAATCCTATCCAATCTAACCTAACCCTATAATGGACAATGGAGGATGAAAAAAAAAAATTTAATTCTCTATTTATAGAGATGGTTGGTCAGAAGCAAGATTTGATGTGTGAAAAGCTAAGGAAGTCAAGGAGTCTAGGGTATTCACAACATTCAGTGATTTAAGAGAAGAGATTGCATTGGTAAACAAAACAAGAAGGCTTAAGGGTATGGATGCTTGAAGGGTGAACAAGCTATTAGAGCTGAAGAGTGTGAAAGCCAAGAAAAATAGAGGACTAAAATAAAGATTTGTAATTTGGAAATGAAGTTGTAAGTTGTTATCAGATCAAGCCTTACTATTACTCTCTAATCATTGTATTAGTCTAGGGTAAATCCTTTGGATTAAGGTTGACCTTACAGTCATTTGTAAATCCTTTAACTAGGTGAAATTCCAAGTGAATGATCTAAAATCCTCTAATGAGGTTCACTCCTAACAGGGTGATTAAAATCTTTTAATCAGGTCACATTTAACAATGTGTATTGTAACCTTTAACAAGGTTAACCTTTCATAGGGTATTACTTCAGAAGAGTGAGAATTAGTAGCATGTTGCTGCTGATTTTCCCCAAATTGAGTTTCCATGTTAAATCATTGTGTCAAATGTGTTATTGAATATTTTATTTTTCATGTTTATGATTTTGCATATTGATTTGACAATAACCCATAAGTTTGAGTGATTGCATAATCTAGTGAATGCATGCATGATGAAAATGTTTTATGGATGTGGGTTCACTAAATTGTGAAAAGTTTTAATTGTACATTTGGACCTTGGATAATTGGTTCACCCCCTTCTCAATTATCTTAAAGAATTCCAATAATTTTTTTTGATGAAATAGGTATAGGAATTAGAACGTTGGTGCCATGCGAACAAAATTAAGTTCAGCCATGAGTATCAACTATTTAAACTTTATGTTCATTTGTATGTATAATATTAAATTCCTGAAATCTCTATTACTTTACTTAAGGTAAAGTGATATGACTAAGAATCACTTAACAACATAAATGCTTTAGCTTTTCGGGAAGTGTTTTACTTTTCTTTAGAATTCAGAATGTTGACATACTTGATAATGTTTTTGATTAAGTAAAATAGGTTTTGAAGGGTGCCTAAAACCCTGTACATTTCTAAAGATTTTCAATAAGTATAGAAACAAAAAATACAACAAACAAAAGTGAAACTGGTCACCCCCCAAACAAAGGGTAACCGAGGTGACAGAAAAGCCTAGCACTAGCCAAAACCAAAGATGTAGCTAGAAGGGAAAAAACCAAATAGAGAGCCAAATACTACAATGGAGCTCATGATTTTCCCTTTGATTTAGAGCCTCCCTTGCACAATTAGAGATTCATTTCTAAAGGAGGAGAAGATGGCTTAGATTTCTTTCTTTTTACCATAGTCCAACCCTCCTCCACCTTAATTGCCTCAGTAATCCAATCCCTAGAAGAAACTGAATAATGGAGCCCGGGGGAATTAGAAGCAACAACAATCTCCATAGAAGAGCTCGTAGCTAGTTGGCCCCCTATAGGACTAGGAGGAACATCCGATATAGGGGTAGGGGCAATAGAGGGTATTGGGTCCTGGCCCCCAATAGGACTAAAAGGAACATCGAATACAGGGGTAGGGATAGGAGAAGGAATAGGGACCTGACCATGAGTCCAAACATCCTCTGCTATCTCTAGCACCGAATAATCATTAGCAGAGGAATCATCCACTAGATCCAGAGGTGCATCCATGGACTTAACCACTGTATAGTGTTCAGAAGAGGCCCCTGACCACTAGGAAGGTGGTCGCCTTGATTTAGTCTTCATAGCGTCACAATGAGTAGCAATGTGACCTATCATATGACATTTTCTACAATGAAAAGGGATACCTTCATAATCCAATATTTGGGCTGAAGAGCCTCTCAAGGATTCCAAACAAACCTTCTTATGGAGGCCCTTTAAAATATCCATCTCTACAAGAATTTGAGCACACATCAGATGGAGAATATCCGAAGTGTTTGAGTCCACATATAAAAAATCACCGATGGCATCCCCAATAGCTTCATAAATAGAATCTAGACAAAAGATGCATTAGAAGATTTAGAATTTGGACCCAAATAGGAACTTTGTTAAAAGATTCTATAAGCGGATCGAAATCCATATGCCATGGCTTGGCCATAAGTGGAAATCTTTCGTGCCATGAAAAAATATTATCACACAAAATAGTCTTCCTATCTTTAACAATTTTAAACTTTACTATGAAAAATCCTTTAACCATCAAAAAGATCTAGAAATCACAATCTAAAATTGGTTCGCAATGCTTGGAGATCCAAGCATGAATATTAGCAAGAGAGTGCAAAAAGCCCAAAAAGTGAAAAATAGCAGCAAAGGTAGAGAGCTCTTTTGCCATACTATAAATATCATCAATTGTATCTAATTCTAAAAGTACCCTTATAGGGTTTGATACAATTACAGGGGAAACTTCATGAGGATGAGAAGGCTCTAAATGAGCAGCTTGAACAACATGATGAAGACCTACCTCAAATGCATCCATGTTGGCATAAGAGGCGACCCTAACCCCTAAAGGCATAGGAGAAGCTGACCTAGATCTAGTTGACATGCTTGATAATGTTAATGTATACAGGAGAGAGAGAAAGAAACTTAGCTTTTCTACAAACCTATTTTTCTTCTATCCAAGATTGGAGAACAGGGAGTAATCCTTCTACTAGCTTGCACACTTCATTTTTTCACTTTCTGCCTAAAGTTTTTAACACTACATCTCTTTTACATTGGGGTCACATTTCCATCACTAAATTTTCTAGAAGTATCTTTTGAGATACTCTAAAGGATATTCACATTTTAGAGTAACTTGAATTTCTATTTTCAAAGCCTCTAGAGAAGTAGCCTTTTTCATTTCCCTAAGATGAAAAGCCCCTTTCTTAGCCACATTCCCCAGACTAGAGCACATCTAACAACTCTTCATTCTTTCACCTTAATTTGATGGCATTGAAGTTAGATATTGAGCATGTATTATTGAGTATGAGCTTTTAAATGGTTCATTCATCATCATGTTCACACTATTTGATCCTTGGGACCAAGGTTTGGCTCTAGTTTAAACAACATCAGAAGAAAAAAAAAACAACTTCACTTCCATGAGTATGCATCAAACAACCCATATATTCATGTTCCATCGTAGCTCACTTGATCTTATCTCCACAAATTTGGATGGGATTCATTCTAGCTTTGATCCACAACTTTGTAGGCATTTTCTAGCATGATATAATCATCTTCTTAGCTTGTTAATCATTGTCACAACTTCACTCTTCAGATATGCACTCAATATAGTTCACTCAAGGGGAAAAACATCTTGAAATCTTAGAATCCATGGGACATGGAATGTTAGGGAAAGGTAGCAAAAATGAAATGCAAAGTAACTTACTTCTCATTGAGAGGATGCCAGAACACATCCCAACCATGCCTAGATCACCTAGACCCCGTGCACACTAGAAAAATAGGAATCCTTCTTAGATGGTGGGTAAAGGAAATGCAAGGGGGAACTAGGAAACAAAGAAAGTAGAGCACTCAAAAAAATTGAGAAGTAAGTGACCTAAAAGATTCTTAGACATTAGTCTTGGACACACACTAACTTTCATTATAAAGACTTCAGGCTTAAAAGAGGAAGACCAAAACTTGACAACACATTTATTTTGGTTTGTGCTAATAATATTTAGTTGAAAGGGAGTCAAATTTTAGGATCCCCTTTTTAATGTGAATGTGGTAAGTGGTGACATATCATTGATCACCATTTCCCAATATATAGTTAGATAGAAAGATAATTAGATAAGAAACGCCCTTAGAATGGACCATGCTACGTAGAGTAGAGTGTGAGACATTCTAAGGAGAGAAAAGACCATCATGTGGCCACCCATAGCTTAAATCCAATGAAAAACACATGAAGACAAAGAAAAATTAAAAATGGGTGAACATGGAAGGGAAGCCTAAATGCCTCAAATATTATGGATCATCCCCAAATGTTGAAAATTAAGATATGAAAAATGGAAGAAAAAATACAACATAAAGAGGATGCACAATAAATAGGCAAGAACATACATCACAATGGTAAATAGTGAACCTCTTATTTGGGAGGACTTGGGGGTTTGAATCTACTCAAGCATAAGTAATAATCAAATCATAATAATTAATCATAAAAAATAATAATTAATCTTCGCTTCAGCCTAAACTAGTACACCTATCTTTAGATGAACATATGTATAATATTTTTTTTTTTGTTATATTTTCCCTTGCAACAAAATTTTACTATTTATTATTATAAATTATTGTAAATCATTAGCCTATCATACCTATCTTTAGCTAAATATATGTAAAGCATGCTAATCTTTAGATGAGCATATGTATAATATTTTTTTTTGTGATAGTTTCCCTTGCAACATAATTTTACTATTTATTATTATTAATAATTGTAAATCATTATCCTAACATACCTATCTTTAGCTAAATATATGTAAAGTATGCTAAAAGATGTATCAAATTGAAATAATGTGTCAATGATGAAAATGAGATATTGGAAAATACAAAGCATAAACCTATGTTAAAAAAAATTTAATTTCGTGTAGTTAGTTAGCAATGATAATTATAATAAATCTTTACAATACAATAATTATAAAGTTTATTTGAGTAGTTTTTCTATTAACAAATTTTAAACAAAAAATTAAAAGATTAATAATATTTTCATTAAATTCATAAGTATATGTTTTAGATTACAAAATATTAAAGTAGTTTCTAGTTTTTATTTTTTATTAATTGTATATATTTGAAATCATAATAATAAGAATAAGAATAACACATTCTTATTGATTATTTGTTTTCATTGCTTATATATGATCATCTATAATATGAATTTAAATATTTTAATGATAATTAAGTTTTAATATATTATATTTAGCTCTTTTATTTATTAAATTTTTAAATAAGTTTCTTCAGCTTGAGACTAAGTATTTGTAAGTTCATTTGATGGTCCAATTCTAAATTCTAAGTGTAGACTTTTCATTGTAATTTATTAACATTTATAAACATATTTTTACCCTCCTCAATGAATAGAATTCATACTTTTAAGTTTGATCAATCCACTTTAATCGATAAATGGCTCTACACAATGGTAAACTTTAAACTTTAAATTGGTCAAGTTACTATGTTGATCAAGAGGGATAGGCTGAGAAGGTTCCTTCAGGAAAGGCATGCTACCTTTTTCTACTATGAGTTGAAGCATGGATACTAGTGGTGAAGAACCCTGGATGATTTACAGGCTTTTGAGCAAGCTTGTATTAGGCTGAACAGAGAAATCAGAAACAACGTGAATGTCAGAAAAGAGGATTTTTTCTTGCTGACGCAGTTTCAAAAAAGTAAAAGTATCATTTGGATGGAGCGTCCCTTAGGATGGACTGCTTCGATGGATATTCACTATGATGTTCTTAGTTAGACGATCTATCTTCTCTTCTTTTTGTCTTGATGTACAGCTGATACGGCTCTTCCTAGGTGAGGCTTGGCCTCCTTGTTGTTATTTGTGGTGTCTATTTGGTTTCTTTTTGTTTTTTGAAACTCTTATATCTAATAGGAAACTTTAAATTCTTCAATTTTATTGAAAAATAAAGAATTACAGAATTTAGACTATCTATTGACAGTCACAAAATGAACCACCCTTCCACCCATTGATTGCTATGAAATTGAATCCCTTGCCCACATTTTGTGCTGTAATGTACAATTACAAATAGGTAATATCAGAAGTATGAAATGAGAGAGTGATTTGCGTACAAAAGAGACTCCCCCGACTTTAGAACCAAATCAGAGAAGGGGAGCTGAAGGAAGAGGGAACAAAGAGAAAGGGGAGTGAAGTTAACAATTAAATTCTTCTTTATTTTCTGTCAAATAAAGAGGAGTCCTTGAAAGTGTATCTGCATTGAGATCAATCTGTATAGTCTTTCAAATCTATCCAATGCATGCCATTGAGGGGATGAAAGAATTTTCATCAACATCTTGATCTTCTTTATCGTTTCCTGAAGGCCATGTCTGATAACATGTAAAAATTTAGCAAGCACACGATTAACTTCTATTTCAGCAAAACAAATTAACTTCTTAAAAGTGAAGGTTGTTGAATGTATACCATGTAACTTGATAAAGCTTGTTAAAAAAATATAGGCACGAGGGATGCTATTTTGCTCATATACGTGAGCCCAATCTTTTGATTAACCAAGGTCATCTCCTCCGTAAAATCTACACAAAAATTGAGAGATCTTGAAGCAAACTCCTAGAAGAATATTAATCATATCGAAGCTTCCTTTGTTAAACTGGTTTCTAAATGTAAGAAATTATATAGAATGATGGTTAAATTGTAATGTTTTTTTCTATTATCAAAATTCAAACCCTTACTAAAATGTAATTGGTAAATATATCTATTAACCCATTAATTCGTAACTGGATCATGAATGCTAATAGTGTGGAAAATGTTAGAAAAATAGAGTGCACAATAGCTGTTACCTTATTATTGATACCAAAATCTCTTATGTCACGATGATGACATAAATACACTCCAGTGTTGATGAGTCATGTTTAATAACAATGGAAATAAATCCCATTTCATTTATCATGTTCCCAGATAAACTTGATATTTCTCAACTATATATCTCATGTTCCCAGGTGCACCATTGTAAATCATCACATAATTTGTGCATACACACCTGAAACGAAACATAAATAAAATTGTTCCCTTGATCTAAATCAAAGATGATTTAAAAATGATGAACGACCCACAAAATAAAACAAAAAGACAACATACTCAAGCATTGAAGGAAACCTTGTGTACTGAAACGTACTCCAAAAGCTTTACACCACTTCAAAGGTCCTCAGTATTGAATTATAAAGCACGTTAGCACAAATTTTACATCTACAAAAAATCTAGGGCTTTACTATGGATATTCATTTGAAAACCTTCCAGTTTAGTAAATATTCAGAATCAAATAAAAATAAAAATAGAATGTTACCTGTGCCACTGGGTGTAATTCTGAGAGAAATGATAAGTGATTACATGATTTTCAAATATTTTTAAAAAATGGATATTACATTTCTTGGTAAAGCAGAATTACTCATCAAAAAATTAGCAGAAATTAAAATTGAACTTAAAAAAGTTGGAAAATATAAGAATATAATTCTGTGTGGATGTCACTTTGAGTGTTCTTGCTACAGTTCAGAGATAGCTTTAATGTGAGTTTTATCCCATTCTTCTAGAGGCCCTTCTGCTTTAAACTCAACATAAAAGATATACACAAGAAGTACGAGAACTAGTGACTGACCAAATCAATAAAAAAAGATTAATATTAGGAAAAAAAATTAAAGAAATAATTTTTTATTATCTAATTTTAGATAACTTTATGTTATGTGCCATAAGACGTTTTTAGTTTAAATTAACTCAATATGCAAATTAGTGATTGAAAAGGAAAATAAATTTAATTTTTAAAAAGATTAATGTAGGAAATAATTTTATTTCTTTTAACTGAAAAAAATTATTTCAACTATTTGAATTTCCTTTTTCAAACTTTATATTTACATTTTGTTTGCTTTAAAGTAAAATCTTTTATTCATAGTTGATACATAACTTAATTATGAACTTTGTTGAACCATATAAGGACACTCAAACTTTAAATTAATTAAAAATTTTGCAATAAAACTTAATTTAAAAAAAAATTACCTCTTAAATTGGATTCTTATATTTTTACATCGTTTTGCACACCATATTGAACACAACAAAGAATATAAATTCAATAGAAATTAGTGGTTTGAAAAATTAACAAGAAATCAAATTAAAAATTTCAAAAGTAAAAATTTAATGAAAGAAAAAAATTACCTTAGTAAAGTAAAAATAAAAATTTACCAATAAATGATTTCACCAAAGTTTAATTCCAAAAGTGATATAGAAAAACATTTTATATGTGGAAAATACAGTAAATCATAGGAAAAAATTGTCTCCTATTTAAATGTTAACCAATATAACAATAAAAGACAAATAAGATTGAAACAATAACCAATTAACTAGCTTCTACAATGGTAAGATTCAGTTGTTATAGAAGAAAATTGTAGCCAATTCAAGTCATAAAAAGGTTGGAACAAATTCACATAGAACTCTATAATATTGCAAAAAATTTAAGTGATAAGATAAGATAAGATAACTAAATTTACATTAAAATTATATAATAAAAAATCAACCAATTTGCAAGAAAAGTGGAGATTTCTAGAAGCAAAATTTGACACACAATGTTAAGGAGGCAACTCACCCTATAGAATGATGATATCAATTGCCAATGAAATCTTAAATAGTGTTAAAAGTTAGGAAAAAAAACATGTACTTCTATAAAACCTACAATTGAATGTTGAGGAGACAACTCACCTTGTAGAATGATGACATCAATTGTCAATTGTCAATGAAATTTTAAAATTGTGAAACTAAAACAAGTAAAAATAAATAAGATTTGGGGTTGTTATGAAAATAGTTAATTTATATGCACATAAAGCTCGTAGACTTGCAAAATAAAAGCCCTAGAAGTATCTAAAATAAAATAGAGGAAGAAACATACTACCCACTATCCTTTCCTGTAAAAAAATAGAAATAAGATTATTCTTATGAAGATTTGACAATGATGAACACAAATCAAATAGTCAATATACTCAAACTTTCACATATTGTCTAACCTACACAAAATCAAGAGCTTTAGAAATGGTTGGAACAAATCATTCTATCAGTTTCATCCTAAATATTTCATATTCAAATTTTTGATTCAGTTTTATAAATTATGTTCTAAATACATGTCATTAACTTAAGATGAGATAGGAATTTCATCCAAGTCTAAGAGGAATGACATTTTATAATATATTTCTTAAACGCTTAAAAAAAAAAAAATGAAATGAAATTATTAATAAATACAAGAAATAAAATTGAACTTAAGAACTAGCAAAGCATAAGAGTATATTCGTCTTCACATAAATTACATACCTTAATAGCCTTGTTAGATCTTCCTCATGAAATACATTAAAAATATATAAAATGACTAAAATTTAGAAACAAAAATGAACTTACTAAATATGGAAAATAATGATTGAGTGAAAAAAAAAAATGATATATATTTTTTTACCTTTATACACAACTTTATAGTGAATTTTGTTGTATCTTTGGAGGATGATTCTGTAATACATAAGAAAAAATTTATAATATCCATTAAAAATAGAAAGTGATGAATGAAGAAAAACATAATAAATATAGAAAACAATGATTGAAAAAATCAACTTAAAAAGGGACTTGATTCCCAAAAATATATAGTTGATTTAGGAAAAAAAAAACTTACCTTAATAGAACAAAATAAAATTAGAAGGCATTTCTTGAGTTTGGAAAACCTTTATCTTTCTAGAGGATCTTTTATAATTTTGAAAGATCAAAAAAAAAAAAAATCACATTTCCACTCTATTTAATTAAATGGAATCATTCACTAAAATATTTTAGAGAGTAAGTTAAAAGTAGTCTAAGCATCCTCTCCGTGCATTATGTATCATGTTCATGGTTGGGTCATGTCTTTGCTAATTCTCCTTGATCTTAGCTTGTCTAGTTCTCCTTTACACTAAATACAAACAAATAATATAATTGATAAATATGAAAACTAATGATTTAAAATTTTAATAAAAATATTTTTAAAATTGAGAAAAAAATAAATAAATGTATTAAAAGAGAGAAATTTACCTCTTTTGGCTTAGTTTTATTTTCTTGTTTTTTGAGGGGTTGCTTCTATTTTACACTTAAAAAAATAATGAATATATTTCATTAATATAAAAATATATTATTGAAAAATCTAATAAAATATAGCTTTCAAATGAGAAAAAAAACCATAACTAAGTTTATATTAAAATATAATTATATAAAAAATTAGATCAACTTGCAAGAAAAGTGGAGATTTATAAATCTAAATTTTTAGACAACTCACATTGAAGAATGATGATATCAATTATCAATCAAATCCTAAACAATGTTAAAAGTTAGGGGAAAATAAAAGTAATTCTATAAATCTAGAGAATTCCAAGGTAAGGAAAATTGTGAAAATATTGAAATTAGAAAAAGTAAGGAAAAATAAATAAGATTTGATATAATTATATAAGAAAAAAATCAACTCACCCTATGATGAAATTGTCAATCTTGAATTATAAATAATGTTAAAAGTTAGGAAAAGAAACATGTAAATTCTATAAAATTACAGAATTCCAAGGTAAGGAAAGATTTTGAAATTAGTGAAATTAGAAAAAGTAAGTAAAAACAAATAAGATTTGGGGTTGTTCTAAAAATAGTCAATTTATATGCACATAAAGAGTATTACTTGCAAAATAAAAGCCCTAGAAGAAAAATATGTTGCAGTTTCTAAAATAAAATAGAGGAAGAAAGATACTACACACTGTCGTATAGTTTAAAATCAAGAATATCGTCGAACCTGCACAAAATCAAGAGCATTAGAAACGGTTGGAACAAATCATTTTATCAGTTTCCTTTTTGAAAAAAAATCACTTTTTAAAACATCCTAGATAATTTAATCAAAATAGCATGTTACTCATACCAAATGAAATTATTCATACGTACAAGAAATTCCTCACATTAATTACATACCTTGGTAGCCTTGGTAGATCTATGTTATTTACACTAAACACAACAAGTTATCAAGGTTTTTAGTTTTATCTATATAAGAGACAATATCAAGTTTTAAAAAAAATACCATTAATGTCAATGATTAATATAGATTATTCAAATTGAAGAATTTGAATAAATATTTTAATCTATGGATCTAAATATCCTTTAATATATCAAATATCTTGAAAAACATGTGAAAGGTAAGATAACATATTTAATTTTTCAAAATTTTTATTTTAAAGAACTTAAGACACATAAAACATATTTTTTCAATTTATTAAAATTTCTTTTTTTTCAATTCTTCTTATTAACATGAAATATTCATTTTGTATACTATTAGTGTAAGAAGAATGATGTTTTATGACATATTTTTAAAATACTTAAAAACTCATGTAAACTGAAATTATTTTTGAGTGGAAGAAATTGAATTAAACTTAAGAAGTGACAAAGCATAACATTATACTTTTCCTCACATTAATTGCATATCTTGGTAGCCTTGGTAGATCTTCTAAACACAACAAGTTCTCATGAAATATATTAAAACTATATAAAATGACTAAAAAATTGAAACAAAAAAGAATGCACTAAATATGGAAAATAATGATTGAGTAAACTACACAAAATAGATTATAAATATGAGATTTTTTCAAACCTTTATACATGACTTTATAGTGAATTTTGCTATATCTTTGGAGGATGATTCTATAAGACACATGTAATACCCATTAAATATAGAAAGTAATGAATGAAGACAAACCTATTAAATATGTAAAATAATGATTGAAAAGGTCAACTAAAAAAGGACTCTGAATGCCAAAAAAATGAAGTTAATTTAGGAAAACAAAATTACCTAAATACAACAAAATGAAAGTTCACAAAAAGATACTAACATTTCCACTCTAATTAAATGGAATCATTCACTCAAATATTTTAGAGTAAGTTAAAAGTAAAAAATTAATGAAATATTGTAGTGTAATCATCCTCTCCATGCATCCCCTTCATGTTATTTGTAGTGTCATGTTCATGCTTGGGTCATGTCTTTGCTAATTCTCCTTGATCTTCGCTTAGCTACTTCTGCTTTACACTAAATACAACAAGGAATATAGCCAATAAATATGAAAACTAGTGACTAAAAATTTGAATAAAAGTAGTTTTAAAATTGAGGAAAAAAATTTAAATGTATTAAAAGAGAGAAATTTACCTCTTTTGGCCTAGCTTTGTTTCCTTGTTTTTTTGGGGCTACTTCTATTTTACACTAAAGACAATAAAGAATATTCCATTAATATAAAAATCATGACTGAAAAACCCAATAAAATATTGATTTCAAATGAGAAAAAACTAATAAGAAAATAAATTTACCTCCCCCAACATAACTTTACTATGGATTCTTGTAGATCTTCTTAGAGGCACTTCTACTTTGCACTGAACATAAAATAAATATATAAATAAAAACTAAGAATTAAAAATCCAATAGAAACTAGATTTTAAATTTGTTAAAATTTAAATTCATATATATAACATTAAAATATAAACTAATAACTAAAAAATCCAATAGAAACTAGATTTTAAGTTTGTTAAAAAATCAAATTCACTGCACATTAATAATTTACCTCTATTGTACGAGATCTAGGAGAAGATGCTGGTTAATGGACACTATGTGGAATGGTGGGAATTTTCTTATAGGTGTTCCCCTCTCCTACTAAACATTCCAGCTGGGGCCTAACCTTTGGTTGAGAAGTAGGTTCCCAAGCAGGTTGAGAACCCGACTCTTGAAGATGCAAACATGGTGGATCTAACTCCTTTATTGATTTAGGAACATCGTGCCTACTGCTTGACATTTTCTTGGAGTTCACCTCTTCTACAGAATGGTCTAGCGCAAAAGTAACCCTTTGGTGAGTAGTAGAATCCCAACTGTGTAGAGTATCCCGTTTTGGAAGATTCGAATTTTTTGAATCTAATTTCTTTGTTAGTTCTTTTACCACACCTTCGTCTATGCTCGTTGCTTCTTTCCCTTCATTTTCATTTCTTCTCACTACTTTTTTAGTCACATTTATTATTTTTTTCCCCTCATTTCCATTTTTTCCCACTACCTTTTTAACTTCATTTATCGCTTCTTTTCCCTCATTTCCATTTTTTCTCACCATTTTTTGAACCTCATTTTATTTCTTTCTTACTACTTTTTCTTCCTCATAATCATCTTCCTCATCGTCTGGTGCTCCTATCCAAAGCAAAGTCGTAATGATGACAACTGTAGCAAGACACCAAAGCAATAAAGCACCAAGCTTGTGATCGACTCTATCTGGAAAGAGTTGATTATCAAACATTTCTACAAAGCAAAAAACCATAAACATTACTCTAAAGGCTACACTAATTATCTCATCTTTGAGCTCATTAAGCCTCTTCCTTCCGTTGTTTCTCGCCATGAAAGTTAGAAAAAAAAAAAAACAATTACTGAAAATAATTACTTGCGAAAAGTATGTTTGAATGTGGAGAACTGTTTTGTACAAAGACTAGGATTTTTATAATGGCATTGAGCTGTGATGCAATAGTCACATTATTAATGGAAATTTCTAAATTGGCTACCGAAAATTTCTAAATTGGTGAGAATTAAAATCAAATAATTAAAGCAACATAAAGCAGGATCAAAACATTTCCTTGTGCAACATTAGACCAACAAGGAGAGTGAATAGTGAATTCCATAACTAATAGGAGACTAAGGGAAATTATAAGAAATCATTTGGAAATGAAAGACAAGGATAAGACTTCAATCTGACAAATATCGGCAAAACGAGCTCTGCTCAGGGAAACTATCACTTTAATCAAGGAAACTATCACCCAAATTTCCGGTAATACAAATTCATATAAGAGTTTATATTGCTGTTTTATAAGAAAGTTTTATTGCAGACGCAAAATTGATAGAAATTTATATTGCTGTTTAAGAAAGTTTAATTGCAGATGCGAAGTGCGATTTTGTAGCCTTTGGACTCACCCTGGTGACACTATTAGAAGCGTGTCTACTACAATAGAGTTTTCCAGGTACATGAATATTCCTAAATTTATTTATATATCTAGTCTAGCAATATATCTTGCTCTTTTATGACATTTGATGTAACACCAACACTTGATGTAGGAAATTTTGAAAGATAAAAGATAAAGAGAGGAAGAAGTTAAAAATTATTAAGAGTTTGGTGGAGTGCGGTTTTTGCAATTAGAAATTTTCAATTTTAAAAATTGACTTACAAAACTTCAACAAGGCCAAAAATCTGAGGCAAGTTCAACAAAGTTGGAAAACAATTTTGGAGATGTAATTTGCTCAAAGCTTAACCTTTAATTGCAGTGGCTCTAATGAACTGTAGCTTCTTGGGCAGCTGCATCTGTTTTATGATTCTATGGTAAGGAATTTCTCCCATATCATGTAAGAAATCTAAAAAATAGACAAATGGTAATGGAAGAATAAGTGATGACTTGCTTGGTACAGTGTCAAATCACCTTTAAATATTGGGCCATGAAACACAATCGTTCTGTCAAGTGACTCTAAATTTGATGACCATAAAGCAGAAACATCCCCACCCAATCTGAGAAATCTCAATTCATTAAATGTATATCATAGTTTTCTTGATCTAGACACTTTTATTTGGCTATCCGAATAGAAAAATCCCTTGGAGAAATTTTTAATGAGTTTAGTGAATCTTTGAATGGTAGTGGTGCATTTTTGCAGATCAACTTATCCAGGCCTCAGATGGTATGGATTCAATTTGAATTTTCAAATAAAATTCACATGTATGGCCTATATAGTTGTTGTTCATGCAAAAGGGGTGAATAGATCTTTGAAGATTATTATATGACTTCTACAATACGTAGGCACTTGTTTCAGAAAACTCCATGGAAGTTCATTCTGCGACCTCTCCTGCATGCCGAGAGAGAAATGATAGCTATTGCTTTCCACTTTATAATAATGGAATCTCCATCGGCCTCGAGAGTGTAATGTTCTTTGGAGTTTATTCTTTTTAGGGAGGGAATCGCTTGCACTTGTTGGAGGTGTTAATCTGACAGCTATTAAAAGAAGGAAAAAGTCATTCTAAATTTTCACAAGAAGAAAGCAAAATGAATTCTTCAGACGATTCACTGCAAACCATTGCTCCAAATGGCGGAAGCGGTAGTAGAATTAGGGTCAGTTGACTAGGTCGATGATGAAGTGGTTGTGATAAACTGTTGCAATTTTATCGGTGATCGGGTTTTATTTTACGGCGTTCGACACTGCTGGGAAGTAAGAATTTTCTGACCAAAGTCCCATACGAAATAAGCCTATCAGCTTAATAAACATTGTAAGAAAAATGTGCAACAAGAATCCTTTGATTCTAGCCTTACTCAATCGATTGAAATGAGCACTAGTCTTTAATATATTCGCTTGCATATATGGCATGGCAATGTTTGCATATTCCTAAGTTTATTTATATATCTAGTCTAGCAATATATCTTGCTATTGTAAAACATATTTATGTTTATTGCTAAATAGCTGAGCCTCTAGTTTCGTCGGACATGCCATCTGGGATGAACATTTTGACCTTGGCTCATTCAATAACACTATCATTTGAAAATAAGGCATCTTTATTCATAATTTTTACCTATTTTCCATAGATCACTGTATATGGGTGACTGAGAAAGGCAACGACTAGGTCTTTACCCGAAAAGTTCTCTC
Source organism: Cupressus sempervirens (assembly GCA_028749045.1). Classification (NCBI taxonomy): domain Eukaryota; kingdom Viridiplantae; phylum Streptophyta; class Pinopsida; order Cupressales; family Cupressaceae; genus Cupressus; species Cupressus sempervirens. Next base: position 414,624,335 of record CM053787.1, read on the forward strand.
TCTTTATATTAGAGTGATAAATTTATATTACTTTAATCAGGGAAACTATCACCCAAATGACCACTATTTTTAAAGATAGAGTGAAACCTTATTCATATCCAAGTGGGAGAAGATGCAAATGATTAATGGACTATTTTAGGGATTTGCATCTTATTTTTATTTTGGCATGTGGTGTTGGTATTGGTAGGTTTTTATTTTTATTTTTTAATAATATTTGTTGTCCTTTTTTATTAATAGTCTATGGTACTGCATAGTTACAAATTCTCGTTTGCAAGTTTATTCCCCCATTTTGGGCCATAAGAAATTATTCACCGAAAGCTACAATGGATATTTTCCTTTGAATTTAAAAGTTTTTGAACGGCGTTGATCAGCTATGATACTTTTGTAGTTTTAGGAAAGGCCAAGATTTTAGGGGCGGTCGATATTGTGGGGATATCAACTTACTAAATAATTTGAATGGAGAATCATATCTGTAGCTTTCAATTCTTTCTCCAAAGATTTGTTTTCCCTACTTTCCCAATTCTATGTATTTCTATCTATTCAAAATCAGGCTTTTTCACTTTTTATTCTAATTTGTATTATTATTCCAAATTCTTTCTTAATACAAGCTAATATTCACTATTAATTGTCTATAAACTTCTTTTTCATGTCCCAAAAGAGCTATGTCAACTTATTAGTATAGTATTTGTAGATATGAAATTTATTATAGAAATTATTTTTTATTTTATTTTTTATATCTTTTCAAAAATTAAATGCTATTTTATAATTTTATAATATATATTTTTAAAAGAGTAAGAAAATAAGTTAAGGACTATGTAATTTTATTTTTTTATCACTTATAAGGGAAACCAATAAAGAGTAGAACTAATGGAAAGAGCCTTTCAATACCATGTCTTTTAGCCACATCAATGTTAGTTTGACTTATTCTCAATACACATTTATTAGTTACTCCAAGAAATGCTAATTTAACTTCTATACTAATTCTAAATTAGGAGAAAGATAAATATAAATATTATATTAAAAAAAATTACTTTGTATCTATATTTACATAAGTGCAAGATGCAAAACATTTCATTCTACTAAATTACAAAGAGACACAATTCCAAAACTTACAACAATAGAGAATAAAGAAATAAAGAAACCTATCACCTATCTTCTAATGTCATCACAATGCTTAGAGTATAACACACCTACATTATCATTCCAATCAATTGAAAGACTCTAAGAACACAAATATTTAGATTTGTAATCCTTCAACCTAGACAAATAGATATGAGATTCTTTTGAAGATTGTTTAAGGATTTGGCTAACTCAAGCCCCTATTTTAGTCTTTAAGCCTCAATAGGGAATGAAATTGATAAACCAAAAATAATAACAAAGGAAATTTTTTTAAAAAAAATTGAATAGTAAATTGAGTCACATTATCGAGGAAAAATACTAGTGATAGAGATATTAAAGTATTTTCTTTTTGTGAAGTAGCTTATGAGAGCTAAAAGTGGGTTAAGGAATGTTGAGGTTAGCTAATTATGTGGAAAATAATTTTTAGTAGAAAAGGACATTTTATTTTGTGAAACACATAGAAGGAAGTGCTACTATTTTTTAGGTATCATAGTTTATATAATATAATTAAATCATTTAGAATATATATTTTTCAATCTCAAAACATCTTCAATGGGAGAACTCTCTATACATGTTGTACATAATACAGTTAAGTACAAAATAATTTTGAGAAATTTCAAACCATAGGTTGATCTATAAATTCATCTTTTTTTGGTACACAATCAATACTGTTGAAATAAAATAATTTTTTCAATGATATATGTTACTATCAATAAGGTTGCAACACATACCTGTGAATTTTCTATTATACATAATATTCGGTGCACTAAGTTTCATCATAACATATTGAGTTGATTTTTTTTTGAAATGTGCTCTACAACTTTAGAGTGGGAGTTGGCTAAAGGAACCAAAGAGATTGAAGTGCATGGATCAAAGAATGGGAGTCCTCATACTATGGTCTTAGGTTTGGAAGGATCTCTACAAATGAAAGTAGCAAGACTCCTAGTGAGTTTTTCATCCCTGTGCATCTCTCTCAGCTCTTCTTTTCCTTGAAATTGCTTGGGATTTGGGCATGAAGACCTCAGTTTCTACACCCTCACTATCGATGGTGTTCAATGATGCTCCCCCAAACTGGAAACCCCTTTTTGGTTCTACACCTAAGCCACTCAAGTGTGGTGTCTTGGTTTCTAAATTAGTGGGTGGGACATGCATCCATCCCAAGATTCTTCCTCAAGAGCTTGGCTAGGTTCGCTAACTTGCTTGTGGGTATGTTTTGCAAGAGGAGATTGTAATCATCCATAAATGGTCATCTAGACTATGAGCCCCCTTTCTAGAATTTTTGCATAATTTTTCTAATGTTTATCCTTGATCAAATCTCCAAAAATCTATTTATTTTATTTTATCCTATAGTTTGACATTTTTATCCAAAGTTCATATTTAAATAAAAGAACATGTCCCCCTTTTAATTAAATAAATCCCCCACTTCTCACTTATCCTAAGTGTGCACACATAAAACATTATTCCTATTATAGAAATTAAATAAAAGGAATTCTTGTCTACACATGGATGCACAATTTTCTAGGTGGGAGGAATCTTCTATTTTAAAAATAACTTTATTCTCCTTCACACATTTCAAACCCTCTCAAAAGTTAACCATTAAATGTGATTGGTTGAGATGCTTCTGCACATGGATCACTCAAGATGCATTCTCCTCCCTTGATTATGCCTCTTTTTCCTCATAATCTTTACCATCCATTTTTCTTTAAAAAGGAGGGCTCTCTCCTCATTCTAAAGATCTTAGTCTCTCATGCTATTGTTATGGTGCAAGTTTTCTTAGTGCTTTTGGAGACTCAGAGTATTCTCGCATTTTTGCATTTTAGCTTAGCACTCATTCTACTTACATTCTGGAATACTTTTTAGCTTATTTTCCTTTATACTTTATCTTAGTTCTCTTTGTTAGCTTACTATTCATTTAGAATAGCTTACATTTGGATTGCTTTTTATTCTAGATTCTTGGATATTAGCACTCTTGCCTCTACTCTTTGAATCTCTTGTTCTATGGTGCACCTTGCAAGGGTTGCATAGTTTGGTTCATTTGTGGATCACCATCTCATAGACTTTTCACATCATAGATAGAGAGCTACAAGTTGGCTCTTGAGACTTCCTCTTCCATGGGTTCTCTCAAGAATAATGGTTTATAGAAGTTTGATACTTTATGTACACACAAAGATCATATTTTATTTTTTCTCAGGAAATGGGATTTCGCTAATTGGGGTTTGAAAGTTTTGGTAATATTTTTGGCACTGCCCAAAGGATGCTTTTGTATCTCTTTTTCCCTCAAGAAATAATTCCTATGTATCTTGGTATGTGATCCATGGTTTTGAAGCAAGATTCTTTTGTAACTTTATAAATGACACCTGGGGTTTGACTTGATCACTCATCTTTTTGGTGTTGTTTCCACCTAGGTACAAGTTCCTAGGATTCCCCTCAAATTATGGGACAAAGAGGTCTTTAAAGGCATATCCAACTCATTTGGGAATTTTCTAGGTGTTGATGTTGTGACTTGTAACTAGACCCTCTTTATCTCTCTATTTCTCAACCTCTAGAGTATGAGAACTCCATGCTTTTACCAACTCTTCTCTATGACTATCCAACTTTCAAATGCTTTCCCTAAGGATTCTCTTGCAAAGCCTTCTCGTAAGATGGTTGCAGAGATTTTCACTCTCTACTTTTGGGCCCATGCCAATGTCTTGAGGTATTGGGCTAGAGAAGTCTCTCTTCTTTGTGCCTCCCTCTTAGGTCCTTGTGCCTCCCTCCCTCCCTAGGTCACTCTTCTTCTTTGATTGTCTTCCCTTCACCCTCCCCTCAGAAGTTAGCTCTACCCCCATGGTGACCCTTTTCCCTTTTACACCCTGCCCCCTCCCTCTATTGGTTTCTCACCCTCCCCCCATTTCTCCCACTTTCTCCTCTTGTTTTCAATCACCCCCTTGCCTCCCCTTTCCCCTTCTCCCCTTCCCCCTTAGTATTCTCCCTCGCACTCCCTATTTACCTTTTAAAGCACCATAATTATATTGATGTGGGAATGTAGTAGAGGACTGGGAAACATTCAAGTAGATTTTTGACAAATAAGTTTGCAGAGGACATTAGTGGTGAGATCCAAAGCACTCTCGAGCACTTTTGATCCAATAAATCTCAATAATTATGGTCTCCTAGAATATGAGAGGCCTTGACAGTCTACAAAAGTATATGCTTGTTAAGTACCTATTAAAGATTTGAACTTGGATATTGTTCTATTACAGGAAACAAAAATACATGATGTTTCCTTTTTGTCTACTATTAGCAAGTATATCTGTAGTGCCTGCCTCTAGTTCGCATTTTGTTATCATTGCTGAACTCTTTTAGAGCTAGTTTCATGTTGATGGTTAGTAACATTATTATGAGATTATCAGATATTGTGCTATGGATTCAGTTGATATGTGATGAGATTACTTAGACTCTATATTTCATGTATGTATGATAATTATTTACAGTGTTTGCAGTTATTAGTGATGACTAGTAAGATGATTTATTATCATATGTGTTTTCTTAAGGATACTTACCCCATACTTGCATGTGTATGGTGTGTGTGTTTGCTTTTGTATGGTGTGTCTGATGTGGTTAAGGAAGGGAGTCGTAGTCACCTACTAGTCAGGATCTACATGATGCACCACTTCTTGCCATTGCCTATTTAGTTTAGTATATATTGTGCTTGTACATGCATGGTTTTTATGCAGGTTGTAGGTACCAAATATCGACTTCCCTGAATTGCCAAGATGAGCGTACCCTATCACATTATCTCAATGATAAGAGAGGGGAGATAAATTCTCAAGTCCAAATCCCAACCCTTTAAACCATTTGTTCTAATTGAAAAATCAGGACAAGTATCTAAGTTGAGTACCCTCCGAATGCATTAGATGATGTAATTCGTGATATAATCCCCTTGGTTTGATTTGTATGTATTTTGGCTATAATGAATTTTTTGTATTTTTACCTTTGTGAGCCTTTGGAGTATTTTCTATTAATTAAGCCTAATTAAAAGATTTAATTAATGGTTTAATTAAATAAAAAATAATATGATATTTTAATATTTATTTTATTTAATTAATTTGAAAATTAATTAAATAAAATAATTAAATTTGAAAATAAAATAATTAAATTGGAAGATAAAAGTTATAATATTAAATTTGGAATGTGACAATATTTATTTTAATAATAATATATTTGGAGCTCATTTTTAAATAAATGACTAAATAATATTATTATTAAAGCTAATAAATATTTTAGCAATGAAATTTAAAAGTGGAAAATATATTTTAAATTATTGAAAGATTCTAAATCTCATATGATTAAAATATAAATATATTAAGATTGAAAAGTGGAGATATTAAAGTTAGTGCATGAGACTTAATAAATAAATAAATAAAATTGGAAAGAGTAAAGTAAATTGGAGTTATAAGCTTGCATGAGAATTAACATGTGTCAACAACACGGGGGTTAGTGTATCAATTAAGCACAAGGTGTCTACAATTCTATGACTCATCAAAAAGGATTGGAAAAGACCCATGCTTAGTTGGTGACACCTTCCAGCTATTTCAAGAAGCATTCCAAAAGTTTTTTGAGAGCTCTTTGTATTCAAGCATTCATAGAAGCTTACTGGAAGCTGAATGGAAGCTACACACTACAAGCTTCAAGCTTACATGCTCATATTCTTCTTCATGCTCATATGCTCCATGCTCATATGTTTCTACATGCTCATATATTTTTACATGCTCATATGCTTCTATATGCTTCCATGGTTCTTTTAGCACTTCTAGTCACTTGGAGGATTCGATTGGCTTGGATCTTGGAGGAATCACGGATGATGGAGAAGGAAGATATTTTCTATGGAATTCTGAGGCATGACGGATTAGCATCGGTGTCTAGGTGCACTCGTGATATTCACATATTCTCTTTGCACTATTTCTCTTCTTGTCTTCATCATGTTTGTTATATGTGTCTGATTATATTCCATGAATGAATTTGCAATTTGAGTTGGAATCTAGATATGTATGGTTGCAAAGAAAATAATAGAAAAACTTTAGATCCAATTAAGGAAGAAATTAGATCTTAATCGGGTTTGGGTTCAAATTTATATTGTGAAATTAGATAGACAAGATTTGAAATTAAAATAAAAATTCTAAGTTGAAAATTCGAATGATTAGATGTAATCTTTCTATCAAATTATATTTTTAGATGTGTATGGACAAACCTATTAGATGGATGAATGGGTAAATTTAGAGAACAATTATTTTAAGAGGAAATTCTTAATTCATCATAAAATTATCCTATCGCTGCGCCTTGGATAGACCCGAACTCAGTCATTTATAACTTTTTATTGTGATCGAATTTATTCGATCGCTTCAGTCAAAAGTGGCGCAACTTGGCCCTCTCCAACATATTTCAATTTCAACCCGATCCAATGGTTCATTAGGGCAATATGGCCGTCGTACTGGGACTATTTTATTCAAGGACAGATATTTCTCCATTTCTCATAACTAAGAGTTCTTTATGCTTAAACTTAACAAAAATAATATACATCAAAGCATGAAATGAATTAAAGATATTATGGTAATCTTTCCTTATTAGAATCTTATTAATATGCATTAGTTTTATATGATTTATTATCTAATCTAATTAAATCAAATTTAATTAAGATTAGTTAATAGTCGAAGAACTGTAATTAATTATTAGTCAATCTAAGTAAATGGATTTTTAAATGCGAGAAAATTAAAAGAAAAGAGATTTTAATATAGTTCATATAGTGGACTTTTTATAATGTATATTGAATACTATTTAATATATATTAAACAATTTTAGATTTGTTTAATAAAGATAATAATGTTAAGAATTTGAAGATTATTCATGTTAAAATCTACAATGAGTCTTATTGGTTTGTGATATGGATCTTTTTCAAACAACGTTTATATAGACAAAATATTATTAGAACAATTAGAAAATGGAGTCTAATGGTTGATTTTAATATTGATTAAATAATTGTAAGATGATAATTTATATTATGTTGATTTAAAATTTAGAAACTCTAAATGATATTGGATTAAGATTGAATTGTTATGTTAATACGTTTGAATACCTTATGGTGTTAAGAGTTAGTCAAATATTAACTAATGAGGCTTATGGAAATAATAGTTTGATGAGTTTATTATTTATTAATTTTTTTTGGGTCTAACAAACTATTAATAAATAATGGTTTAAATAATTATCAATAAATTCGATTAGAGTTAATCTAGAGGAGATTATTTGATGATTAAAGTTTGGTAAAAGATATTAATTTTTAGATTTGGATTATAATGGATTTTTAATCAATTGATATTCATTGAGTTGATAATATAACTATAATATTAATAATTAAGTTGTGCGATAGATTCTTATTCAAAAAGATTAATGATAATACAAATTTGTTGAGGGAATGTTGGTATTCTTTGAAAGATGACGAATATGGTCATTTAAGATTTTTAATAATAATTATTGAATTATTAATATGATTATTTGAATATTGAATTATAGTTGACTTTTAACTTATAGAATTCTAGTTAGTTAGTCAACTGATGTTAATTAGAACGTTGCTATGGTTATACAATTATTAATTAAATCAATTAATGAGAGTTAATTAGATTTAATTAATAATTAAGTTATGTAATAGAGATTTAATTGATATAATTCTTTTAACAAGATTGTAAAAAAATATTGATATCAAAGTTGATAAGTCTTATTCTAATAACTTGAATAATGACTTAGATATTTTAACGGTTATTAGTGACAATTTAATAATGATTATAATTAAGACGCTTATGTGTTAGAGATACTTATTTGAGTTTTAACCATTAAAATATTAATGGATCATGGAATTGTGCACCTAAATTAATTAGTGGATTAGATTGATCATTTTAATTATGTTATAATCTTCTTATTTGAAGATTGATAATTGGTTCTTTTATGAACGAATAATGATCCTTGAGTTATGTTCAAAAGTTGAAATGACCTTAAAGTGGAGTTAATCAATTAGAATATGGTTCATAGTTAAATCAAGAGATCAATTTAATTAAAGGCCAATAAGTAAATACTTATCCTTAAGTTATTCTTAGAATGTAATTCTTAATAATAGAAGGATAATGCTATCGGGGAACAAATGGGTTGACTTGTAGGTCAAATGATGAAACTTAAGACACTTGAAGTATACTTGAAAATAAAAACTGAAACTCTACACTTAACTCATCCATGTAAGATAGCAAAACCAAAACATGTGTTTGCATTATGTATTCTAAATGCTTCTTGTTTTGGGTTTTGGGTTAACTAGTGTTGACCAGTCCTAGGTTGTTACCAGAGGCTCGGGGGTTATGAGATGTGTTGGAATGTTGATTTTATTTGGTCTCGATCTTTATAAGCCCAACTATGGTAATGTGATCGTATGCTCTATGAATTTTTTTGTATTTGTTCATTAGTCTTCATGTGTGAAGCTGAGATGTATGTGTCTGAGATACCTGAGCTAATCATTTTTGAGTCATCAATCAGTTATCCTTGGATTATTTTCTAGTCGCCATGATGGGACTGAAATGTGGATTTATTTCTTGATGATGTCGTGTTGTGAAATGTTTGACTCAACCATTTTGGAGTCTTCGATCGGTATGGTTTTGAGATATTCTTGGTTGCTTATTGAGAACCAATGGATATTGTGATTTATTTTGAGATATATTTTGATTATTGAGAACCAATGAATACTTATGATTATCAGTGATGCCTTTAGTTGCTAATAGAGAACTGTTGTGGTCATGATTTTCTATGGATTCTTTTCGGATGCTCATGAAAATTTGATGATTCTTATATTGGTGATTTGATGATTCTTATTATGGATTTTTGATGCTTTTATCATGGATATTTGATGATTCTTTTTATGGATTATCTTTTGGATTTTCTATACAGTCGCTTGTATAGGACTGTGGTGATTTATGATTCCATGAGCTTAGGGTAGGTAATCTACTTGTAGTGTCGAAAAGTGGCTTGCAATGGGGGCTGGGGCCCTAAGTGGCTGCTAGGGTAACTCATTGTAAGTTTGGTTAATAAGTGATAACATTTACACACTAAATGGGGATTAAATGAACTTAAAAAGATAATTGTTTTGATATTCTCGACCATGCCTTGAGTGCTTGTACAGGCTAGGATGGGAGTAGTGAGAACGCAAAGTTGCAAACTTGCATTCCGTAGTATGACTCGTCAGTATGAGAGGATACTAGTGGTCGCATGAGATCAGTATGGACCCGTGGAGTTTAGCTAACTGCCAGGGTAACTTGTACGTGATAATTGTGATGACACTTTCCCACTTGCATAGTAGGTTTCCTACATGTCTTTGTGTGCCTCTAGGAATTAGATGTCAATTTTGTGTGTGATTGGAACCTTTGAGTTAGTATACTTTTAGGATTCCTGGACTATAGAGATTTGTGCTATGTGTTATGGATAGCCTATTTGGGACTTGAGATTATCTCCTCAGCACAGTGGGAGTGGACCACTTCGGTTCCACGCGGTCGGGTGGTAGTGTATTTTCCACTCTTATCATTTGAGATCCATCAGAGACACCGTGGCTGGAGCATTCCTGGTTGGTATTTATCTTCATTATGTTCTTGGAGCATTATGATAGATGATATACCTTATGATGGATGTATTTGTTGGTATGTTTCCTATATTGATGATTTGCATATGTTAGATGATGGTATCCTATGCTTTACTTTGCATGTTAGTAGGATGTTTTAGGAGTGACATTCCTACTATGTTAATACCGATGATCTCTTTGGTGCTTTGGAATTTTATGCACGGAGGGATGGCTAGGATCCATGATGGTCTAATGATGCTATTAATGGTTGGGAGGAACCGTGCACTTAGTTATTTATGTTTGTGATATATGGTTATCTCTTATAATGGATATTTATATCTTTATGATGATGATGTATCATGTATGATATGTGGTTTCATTTACTTTAATTGCATCATGGATTAATATTGGATGATGATGTACTTTATTTACGTGGATGCTTTATTCCTTTAAGCTTTTTCATACCCCGTGATATGTATGGTGGATGATTGAGCAATCTGAAATGTAGTTACAAAAAGGACACTTGTAATATTGTTTAAGTACATTGGATGTATCATTGTTATTTCATAAGGATGTGATGTTATATGAATAAGTTATGATTAGATGTGATTCAATGTTAAGGGATCTTTAAAGAATGTAATCTGTTATGTTATGTTATGTGTACTTTTATTGTTTCTATTGCTTCTACAAGTGTTGTAAATGGTTTATCTTTCATGTTTAAAAAAAAAAAATTTGTTAGGTAAACTTAGTGTAATTCTTTGGATCCCTTGGCGGGGCATTACAATATCTACCTTTTATCTCTATTTTTTTCCATTAAATCTAATGGAGCTTTAGGTGGGTTAGTCATTATTTGGAAGTCTTGCCTCTTGACTGGCTCTATTTTCTATAAAGGAAAGTAGGTCCAATACATGGTGTTGTCTTATAATAATATAGATCTTGCGTGAAATCTAACTAATGTGTATGCAAAAAATATGGGGGAGAAAGGAAGATCTATTGGGAGAAAATCCTTTTGGACAATAAGGACAATATGGTTGAATATTGGATGGTGATTGGGGATTTCAAAACCCCTCTTTTCAATTCTTAAAAAAGGTGTTATGATTGATTTTTCTTACATTATACTATATCTACATAATTTATTTCGGAGCGGAAGCTCTAGGATTTGGACGTACATGGTGGGAGTTTCACTTGGTCCAACATGCACTCTAGAAACAACTTGATCCATGTTAGGTTATACTTATGCCTTCTATTCTTAAATTGGAACATCATTCATGATTTCTCAACTTTTGGTATTGTCAGGTTTGTTTATGATTATCATTGTATATTTTTTCAAATGGTATCCTTTGGTTAAACAAGATAAGTATCCTTTTCTATTTGAAAATATGTTGACTCTTAACCCAAATTTCCCCACTCATTTTTAAAAATGGTGGAATTGTAAACTTATTGATACTGATATGTTTTTTTTTGTGGGTTAACTAAAAGTTTTGAAGGAACATCTTAAACATTGGAATATGTTTTCTTTTGGAAATATTTTTGAACAAAATGATAGAATAAAGGAAAAACTACACTCTTTACAAAAGGAGATGTAATCCATGGGATGAGACTAGGAAAGGGATAAGCAAGAAAAGTGTCTTTTGTCTAATCTCCACAATATCATTTTGAAGGAAGAGACCTTTTGGAAACAAAGGTTCAAGATCTAATGGATCAATGGAGTTGACAAAAATTCTAGATTCTTCCATCAATCAGTGCTAAAGAATAGGAAAAGGAACTCGATTAGAGATCTAGCCATAGAGTAAGGCAATATTAATCAGAAAGTGGAAGTGGAACACAAGGTGGTCCCTCACTTTTGGGACCTTCTTAACCAACCCCCTCAATCATCCTTCAAAAGCTAGAATGGTCAATCTACTCCAATGTGCTCCCACTTGTATGTTGACTTAACAAAACAACTGAATTTGAATATTTCTATCTAAAAATCAATTTTGTTCAAACATATGATCTAGATAAACTCGTTCTAGCTAAGTTGTATATGGTCTCACACTTTTCCAATTGGAAATGTCAATTAAATGCATGTTTTATACTAGTTTGTATCCAATTACTAAAGAAATAAAATTATTTTAGAAAAGTGGCATTTCAATAACTCTTACTATTTTTTATGATATTTTTTTAATAACATATCAACACCATTTAGTAGAGCTCGGAATCAAGACTGTTCTCATACAGAGTTTATAGTGTTTTAATAAGTTATAGTATATTATAACACTCGAAAAAATATCAATTTTGAGAAAAAAAAATTATTAAATCATATAAAAAAAAATTAAAAATTATATGGCATTCTAGAGGAGAGAAACCTCTTCTAGAATATATAATTTTTCTCCTAGTTAGAATAGATTTATTTTGAAAAATGTGGTGGGAGATTAAAACTAACAATTCCAGGTGAGTTGAAATTTGAATCATTATAAAAGAGAAAATAAAGGTCTAAAGCCATTTTTAATTTTTGATTATTCTAGCTATATATGTTATCTATAACATAGTAAAAGATCAAAGGGAATAAGTTTATTTCCATATAGTTTTGTGGTGGGAACTAGACCCTAATTTTCAGCATTTTTTAGCAGCTAAAAAATTATCTATAAAAATTAGGAAAATATATCAATTCTTATTCCAAATAATAATTATAAATTATAATCTTAAAATTCATCTATTTCTACACATTTCATTAGTTTACTTCATTTCCAAATTCAAAATAATAATACCAATTTTATGTCATTCAATGTGTACAATTATACTTTTGTTAGAATTTTTGTTTACAAAAGGGTGACACAAGTTTGTGCTTTTACCTGGAGGAGGTTATAGCTTCCACCTCTGCCCTAAGCCCTTATAAGTTGTCATGGCTAGATGCCTTTCTTTCATTTTTCCTCATAAATTACTAGGATATCATGGGAAAATATGTTTTTTGGGCAGACATAGATTTTTCTATTTCAGGGGCTATTCTTAAAGAGATCAATAATACCTTTATTTCTCTAATTTCTAAGGTGATCGGAGCAAAAAATTTGGAGGATTTTAGATCTATCAGCCTTTGTAATACCTTATATAAGATTTTTTTCTAAATTATTGGTTTCTTGCTTCAAACCCTTTCTAGATCACTTGATCCACCCTCAACAGAAAGGTTTTGTCCCTAGGAAGAAAATAAAAGATGTTATTGCTACTGTTCGAGAAGTGATTCACTTTATGGATAAAGGGGAAAAATAAAGTATGATACTTAAGCTTGACATTTCCAAAGTAATTGACATGGTCTCACGAGACTTTCTTATGGAGGTCCTTAAGAAAGTTGGATTTAAGGGAAGAATCCTTCAGCTGATAGAGGAATGCTTAAAAAATGCCTAAGTTTTTTGTGCTAGTCAATGGCTCCCCATAGGGTTTCTTTAGTATCTCTGGTGGTCTAAGACAAGAAGATCTTTTATCTTCCTATCTCTTTATCAATTTAGCTGATATTATTGGCCAAGATGTTACTAGAATGGTAGATGCTCGTACTATCAAAGGCTTTAACCCCTCTTCTGTAGCAAAGATTGTTTCACACCAACAGTTTGTGGATGACAACCTGATAGGTGGAGAAGCTACAATAGCTGGTACAATCTAGTGAACTATACCCTAGCTTTGGGTTAGAAATTGTATTTTTTTTAAAGTTCTCTATACTTTTTAATGCCCCCTAGAGTTCCCAAAACAAAATTTATTTGATTACTAGTTGCCAGATTGTCACCCTTCTCCCTATTTATCTTGTAATGCCGTTGACTTTTGCTATAGTGGAAAATAATGTTTGGGCTAGCTTTCTCAAAATAATTTAGTTAAAACTTAAAGCTCAGAAGGAAGCTCTTCTTAGTAATGCTAGCAAACTCCAAATGCTAATGATGAATCTTTAAAGCTCTACTCAATATGTTACATCCCTATTTTATATACCAATTTTTTGGACCAAAAATTTGGATACTGTCGAAATAAATTTCCTATGGATTGGACTAGAAGAAAAGAAGAGGCTCTCATTTGTCAAATAGAAAATGATCTTCTCTCCTAAGGATCAAGGATGCCTGAATGTAAGGGACGCCCACCTTATGAACTTAGTGCCTTTATATTGAAGATTGGATGGAATGTGATGAAGTTAGATTTGGACTAGGCCAATATTTCATGAGGAAAGTATCTCAATAATGGGAATGAGATCATCCTGTTGAAGAACCCCCTTGTATAAGGGTCAACTTTTTTGGAATAATCTAAAGAAGACTATCCCCCTCCTCACTCAAGGTTCCTCTTGGTAGGTGTGTAATGGGGATATTCAGGCAGATATGCCTACTTTTGACTATTTCTCTATGTTTCCATCTCTAAAGGATGTCCTTATCAATAGACTAGGGTTCAAGGCTAGGGACTATTAGGAAAGGAAGGACTACATGGTGAACTAGGAGGTTGACATCAACTAGTTTAAAGCTGACTTCAAACTAGTTTCTTTTAAAATTTTAATTCATATGAATACATTAATATTGTATAGACTAGACCAAATAGATGAAGTCATATCAAATATTTCCAAATTGAGAGCTTATACTATTAAAACTAGTTTTGGGATACTAGTTCCTAATTGGCCAACCCTATGTGATTGGAGAAGGATTTGGGATAACAAAGCCATTCCTAAAGTTAAGTTCTTTAATTTGATTTTATGTCATAACAAGATTTTCACTCTTGATAATATCCAAAAAAGAGGAAATCAAATTATTAATAGGAGTGTTCTATGTGAAAATAATGCTGAGTCAATAGTCCACATCATTTTCTCCTACATTTTTCTTGGTAAGTTAGCCATATCATAGCCTATTCAAAGTACATTGTTGTTGGAATAATGAAACTAAAGAGGTCTTCAATTCTTGGAGATCCCCTTCTCCTCACCCCTTATCATTGAGCTATGGAGACAGTGCCTTTTAGATGATAGTTAGTGCCTATGGAAGGGTTGCAACAACATGATCTTAAGGGAAACAAGTAAAAATGCTAAATTGGTAAGCATGGGGCATGTCCAAAATGTGAAGGAGAATATGAAGATCCTTTGTCCTACTAAACATGGTTCCACATCATATTCCTATGATAGGGAGGTTGGTAGTCAATGGGGCTTGTTGGATAACTTGAGAGCTTTTAGTACTAGTAATCCAATATCAATTATTAGAAAGAATATTAAATAGTAGGTAGGTGGGGGTGACATTTTGAGAAGCTCAAAAAAGGATTTGTTGACATCTTACTCGGTCAAGTTTGGGGTCTAGACTACTTATGTGGCTAAACTTCTAGCTCTTTATGATGGGGTCTTAGTGCTGACTAGGAAAAATGTGAAAAAGGTAATCATAAAAGGGGATGCTTTAAAAAACATAAAAATTTAAAAAGATGTGGAAAAGATAGGTTGGAATGATAGGGATGTCATTGCAAAAATAAAACACATGTTAAGAAACTTAGAGGAGGTGTCATTTTAACATACCTATCAAGAGGGAAATCATGCTACAAATAGGTTGACGAGCATGTGGAAATATACTAAGGGGTTCAAAATTTGGGATGATTCTCTATCCATCCTGGTGGAGGTGTATGAAGTGATCTTTCATGATAGCACATAAATTACACTTTAATAAACTTTGCATTATTACTTTTTATGGGGTCCATTTTGGGAAGCATTTTTATGAGTTGGATTTCTATTTCAGTTTTATAGTTTAATGTGACTACGAAGAAAAGCTTGGGTTTGGTCATCTTTCCATTTGTGGGTATGTTATTTTTTGAGGCAATGTGTTTTTACTATTTCAATAAGAATAAAAGGATAGGAGGAGACCCTTATTAGATAGAGCCTGATGAATAGGGAGAGTACAAAAATAACAAGGAGCTCTAAGAGATCCTTGAGTAGGACAATATAAAAAATTATATCATAGACATGAAGGGTTATAATCTAGAGATTTCTTAAAAAATTATGGAGTCATGGGATGGTTGAAAGATTATGTTGGGTTGTATTTTGTTTTTCATCACCCTAGAGTCCATCTCTACCATCCCTTGGTTGAGTATGGATGGGGTCAAGATTATGAGAAACATCAAAATCTCTTTCAAAGATGCTATGGTGAGGTTTAGGAAGCCGAGTAAAAAATATCCCAAAATTGTATCATGTGTTTAACAAAGAGGCAATGGAAGGGGTTTAGAAGGCCCTAGTAAACGTTCTCATGCAAATTTTCACTTGTGAAGGAAGGTCAAAAGGATTTACTCCCATAGTTTCCCTGTGTTCAATCATTTTCATAGGAATGATCTATTTTCTTTTTCTTTTTGGATTACTCATCTCTTTTCGTGTTTGTTGAAAAATGTAAAGTGCCTGCCAAAACATCAAGGACTTTTACTTAGACTTTATGATTTCCAATTGAATATGACCCTTCAGTCCTCCCATGAGCATAATAATAATATTTTCAAGGTCATTTCCCCCAAAATGGGACAATATTTCACTCTTTTTACATCGAAAAATTCTTTAAGTTTTGTTGTTAAGACTCTTCCTCCCTATAAAGCCAATAAAAAAAGAATGACCTTCCAATAAAAAAGATGATACCATGGAGGTTTTGGAGGATTCAAAGTAAGGATCCCTAGCCACTAAGACTAATTGGACCCTAGACACCATGTCCTAATTTTTTACTCCTCTTTCCCTGGGTTCTACAATGTACCTCCCCTCCCCCATGGTGTACTCAAGATACTTAGATGATCCCTAGGTGTCTAGAGAGCCCTCTCCTAGTGTGGTTCCAAAAAAAGATGATGGCTCAATTTATTTGGACACTCTAACCCTCCACTCTATGGAGATAAGCTCTTGTTATAATCAATTTAAAGTGGTGGATAGGTGGCTTCATTTTCAAATGCATATAACGTACAAAAATATTAATAGGGATGAAGTCATGTGGGAAGTGGGTCAAGAGATGGCAGACAAGATCAATAGCTCGGAGAAGATAAAGGAACAAGTGGAGAATATCAAGGACAAAGTACCGCATGAGGAAGAGAGGAATGTAATGCTAAAGGCCTTGGTGTCTATCAAGAATGTGCATGCCCAACAAGGAGAGAAAATTAATAATCTAGCCTCCCAGATAATTCAATCCCTGACCAAGATGGAAGGGGAAATATGGAGTTTGAAGGCATAGCTAGAGGAGAGAGAGACAAATAGAAAATGGAAGGAGGAGACTCTAAGAAAGGAGGAATGACAATAAGAGATCTCGTATGGTTTTATTGAGTTCAAGGTATAAAATAAAGGGGTTGGTTTTTTGTTTTCTAGCTCATGTTGATTTTGGGTTCTAGTTCCCAATGCTATGGGTTTTATTGCTTGGTGGCACTTATTGGTTCATTTGGTGCAGTGTTTAAATGTGGTTGCTGGTTTGGTATAGTATGGTCTTATAGGTTAGAAAGTTTTTTTTTCATGCTATATGCTAGTGGAAACTTAGTTTTTTTGAAAAATCTTTTAGATGACTGGGGTATTTGTTTTTACCCAGCATGGTTCAATTTAAAGTTTTTGTTTTTATGCAGGTGTAGTTGCTAGTTCTAGTTATGATTGACTTTTGGTAGGGTCACTACTCTGATCCTTTGGGTTGTATGTTTAAGACTTAATGTTACTTTAATTTTTATGGGTTCAAACCCTTCCCATTTTAATTAATAATAAATTATTGAGTTTATTTTTTAGATAAATTAATTACTATTTTTTTAATAGAAGATATAGAATCTAATGAGAGCCTCACACATTGTCTTGGTTATTCAGAATCATGAATTTTTTCTAACGTGCCAAATTTTTAATGTCTATGAAAATAGATACAAAAAGAAGAATAGTATGAAAATTAAATTTAATAATATTGATTAAGGATGAATATAAGATTTTCTATATGGAGAGAGATTTCTTTTACTATTTATTCAAAATTTGACTTTGGAAAGCTCATTTTTTACTATTAGGTAAGTGCACATATATAAGCCACCAAAAAAGGGTTTTAAGATTTTTTTTTTTCTAACAATTTTAGAAGTAGATCTTAAATTAGAAACTAAAGATGGTACCTCTCAACACTTTTAGGTGAAACAACAACAAGACTTATACTACTTTAAATCTTGCTAACTACTATATTTTTTAATAAAAGGTTGAGATTAAGGAGTTGAGAAAAGTGGACTACACAAAGAGGTAATGTATTAATTAGAAAATTGTAGCATAGAAATGCATTATGCCACAAAAATTTTATAATATTTTAGTACCTTTTTCCTTTAACAATATCTGACCAGATTCTTGATCTAGTTGGGAGGTCAACAATGTACAAACATGGTAAATATCCTTCCCTATAGATATTTAGCCCTAATAATTCTACAACATCCAATTAAGTTGTTAGATAATCTCCATCCAATATTAGTTATAAGGGCCTTATTTATGTCTACCATTTTTCTAAGGTTCAACCCTCCTTGTGCTTTGGCTTGCAAACTTGGTTCCAACTAACCAGGCTCATCTTCAGTTTTTCCTCATCGCTTGACCATAAGAACTTTATTTGTATTTTTTCGAAGATATCCTTGAAGGGGCCTAAAATATTGAGCATGGAAAAAAAATACATTGGAATTTCTTGTAGAGATGCATCAATGAGTTGGAGTTTCCTACCATTGCTAAAAACCTTACCTTTTTGGCCCACAAGTTTCCTTTGTATTCTTTCCACCACAACATTCCATAGTTGAGGAGTGACTTCTTTCATAGTAATGGGGAGACCAAGGTTTGTGTCAAGAAGGGAAGCCCATTGATAGTTGAGATCCCTAGTTATGGCATTGTTGAAGGTTAATATTCATGTTAAAGAAATACAACTTGGTCTTTTGATATTTTATGTGCTGACTAGAAACCTCCAAATGCTGATTTAAAATCCTCTTCAAATATTTTTCTTCCCTTATAGAAGATATCCCTTACAAAAAAGTGTGACCAAAAAATTGTTGTAGAGTCTCTAGTGACAAAGAAGTAGCTAGTTTGACTCCTAGAATCTTCTCGTGAATAGCCATAGTAAGGATGTTCTTACCCAAGACATCTTCCACCACAATAAATAAGTATGGAAATAAGGGATAAAACTAGTGAATAAATCTAATAGAATTAAAGAACTTCGTTAGTGATCCATTGGACAAGACCAAAAATTGGACTAAGTTGATAATAGTAGGTTAATTAACATAATTATCGTCTCTCCAAATCCAAGTTTTTCCTTGATTTTTTAGTAGAAACTCCCTTCTAAATTTATCATAAGATTTCAAAATATCTAACTTCAATACCATACCTAGATTTATACTTTTCTCCATGGAATTAAAAACCTAATGGGTTGTTATCACCTCATCAAGAATCTCAAAAATCATTATGATTAGGATTGATAGATTTTCCAAGGAAAGGTTTTATGCAATTGAATGCCACCTTTGATAGGATCTTATAAATATAATTAAATAGACTAATTGGCCTAAATTCCTCCTAGGTAGGCTAATCTATTTTTGGGACAAGAAAAATATAAATTTGATTTAGTTCTTTGAGGATTCTACTTATCCTTATAAAGTTATCAACCGTGTACACCAAATCATATTTGATGATTTTACAGAATTCCTAAATGATGGAATGGGGAAAACCATCTAGTCATAGTTCTTTATAATCTCCCATATAAATTAAATCCTCCTTAACTTCTTTATCTAAAACCTTTCTATTCATGTCCTCATTCATTTCTTCACCAATCACTGTATTGATAACACGAAGAAAAGCTTCTTCAATGTTAGATTTCTTTTGAATTAGGGGAGGGTTATAAATTCTATGGAAGTACTATGTGGCACAAGTCTTAATATCTTCCTCATTAGTGAGTTCCACATTATTAACATAAAAGATCTTAGTATTGGTATTTTTCTTTTGGTGTCAAGAAGTCATCCTATGGAAGAATGTAGTGTTACCATCCAACTTAGTTAACCATTGAACTCGATATCTCTGCTTCCAGAAAACCTCCTCTCTTCCAAATATAAATCTCCATTTCCCCCTCCATTCTTGCTCTTCCTCCTGAGTAACTAAAGAGAGACCACCCTTCACCATACTCTCTTGAATCCCTTCAAGTTTTTTCATCAATTTATTTATTTTACTTAAAATTATCACCAAAGGAAGACTTATTCCATCCCACCACCTCCCTTCTAATATTATCTAGTTTTCTAGCTATTTGAAACATATCAGTACCTTGGACCTAAATATTCCACCACTGATAAACACATTCCCTAAATTAAGGATGGGAGTGCCACATGATCTAATATCTAAAGTGTTTCTTTTTACTAGACCTCTGTTTAACCCAACTAAATAAAAGCATTGAATGATTAGAGAAAATCCTTGGTAAAGCCTAAAGAGAATTGAAGGGGAGGATGTTCTAGTTAGCTAAGTGTAGCACTCTATCCAACATCTCTGAATAGAATCAACTAAAAATAGAACAAGCTTGAATCATTATTTGTTATAGAGACTAAAAAAATGCCATGAATAAATACAAAGAGAAAGAGAAGGGGAAGAATGAGAGATGTCTAGAAAAGCATCAGAACATCATGCCTTCTTAAGAGCAAATTGATTTAGCTCTATAATCTTTCATGGCTTTGGTTACTTTGTCCAGGTCTTAAACATCTAGAATTATGATGATGTTGGCTTGGACCATCTAGTAGTCATGCATATCTATTAAGTCATCTATTATAGCCACTGTTGACTTGAATTTCTCCATTTCTCTCCTTATGATCATATCCAGTGCTAAGAGTTCTCAATTCTTGGACACTTGGAAGTTGAGTGGGTCGACAAATTCATCAACAAATGCCAAGAAATTTGATTTTATTCTCTCAATATCCATGAGCTCTTTCAACTTATCTTCAATTTTCTCATTGTTAGACTTCCACATGTTCACCATAGAGTTGTGAACTAGGATGTCAAGATCTACCATTCTAATATGGAAATAATATTTTGAGAGCTCATTAAATTTTTCTTCTTTCTGTGGCTCAAAAATATCAACTAGCATATGGCTAGTCGTTGAAGCCATAGCCAATGTAGCAATTGTCTTCTACGTCTTCATCTTCTTGGATGACTGAGAGAAGGTGACTTATGTGATCAAATGCATCGATGAAGCTACTTCCTCATATTTCCTCTTCTTACTATCAATGGTCTCTTTGAGCTATGACTCTACAAAAAGGACATTGATAGTAGACTACAATGGAGTAGGATCAAATAGTTTCCTTAGGATTAATGGAGTTGGTGTTCTCTAAGAAGCAACATGGAAGGCATCAACCTTAGTTACCAAAAGGGATAAGGTATCCCCTTACTAAGATGCATCCTGTTCCTGACCATCCATGGGGTTAGTGTTGCTATCCAAATTGATGACTTGGATAGGCAAAGATGGCTTGGCCACTAATTTTTCTTAGTCTTTCCCCTTATCCTTATCATATTACTTCTCTCTAGCCCTCTTGATGTTTAGAATAGATCTAGCTTCATGGGTAGGAGTGAGTGGCACATTCTTTTCTAGAGGATGGTCTCCACCTTGGCCAATGGACTATAGTGGCCTTGAAAATGTCAATGTAGTATTTATGCTTTCGTTGCTATGATTGACTGGGCAGCTCCATTTGATACTCTACCTGTAGAACTAGTGCTTTCAATCCTCTTCTTCCTCACTTGGGTCTATTCCACCCATTTGTCTTTTCTCTTGATTGTCCCCTATATAAGAACCTCCATAGTTTCAATAAATAGATTTATAGGTGGGGTAGACAAAATTGGGGTGCGTTTGATCTTCTTGTAAGATGTGGGGTGCAAGTAGGTTCCATTATCTGCAAGGTTAGAAATATCAACAAAATCATTATAAAATTTAATCTCATTAATGGTTAACAATGACCAAAACCTCTCCCAATTTTGGTACTTGTTAAGACACCTAGACTAGATGTCTTCAATATCTAAAACATGCCTTTAGGTATATCCCAACTTCAAGTTATCTCTTACAAAGTTAATTGGATCATATTGAGGCCTAAGTACCTCATAGTATAAAAATTTAATGTTTTTTTCAAAGCTCTTTAAGAAATAATGTGCATCTGATCTAGAAGCACATGAATATTAACCAACCACAATAGGAAAGGGATTCCCAACAATCTCCTTCACATTAGAACACAACATGTTCACTTCAAGGTTCTATAGACACAGTTCAAGTAAAACCACCTTGTCTTTTGAATACCTCGACAACCTCTTAGGAAAGTCATCGTAAGCTCCTATTTGTAAATAGGAGAAGCTTTGAAATTGGATAAATGAGCATCCAAATTGGCTTATGGATAAAATTTCCTTTGGTGAAAATCTCCTTTGAGGACATCCTTGCAATTCTTGGCATAGCCTCATTGTGAAGGCATCATTAAACCCCACATACTCATCATAACTTCCCTATAACTACAAATGTGGGTAAAATTCATATATTTTCATGCACTCATCATAGTTTGGGATGCTAGGGAGGTTAGGCCATAAGTTGTGAGTTTCTAATGCATAGATAATATATGAGGATTCATAGAACTACTTGAATCCTTTGGCTAAATTCAACCATGAGGCTAGCTCATCACAGATGATCTGTGCCCAGTCGATCTACATATCATCAACATGTATTGCTTGCACTAGGAAGAAATGGTGCTCAATGAACTTCAAAATATTCTCCTTTTCTTTGAATCTAAGGAGGAGTGCAAGGATATCCACAATCTCTCTTTTTAGATTCGTTCCAAATAGGGTGTTTGACATTTTGGTCTTCTTTGAGCACCCAGTCAAGAGCCATGTCCTCTACATATCTGCCTGTCTAACGGTCATTTTCTCATTGAACATAGACACAAAAGATCCAAAATCAACATCACAATACTGCTCCTTCATAGGAATACCAAATGCAACCTACATTAGTGCATTGCTGATTGAGATGCGAATAGATTGATTGGGAAACAAAATCTACTTTGTTTCTGTGGTGAATCTCTTTATGCATTCCTTCACTAGCTTATGTGCATGAATTTCCATTGGAAAACTAGTTGCTTCAACTAGTTTTCTTTCTTTAAGATTTTGAGTGATTGGATGAATAGGTTGAGAATTGAGTCTTCTATGAAGATCACCCAAATCGTAGAAATTGAAAGATGTGTTTGTAAGCTCTTTTAACTCACTCTCCAAGCCAATTAAATTATTGTAACTAGCAGCTCTAATTGTCATTTGCTATGATTGCACATGATACAGTTCTTGATAAATATTCATTTAAATATACTGTAAGAAACCAATTATAGGAAATGTTGAAAATAGATTGATACAAGTATGATAAATTTGTTTCATTCATTGTTTTGCCACCAATGTCAAACCTACTACTTGCTGGTAAGACAATTTCTTATATGATTCAAGTACTATAATTTGTTTGATTGACAAAGAGGATTTGAATAAATGAGGTAACAATAGCACCTAGAGGAAAGGTTGAGTTATGATATGAAAGCAGTACAAGAATCAGTTAAGATAATGATATTATAGTGCATTGATAATCTACTTAAGGTTACAAAGGTTGGCTACACTAAGTATGTTTAGAAGAACAAGTTAAATGAAGTTTTTCTACCAAGTTTGATTGAGTTGATAGTAGGTTTCGAGAAAAGTTAGTGCAAGCTGAGAAGAAAATTAGTCGGAGCCAAGAAAATTAGTGTAGGCACAGTGTAAGCCAAGTTAAGTTTAGTTGATGCTGAGCACCAATAAACTTTAGTTTGTACTAAGTGTTTTGATAGTGGATGTCGAACAATGTAGTATGTGCCAAGCATCAAAAACCAGTTAATGTTGAGGGTTAGCATTATGAGAAAGATCAAGAATTTGATGAATTTGAGCTGACAAGTTTGATTTCTTCGATTGTGTGAACTGTGTGGAAGATAAGATTGATGAGCTAATGGCACAAAATTCAAGATAAACTATTTTGAGGTGAATTCAAAGAGGATTGAAGGAGAAGTTTCTAGAAGGGAATGAAATGACATGAGGGGTAGATTCATTGAATCCTATCTAATCTAACCTAACCCTATAATGGACAATGGAGGATGAACAAAAAAATCTTAATTCTCCATTTATAGAGATGGTTGGTCAGAAGCAAGAGTTGATGTGTGAGAACCTAAGGAAGACAAGGAGTCTAGGGTATTCACATCATTTAGTGACGTAAGAGAAGAGATTGCATTGGCAAAAAACACAAGAAGGCTTAAGGGTATGGATGCTTGAAGGGTGAACAAGCTATCAGAGTTGAAGAGTGTAAAAGGCACAAAAAATGGAGGACTAAAATAAAGATTTGTAATCTACAAATGAAGTTGTAAGTTGTTATTAGATTAAGCCTTACTATTACTCTCTAATCATTGTATTAGTCTAGGGTAAATACTTTGGATTAAGGTTGACCTAACAGTCATTTGTAAATCCTTTAACTAGGAGACATTCCAAGTGAATGATCTAAAATCCTCTAATGAGGTTCACTCCTAATAGGGTGATTAAAATCCTTTAATTAGGTCACATTTAACAATTTGTATTGTAACCTTTAACAAGGTTGGCCTTTCACAGGGCATCACTTCAGAAGAGTGAGAATTAGTAGCATGTTGCTGGTGGTTTTTCCAAAATCCGATTTCCATGTTAATCATTGTGTCAAATGTGTTATTGAATTTGTTATGTTTCATGTTTATGTTTTTGCATATTGATTTGACAATAACCTATAAGTTTGAGTGATTGTATAATCTAGTGAATGCATGCATGATGAAAATGTTTTATGGATGTGGGTTCACTAAATTATGAAAAGTTTTAATTGTACATCTGGACCTTGGATAATTGGTTCACCCCCCTCTCAATTATCCTAAAGAATTCCAATAATTTTTTTTATGAAATAGGTATAGGAATTAGAACGTTGGTGCCACACAAACAAAATTAAGTTCATCCATGAGTATCAACTATTTAAACTTTCTATTCGTTTGTGTGTAGAATATTAAATTCCCAAAATCTCTATTACTTTACTTAAGGTAAAGTGATATGACTAAGAATCACTTAACAACATAAATGCTTTAACTTTTCGGGAAGTGTCTTACTTTGCTTTAGAATTTAGAATGTAGACATACTTGACAATGTTTTTGATTAAGTAAAATAAGTTTTGAAGGGTGCCTAAAACCCTATACAAGTCTAAAGATTTTCAATAAGTATAGAAACAAAAAATACAACAAACAAAAGTGAAATTGGTCACCCCCCAAAAAAAGGGTAACCAAGCTTACAGAAAAGCCTAGCACTAGCCAAAACCAAAGATCTAGCTAGAAGGGAAAAAACCAAACTGAGAGCCAAATATTACAATGGAGCTCATGATTTTCCCTTTGATTTAGAGCCTCCCTTGCACAATTAGAAGTTCATTTCTAAAGGAGGACCAGATGGCTTAGATTTATTTCCTTTTACTGTAGTCCAACCCTCGTCCACCTTAGTTGCCTCAGTAATCCAATCCCTAGAAGAAACTGAACAATGGAGCCCGGGGGAATTAGAAGCAACAACAATCTCCCTAGAAGAGCTCGTAGCTAGTTGGCCCCCCATAGGACTAGGAGGAATGTCCAATACAGGGGTAGGGGCAAGAGAGGGTACAGGGTCTTGGCCCTAATAGGACCAAAATGAACATCCAATATAGGGGCAGGGGTAGGAGAAGGAATAGGGACTTGACCATGAGTCCAAACATCCTCTGCTATCTCTAGCACCGAATGATCATTAGCAGAGGAATCATCCACTGGATCCAGAGGTGCATCCATGGAATTCACCATTGTATAGTGTTCAGAAGAGGCCCCTAACCATTAGGAAGGTGGTCGTCTTGATTTAGTCTTCTCAGCATCACAATGAGCAACAATGTGATTTGTCATATGACATTTTCTACAATGAAAAGGGATATCTTCATAATCCAATATTTGCGCTGAAGAGCCTCTTGAGGATTCCAAACAAACCTTCTTAGGGAGGCCCTTTAAAATATCCATCTCTACAAGAATTTGAGCACACGTCAAATGGAGAATATCTGAAGTGTCTGAGTCCACATATAAAAAATCACTTATGGCATCCCCAATAGCTTCATAAATAGAATCTAGAAAAAAGATGCATTGGCAGATTTAGAATTCGGACCCAAATAGGAACCTTGTTAAAAGATTCTATAATCGGATCAAAATCCATATGCCATGGCTTGGCCATAAGTGTAAATCTTTCGTGCCATGAAAAACTATTATCACACAAAATAGTCTTCCTATCTTTAAGAATTTTAAACTTTACTAGATGAAAAGTCCTTTAGCCATAAAAAAGATGTGGACATCACAATCTAAAATTGGTTTGCAATGCTTGGAAATCCAAGCATGAAGATTAGCAAGAGAGGGCAAAAAGCCCAGAAAGTGAAAAATAGCAGCAAAGGTAGAGAGCTCTTTTGCCATACTATAAATATCATCAATTGTATCTAAGTCTAAAAGTACCCTTATAGGGTTTGATACACTTATAGGGGAAACTTCATGAGGATGAGAAGGCCTAAAATGAGTAGCTTGAACAAAACCATGAAGACCTACCTCAAATGCAGCCATGTCAGCATAAGAGGCGACCCTACCCCTTGAAGGCATAGGAGAAGCTGACCCAGATCTAGTTGACATACTTGATAATGTTGATGTATGCAAGAGAGAGAGAAAGAAACTTAGCTTTTCTGCCAACCCATTTTTCTTCTATCCAAGATTGCAGAACAGGGAGTAATCCTTCTACTAGCTTGCGCACTTCATTTTTTCACTTTTTGCCTAAAGTTTTTAACATTACATCTCTTTTATATTGGGTTCACATTTCCATCACTAAATTTTTTGGAAGTATCTTTTGAGCATCTTTGAAGGATATTCACATTTTAGAGTAACTTGAATTTCTATTTTCAAAGCCTCCAGAGAAGTGGCCTTTTTCATTGCCTTAGGATGAAAAACCCCTTCCTTAGCAACATTCCCTAGACTAGAGCACATATAACAACTCTTCATTCTTTCACCTTAGTTTGATTCCCTTGAAGTTAGATCTTGAGCATGTCTTATTGAGTATAAGCCCTTAAATGGTTCATTCAACATCATGTTCACACCATTTGATCCTTGGGACCAAGGTTTGGCTCTAGTTTAGACAACATCAAAAGCAAAACAAAACAACTTCACTTCCATGAGTACACATCAAACAACCCATATATTCATGTTCCCTCATAGCTCACTTGATCTTATCTCCACAAAGTTGGATGGGATTCATTCTAGCTTTGATCCACAACTTTGTAGGCATTTTCTAGCATGATATAATCATCTTCTTACCTTGTTAATCATTGTCACAACTTTACTCTTTAGATATGCACTCAATATAGTTCACTCAAGGGGAAAAACATCTTGAAATCTTAGAATCCATCGGACATGGAATGTTAGGGAAAGGTAGCAAAAATGAAATGCAAAGTAACTTACTTCTCATTGAGAGGATGCCAGAACACATCCCAACCATGCCTAGATCACCTAGACCCCGTGCACACTAGAAAAATAGGAATCCTTCTTAGATGGTGGGTAAAGGTAATGCAAGGGGGAACTAGAAAACAAAGAAAGTAGAGCACTCAAAAAAATTGAGAAGTAAGTGACCTAATAGATACTTAGACATCAATCTTGGACACACACTAACTTTCATACTAAAGACTTCTGGCTTAAAAGGGGAAGACTAAAACTTGGAAACACATTTACTTTAGTTTGTGCTAATAATATTTAGTCGAAAGGGAGTCAAATTTTAGCATCCCCTTCTTAATGTGTATGTGGTAAGTGGTGACATATCATTGATCATCATTTCCCAATATACAGTTAGATAGAAAGATAATTAGATAAGAAACACCCTTAGAATCGACCATGCTACATAGAGTAGAGTGTGAGACATTCTAAGGAGAGAAAAGACCATCATGTGGCCACCCATAGCTTGAATCCAATGAATAACACATGAAGACAAAGAAAAATTAAAAATTGGTGAACATGGAAGGGAAGCCTAAATGCCTCAAATATTGTGGATCCTCCCCATATGTTGAAAATTAAGATATGAAAAATGGAAGAAAAAATACAACATAAAGAAGATGCACAATAAATAGGAAAGATCATACAACACAATGGTAAATAGTGAACCTCTTATTTGGGAGGACTTGGGGGTTTGAATCTACTCAAGCATAAGTAATAATCAAATCATAATAATTAATCATAAAAAATAATAATTAATCTTTGCTTCAGCCTAAACTAGTACACCTATCTTTAGATGAACATATGTATAATATGTATATATTTTTGTGATAGTTTCCCTTGCAACAAAATTTTACTATTTATTATTATAAATTATTGTAACTCATTAGTCTACCATACCTATCTTTAGCTAAATATATGTAAAGCATGCTAATCTTTAGATGAACATATGTATAATATTTGTTTTTGTGATAGTTTCCCTTGCAACATAATTTTACTATTTATTATTATTATTAATTGTAAATCATTAGCCTAACATACCTATCTTTAGCTAAATATATGTAAAGTATGCTAAAAGATGTATCAAATTGAAATAATGTGTCAATGATGAAAATGAGATATTGGAAAATACAAAACATAAACTTATGTTAAAACAAATTTAATTTCGTGTAATTAGTTAGCAAAGATAATTATAATAAATCTTTACAATACAATAACTATATAATTTATTTGAGTGGTTTTGTTATTAACAAATTTTAAACAACAAATTAAAAGATTAATAATATTTTCATTAAATTGATAAGTATATGTTTTAGATTACAAAATATTAAAGTAGTTTCTAGTTTTTATTTTTTATTAATTGTATATATTTGAAATCATAATAATAAGAATAAGAATAACACATTGATTATTTGTTTTCATTGCTTATATATGATCATCTATAATATGAATTTAAATATTTTAATGATAACTAAGTTTTAATATATTATATTTAGCTATATTATTTTTTAAATTTTTAAATAAGTTTCTTCAGCTTGAGACTAAGTATTTGTAAGTTCATTTGATGGTCCAATTCTAAGTGTAGACTTTTCATTGTAATTTATTAACATTTATAAACATATTTTTACCCTCCTCAATGAATAGAATTCATAATTTTAAGTTTGATCAATCCACTTTAATTGATAAATGGCGCTACACAATGGTAAAGTTTAAACTTTAAATTTTTCAGGTTACTATGTTGATCGAGAGGGATAGGCTAAGAAGGTTCCTTCAGGACAGGCATGCTACCTTTTTCTACTATGAGTTGAAGCATGGATACTAGTGGCGAAGAACCTTGGATGATTTACAGGCTTTTGAGCAAGCTTGTATTAGGCTGAGTAGAGAAATTAAAAAGAACGTGAATGTCAGAAAAGAGGATTTGGTCTTGTTGATGCAGTTTCAAAAAAGTAAAAGTATCGTTTGGATGGAGGGTCCCTTAGGATGGACTGCTTGGATGGATATTCACTATGATGTTCTTAGTTAGATGATCTATCTTCTCTTCTTTTTGTCTTGATGTACAACTGATACGGCTCTTTCGAGGTGAGGCTTAGGCTCCTTGTTGTTATTTGTGGTGACTATTTGGTTCCTTTTTGTTTTCTGAAACTCTTATATCTAATTAAAAACAAACTTTAAATTCTTCAATTTTATTGAAAAATAAATAATTAGAAAATTTAGACTATCTATTGACAGTCACAAGATGAACCACCCTTCCACCCACTGATTGTTATGAAATTGAATCCCTTGCCCACATTTTGTGTTGTCATGTACAATTACAAATAGGTAATATCAGAAGTATGAAATGAGAGAGTGATTTGCGTACAAAAGAGACTCCCCCGACTTTAGAACCAAATCAGAGAAGGGGAGATGAAGGAAGAGGGAACAAAGAGAAAGGGGAGTGAAGTTAACAATTAAAATCTTCTTTATTTTCTATCAAATAAAGAGGAGTCCTTCAAAGTGTATCTAAATTGAGATCAATCTGTATAGTCTTTCAAATCTATCCAATGCATGCCATTGAGGGGATGATAGAATTTTCATCAACATATTGATCTTCTTTATTGTTTCCTGAAGGCCAAGTCTGATAACATGTAAAAATTCAGTAAGCACACGATTAACTTCTATTTCAGCAAAAAAAAGTAACTTCTTAAAAGTGAAGGTTGTTGAATGTATACCATGTAACTTGATAAAGCTTGTTAAAAAATATAGGCATGAGGGATGTTGTTTTTCTCATATATGTGAGCCCAATCTTTTGATTAACCAAGGTCATCTCCTCCATAAAATCTACACAAAAATTGAGAGATCTTGAAGCAAACTCCTAGAAGAATATTAATCATATTGAAGCTCCCTTTGTTAACCTGGTTTCTAAATGTAAACAATGATATAGAATGATGGTTAAATTGTAATGTTTTATTTCTATTATCAAAATTCAAACCCTTACTAAAATTTAATTGGTAAATATATCTATTGACCCATCAATTCGTAACTGGATCATGAATGCTAATAGTGTGAAAAATGTTTAAAAAAATAGAGTGCACAATAACTATTACCTTCTTATTATTGATACCAAAATCTCTTATGTCATGATGATGACATAAATATGCTCCAGTGTTGATGAGTCCTGTTTCATAACAATGGAAATAAAGCCCATTTCATTTATCATGTTCCTAGATAAACTTGATATTTCTCAACTATATTTCTCATGTTCCTAGGTGCACCATTGTAAATCATCACATAATTTGTGCATACACAGTTGAAATGAAACAGAAATAAAATTGTTCCCTTGATCTAAATCAAAGATGATTAAAAAATGATGAACGACCCACAAAATAAAATGAAAAGACAACATACTCAACCATTGAAGGAAACCTTGTGTACTGAAACGTACTCCAAAAGCTTTACACCAGTTCAAAGGTTCTCGGCACTGAATTATAAAGCACATTAGCAAAAATTTTCCATCTACAAAAAATCTAGGGCTTTACTATGGATATTCATTTGGAAACCTTCCAGTTTAGTAAATATTCAAAATCAAATAGAAATAGAAATAGAATGTTACCTGTGCCACTAGGTGTAATTCTGAGAGAAATTATAAGTGATTACATGATTTTCAAATATTTAAAAAAAAATGATATTACATTTCTCGGTAAAGCAGAATTATTCATCAAAAAAATAGCAGAAATTAAAATTGAACTTAAAAAAGGTTGGAAAATATAAGACTATAATTCTGTGTGGATGTCACTTTGAGTGTTCTTGCTACAGTTCAGAGATAGCTTTAATGTGATTTTTATCCCATTCTTCTAGAGGCCCTTCTACTTTAAACTCAACATAAAATATATACACAAGAAGTACGGGAACTAGTGACTAACCAAATCAATAAAAAAGATTAATATTAGGAAAAAAAAATTAAAGAAATAATTTTTAATTATCTAATTTTAGATAACTTTATGTTATGTGCCATAAGACATTTTTAGTTTAAATTAACTAAAAATGCAAATTAGTGATTGAAAAGGAAAATAAATTTAATTTAAAAAAAATTAATGTAGGAAATAATTTTATTTCTTTTAACTGAAAAAATTTATTTCAACTATTTGAATTTCCTTTTTCAAACTTTATATTTACATTTAGTTTGCTTTAAAGTAAAATCTTTTATTCATAGTGGATACGTAACTTAATTATGAACTTTGTTGAACTATATAAGGACACTCAAACTTTAAATTAATTAAAAATTTGGCAATAAAATTTAATTTTAAAAAATTACCTCTTAAATTGGATTCTTATATTTTTACATAGTTTTGCACACCACATTGAACACAAAAAAGAATATATATTCAATAGAATTTAGTGGTTTGAAAAATTAACATGAAATCAAATTAAAATTTTCAAAAGTACAAAATTAATGAAAGAAAAAATTTACCTTAGTAAAGTAAAAATAAAAATTTACCAATAAATGATTTCACCAAAGTTTAATTCCAAAATCGATATAGAAAAACATTTTATATGTGGAAAATATAGTAATCATAGGACAAAAATTGTCTCCTAATTAAATGTTAACCAATATAACAATAAAAGACAAATAAGATTGAAACAATAACCAATTAACTGGCTTCTACAATGGTAAGATTCAGTTATTGAAGAAAATTGTAGCCAATTCAAGTTATAAAAAGGTTGGAAAAAATTCACATAGAACTATATAATATTGCAAAAATTTTAAGTGATAAGATAAGATAAGATAACTAAATTTACATTAAAATTATATAAGAAAAAATCAACCAATTTGCAAGAAAAGTGGAGATTTCTAGAAGCAAAATTTGACACACAATGTTAAGGAGGCAACTCACCCTATAGAATGATAATATCAATTGCCAATGACATCTTAAATAGTGTTAAAAGTTAGGAAAACAAACATGTACTTCTATAAAACCTACAATTGAATGTTGAGGAGACAACTCACCTTGTAGAATGATGACATCAATTGTCAATTGTCAATGAAATTTTAAAATTCTGAAACTAAAACAAGTAAAAATAAATAAGATTTGGGGTTGTTATGAAAATAGTTAATTTATATGCACATAAAGCTCGTAGACTTGCAAACTAAAAGCCCTAGAAGTATCTAAAATAAAATAGAAGAAGAAACATACTACCCACTATCCTTTCCTGTAAAAAATAGAAATAAGATTATTCTCATGAAGATTTGACAATGATGAACACAAATCAAATAGTCAATATACTCAAGCTTTCACATATTGTCTAACCTACATAAAATCAAGAGCTTTAGAAATGGTTGGAACAAATCATTCTATCAGTTTCATCCTAAATAATTTCATATTCAAATTTTTGATTCAATTTTATAAATTATGTTCTAAATACATGTCATTAACTTAAGATGAGATAGGAATTTCATCCAAGTCTAAGAGGAATGTCATTTTATAATATATTTCTTAAATGCTAAAAAAAAAGCATATGAATTGAAATTATTAATAAATACAAGAAATAAAATTGAACTTAAGAACTAGCAAAGCATAAGAGTATATTCATCTTCACATAAATTACATACCTTAATAGCCTTGGCAAATCTTCCTCATGAAATACATTAAAAATATATAAAATGACTAAAATTTAGAAACAAAAATGAACTTACTAAATATGGAAAATAATGATTGAGTGAAAAAAAAAATGATATCTATTTTTTTACCTTTATAATTAACATTATAGTGAATTTTGTTGTATCTTTGGAGGATGATTCTGTAATACATAAGAAACAATTTATAATATCCATTAAAAATAGAAAGTGATGAATGAAGACAAACTTAATAAATATAGAAAACAATAATTGAAAAAATCAACTTAAAAAGGGACTTGATTCCCAAAAAGATATAGTTGATTTAGGAAAAAAAAACTTACCTTAATAGAACAAAATAAAATTAGAATGCATTTCTTCAGTTTGCAAAACCTTTATCTTTTTAGAGGATCTTTTATAATTTTGAAAGATGAAAACAAAAAAAAACTCACATTTCCACTCTAATTAATTAAATGGAATCATTCACTAAAATATTTTAGATAGTAAGTTAAAAGTAGTCTAAGCATCCTCTCCATGCATTATGTATCATGTTAATGTTTGGGTCATGTCTTTGCTAATTCTCCTTGATCTTAGCTTGTCTAGTTCTCCTTTACACTAAATACAAACAAATAATATAATCGATAAATATGTAAACTAATGATTTAAAATTTTAATAAAAATAATTTTAAAATTGAGAAAAAAATAAGTAAATGTATTAAAAGAGAGAAATTTACCTCTTTTGGCTTAGTTTTATTTTCTTGTTTTTTTGGGAGCTGCTTCTATT
Organism: Cupressus sempervirens; assembly: GCA_028749045.1. NCBI lineage: Eukaryota > Viridiplantae > Streptophyta > Pinopsida > Cupressales > Cupressaceae > Cupressus > Cupressus sempervirens. The sequence goes on from CM053787.1 coordinate 414,657,944, forward strand.
TTACACTAAAAATAATAATGAATATATTTCATTAATATGAAAATATATTATTGAAAAATCTAATAAAATATAGCTTTTAAATGAGAAAAAAAAAACATAACTAAGTTTATATTAAAATATAATTATATAAAAAATCAATCAACTTGCAAGAAAAGTGGAGATTTATAAAAGTAAATTTTGAGACAACTCACATTGAAGAATGATGATATCAATTATCAATCAAATCCTAAATAATGTTATAAGTTAGGAAAAAAAAAAGTAATTCTATAAATCTAGAGAATTCCAAGGTAAGGAAAATTGTGAAAATATTGAAATTAGAAAAAGTAAGTAAAAATAAATAAGATTTGATATAATTATATACGAAAAAAATAACTCACCCTGTGATGAAATTGTCAGTCTTGAATTATAAATAATGTTAAAAGTTAGGAAAAGAAACATGTAAATTCTATAAAATTACAGAATTCCAAGGTAAGGAAAGATTTTGAAATTAGTGAAATTAGAAAAAGTAAGTAAAAAAAAAAAAGATTTGGGGTTGTTCTAAAAATAGTCAATTTATATGCATATAAAGAGTATTACTTGCAAAATAAAAGCCCTAGTAGAAAAATATGTTGCAGTTTCTAAAATAAAATAGAGGAAGAAAGATACTACACTCTGCCGTATAGTTTAAAATCAAGAATATCGTTGAACCTACACAAAATCAAGAGCATTAGAAATGGTTGGAACAAATCATTCTATAAGTTTCCTTTTTGAAAAAAATCACTTTTTAAAACATCCTAGATAATTTAATCAAAATAGCATATTACTCATACCAAATGAAATTATTCATATGTACAAGAAATTCCTCACATTAATTGCATACCTTGGTAGCCTTGGTAGATCTATGTTATTTACACTAAACACAACAAATTATCATAGTTTTTAGTTTTATCTATATAAGAGACAATATCAAGTTTTAAAAAAATTACCATTAATGTCAATGATTAATATAGATTATTCAAATTGAATAATTTGAATAAATATTTTAATCTATGGATCTAAATATCCTTTAATATATCAAATATCTTGAAAAACATGTGAAAGGTAAGATAACATATTTAATTTTTCAAAAATTTTATTTTAAAGAACTTAAGACACATAAAACATTTTTTTTTTCAATTTATTAATTTTTTTTTTTTCAATTCTTCTTATTAATATGAAATATTCATTTTGTATACTATTAGTGTAAGAAGAATGATGTTTTATGACATATTTCTAAAATACTTAAAAACTCATGTAAACTGAAATTATTTTTGAGTGGAAGAAATTGAATTAAACTTAAGAAGTGACAAAGCATAACATTATACTTTTCCTCACATTAATTGCATATCTTGGTAGCCTTGGTAGATCTTCTAAACACAACAAGTTCTCATGAAATATATTAAAACTATATAAAATGACTAAAAAATTGAAAAAAAAAAGAATGCACTAAATATGGAAAATAATGATTGAGTAAACTACACAAAATAGATTATAAATATGAGATTTTTTCAAACCTTTATACATGACTTTATAGTGAATTTTGCTATATCTTTGGAGGATGATTCTGTAAGACACATGTAATACCCATTAAATATAGAAAGTAACGAATGAAGACAAACCTATTAAATATATAAAATAATGATTGAAAAAGTCAACTAAAAAAGGACTCTGAATCCAAAAAAAATGAAGTTAATTTAGGAAAAAATTTTACCTAAATGGGTATGTGCAGGATCATGGTGTACCAAACTATGGCCTTAAGTGGCAGTGAAAAACCAACAAATCAGGGTTATTTCAAATTGACACATAATTTTAGAGTGGTTCTAGACTTTATATCAAAAAGTTGTAAGAAAATAATTTGTAGGAAATTGAATCTAGTTTCCAAAATACAAGGCCTTATCTAGAGAAAAAATTATTTGATTGGTCAAAAGTTTGAATTTTTATGCAGTACTACAAAAATTTTAGGTTGAAAATAAAAAGTAGGTGTATGTCTGACCACATTAATCATAATCAAATGATAATATTTTTAAATATAATTTTAGATATAAAAAGTAGACTCATGGGTGGATGTGACACATATTTTTGGGAATTTTTATTCCAAATAATTAATTAATTATGAATTTTCTACTATACTATTTTTAGAATTAAAAAACTCCCGTGTCTGACCACCTTAACTAGTTCAAAAAAAATCAAAATTAAGTTTTTCTTTTCTTTTTCTTATACTAGTCGAAGCATAGAATGTGATGCATCTTTTGGATTTCACAAATCTTATACGGTTTGAAATTTATATCTATTTTTCAACCGGTATGTCAATCAACACTTTGTAGCTAACTCCATTAGAAAATAAGTAATAATTACTTACTGAACTTGTAATTTGACAAACCTTACATTTATGAAAAGCTAAGAACATTCTTACGAAAACCTTTTCATTACATCAAATTTAGGTTAAAAAAAGGTCATCAGCTACATACTTGAAGTAAAAAACACATAAAAACATGCGAAAAACACATTTTCAAGATGTTTTAAAGATGACGATATAAGGTTGGTATCGAAAGATATAGTAGGAATTATAAAGGTATTAATTGTTTTCATTTAGTATCAAGATGGGTGGGAAAAAAGTTGGAATAGATTTTTAAATTGTTTGAGGCATTTCAGAACTACATATTTTTCAGATCGCCACTTTTTGGCACACCATGATCCTGCACATACCCAAATACAACAAAATGAAAGTTCACAAAAAGATACTAACATTTCCACTCTAATTAAATGGGATCATTCACTCAAATATTTTAGAGTAAGTTAAAAGTAAAAAATTAATGAAATATTGTAGTGTAATCATCCTCTCCATGCATCCCCTTCATGTTATTTGTAGTGTCATGTTCATGGTTGGGTCATGTCTTTGCTAATTCTCCTTGATCTTCGCTTAGCTACTTCTGCTTTACACTAAATACAACAAGGAATATATCCAATAAATATGAAAACTAGTGACTGAAAATTCGAATAAAAGTAGTTTTAAAATTGAGGGAAAAAATTTAAATGTATTAAAAGAGAGAAATTTACCTCTTTTGGCCTAGCTTTATTTCCTTGTTTTTTTGGGGCTACTTCTATTTTACACTAAAGACAATAAAGAATATTCCATTAATATAAAAATCATGACTGAAAAACCCAATAAAATATAGATTTCAAATGAGAAAAAACTAATAAGAAAATAAATTTACCTCTCCCAACATAACTTTACTACGAATTCTTGTAGATCTTCTTAGAGGCACTTCTACTTTGCACTGAACATAAAATAAATATATAAATAAAAAACTAATAATTAAAAATCCAATAGAAACTAGATTTTAAATTTGTTAAAATTTAAATTCATATATATAACATTAAAATATAAACTAATAACTAAAAAATCCAATAGAAACCAGATTTTAAGTTTATTAAAAAAAAAATTCACTGCACATTAATAATTTACCTCTATTGTACGAGATCTAGGAGAAGATGCTGGTTGATGGACACTATGTGGAATGGTGGGCATTTTCTTCTAGGTTTTCACCTCTCCTACCGAACTTTTTAGCTGGGGCATAACCTTTGGTTGAGAAGTAGGTTCCCAAGCAGGTTGAGAACCCGACTCTTGAAGATGCAAACATGGTGGATCTGACTCCTTTATTGATTTAGGAACATCATGCCTACTGCTTGACGTTTTCTTGGAGTTCACCTCTTCTACAGAATGGTCTAGCGCAAAAGTAACCCTCCAATGAGCAGTAGATTCCCAACTGTGTAGAGTATCCCCTTCTGGAAGATTCAAAATTTTTGAATCTAATTTCTTTGTTAGTTCTTTTACCACACCTTCTTCTATGCTCATTGCTTCTTTCCCCTTATTTTCATTTCTTCTCACTACTTTTTTATTCACATTTATTTATTTTTTTCCGTCATTTCCATTTTTTCCCACTACCTTTCTAACTTCATTTATCCCTTCTTTTCCCTCATTTCCATTTTTTCTCACCATTTTTTGAACCTCATTTTATTTCTTTATTACTACTGTTTCTTCCTCATAATCATCTTCCTCGTCATCTGGTGCTCCTATCCGAAGCCAAGTCATAATGATGACGACTGTAGCAAGACACCAAAGCAGTAAAGCACCGAGCTTGTGATCGACTCTATCTGGAAAGAGCTACTGATCAAACATTTCTACAAAGAAAAAAACCATAAACATTACTCTAAAGGCTACACTAATTATCTCATCTTCGAGCTCATTAAGCCTCTTCCTTCTATTGTTTCTCGCCATGAAAGTTAGAAAAAAAAAACAACAATTACTGAAAAGATTTGCTTGCGAAAAGTATGTTTGAATGTGGAGAACTGTTCTGTACAAAAACTAGGATTTTTATAATGGCATTGAGTTGTGATGCAACAGTCACATTATTAATGAAAATTTATAAATTGGTTTCCCACTTAAGTACCACTTTTGCAGGTTTATTCCCCCAATTTGGGCCATAAGAAATTATTCACCGAAAGCTACAATGGATCGACGGTTTCCTTTGAATTTAAAAGTTTTTGAATGGCGTTGATCAGCTATGATACTTTTGTAGTTTTAGGAAAGGCCAAGATTTTAGGGGCGGTCGATATTGTGGGGATATCAGCTTACTAAATAATTTGAATGGAGAATCACATTTGTAACTTTCAATTCTGTCTCCAAAGATTTGTTTTCCCTACTTTCTCGGTTCTATGTATTTCTATCTATTCAAAATCAGGATTTTTTCACTTTTTATTCTAATTTGTATTATTATTCCAAATTATTTCTTAATAAAAGCTAATATTCACTATTAATTGTCTATAAACTTCTTTTTCATGTCCCAAAAGAACTATGTCAACTTATTAGTATAGTATTTGTAGATATGGAATTTATTATAGAGACGTTATTTTATTTTATTTTTTATATCTTTTCAAAAATTAAATGCTATTTTATAATTTTGTAATATATATTTTTAAAAGAGTAAGAAAATAAGTTAAGGACTATGTACTTTTTTTTTTATCACTTATAAGGGAAACCAATAAAGAGTAGAACTAATGGAAAGAGCCTTTCAATACCATGTCTTTTGGACACATCAATGTTAGTTTGACTTATTCTCAATACACATTTATTAGTTACTCGAAGCAATGCTAATTTAACTTCTATACTAATTCTAAATTAGGAGAAAGATAAATATAAATATTATATTAAAAAAAATTACTTTGTATCTATATTTACATAAGTGCAAGATGCAAACCATTTCATTCTACTAGAGACACAATTCCAAAAGTTACAACAATAGAAATAAAATAAAAGACATCTTTGTCTACACATGAATGCACAATTTTCTAGGTGGGAGGAATCTTCTATTTTAAAAATAACTTTAATTTTCCTTCACATATTTCAAACCCTCTCAAAAGTCAACCATTAAATGTGATTGGTTTAGATGCTTGTACACATGGATCACTCAAGCTGCATTCTCCTCCCTTGATTATGCCTCTTTTTCCTCTTAATCTTTACCACCCATTTTTCTTTAAAAAGGTGGGCTCTCTGCTCAATCTAAAGATCTTAGTAACTCATGATATTGTTATGGTGTAGGTTTTCTTGGTGGTTTTTTAGACTTGGAGCATTCTTGCACTTTTTCATTTTAGCTTAGTTCTCATTCCACTTACATTATGGAATAATTTTTAGCTTAGTTTCCTTTATAATTTATCTTAGTTCTCTTTTTTAGCTTACAATTCATTTAGAATAGCTTATATTTGCATTGCATTTTATTCTAGATTCTTGGATATTGGCACTCTTGCCTCTACTCTTTGAATCTCTTGTTCTATGGTGCACCTTGCAAGGGTTGCATAGTTTGGTTCATTTGAGGGCCACCATCTCATAGCTTTTGTACATCATAGATAGAGAGCTATAAGTGGGCTCTTGAACTTCCTCTTCCATGGGTTCTCTCAAGAATAATGATTTGTAGAAGTGTGATACTTTATGTACACACAAAGATCATATCTTATTTTTTCTCAAGAAATGGGATTTCTCTACTTGGGCTTTGAAAGGTTTGGTAAAATTTTTGGCACTGCCCAAAGGATGTTTTTGTATCTCTTTTTCCCTCAAGAAATACTTCCTATGTATCTTGGTATGTGCCCCATGGTTTTGAAGCAAGTTTCTTCTGCAACTTTATAAATGACACATGGGGTTTGACCCAATGGCTCATCTTTTTGGTGTTGTTTCCACCTAGGTACAACTTCTTGGGATTCCCCTCAAATTATGGGATAGAGAGGTCTTTAAAGGCATATCCAACTCATTTAGGGATTTTCTAGGTGTTGATGTTGTGACTCATAACCAGACCCTCTTTATCTCTCTATTTATCAACCTCTAGAGTATGAGAACTCCATGCCATTCTATGAACTCTTCTCTATGACTATCCACCTTTCAAATGCTTTCCCTAAGGATTCTCTTGCAAAGCCTTCTCTTCAGGTGGTTGTAGAGATTTTCACTCTCTACTTTTGGGCCCATGCCCATGTCCCTAGGTATTGGGCTAGAGAAGCCTCTCTTCTTTATAACTCCTTCTTAGATCCTTGTGCCTCCCTCCCTCCACAAGTGAGACTTCTTCTCTGATTTTCTTCCCTCCACCCTCCCTTCAGAAGTTAGTTCTACCCCCATGTTGACCCTTTCCCTTTTACACCCTACCCCCTCCCTCTATTGGTTCTTTTCCCTCCCCCCATTTCTCCCACTTTCTCCCCTTGTTCTCAATAGCCCTCTTACTTCCCATTTCCCCTTCTCCCCTTCCCCTTTAGTATTCTCCCTCCCACCCCCTATTTCCCATTTAAAGTACCATAATTATATTGATGTGAGAATGTCCCAGAAGACATGGAGGCATTCAAGTAGTTTTTTGACAAATAAGTTGGCATAGGACATCATTTGTGAGATCTAGAGCACTATTGAGTGCTTGTGATCCAATAAATATCAATAATTATGGTCTCCTAGAATATGAGAGGCCTTGACAATCTACAAAAGTAGATGCTTGTTAAGTACCCTATTAAAGATCTAAACTTGGATATTCTATAACAAGAAACAAAAATACATGTTGCATCTTTCTCTACTATTAGAAAGTATATATACCTTTCATCTCTAATTTTTTCTATTAAATCTAATGGGGCTTCAGGTGGGTTAGCCATTATTTGGAAGTCTTGCCTCTTGACTAGTTCTATTTTCTACAAAGGAAAGTAAGTCCAACACATGGTGTTGTCTCATAATAATATAGATCTTGTGTGGAATCTAACTAATGTGTATGCACAAAATATGGTGGGAGAAAGGAAGATTTATTGGGAGAAAATCCTTTTGGAAAATAAGGACAATATTTTTGAATATTGGATGGTGATTGGGGATTTCAACACCCCTCTTTTCAATTCTTTAAAAAAGGTGTTATGATTGATTTTTCTTACATTATACCAGACTTACATAATTTATCTCAGAGGGGATGCTCTAGGATTTGGACGTACATGTTGGAAGTTACACTTGGTCCAACATGCACTCTAGAAACAACTTGATCCATTTTAGGTTAGACGTATGCTTTCTATTCTTAAATTGGAACATCATTCATGATTTCTCAATTTTTGGTATTGTTAGGTTTGTTTATGATCATCATTGTATTTTTTTTTCAAATGGTACCCTTTGGTTCAACAAGATAAGTATCATTTTCTATTTTAAAAATGTGGACTCTTAACCCAAATTTCCCCACTCATTTTAAAGAATGGTGGAATTGTAAACTTATTGGTACTAATATGTTTTGTCTTGTGGGTAAACTAAAAGTTTTGATGGAACATCTTAAACATTAGAATATGTTTTCTTTTGGAAATATTTTTGAACAAAATGATATAATAAAAGACAAACTACACTCTTTACAAAAGGAGATGTAATCCATGGGATGGGACTAGGAAAGAGACAAGCAAGAAATGTATCTTTTTTCCAATATCCACAATATCATTCTCAATAAAGAGACATTTGGAAACAAAGGTTCAAGATCTAATGGATCAATGATGAAGAAAAGAAATCTAGATTCTTCCATCAATCAATGACAAAGCATAGGAAAAGGAACTCAATTAGAGATCTAGCCATAGAGCAAGGTAATATTAATCAGAAAGTGGAAGTGGTACACAAGGTGGTCCCTCACTTTTAAGACTCACTTAACCAACCTCCTCAATCATCTTTCAGAAGCTAGAATGACCAATTTTCTCCAATGTGCTCCCACTTGTATCCCCTTAGAATATCTTCTAAAGTTAGACAAACTTGGTACTTTGGAGGAGGTTAGAGTTCCCTCCTCTGTCATGAGCCCTTACAAGTCATCATGGCCAGATGCTTTTCTTTCATTGTTCCTCATAAATTACTAGGATATAGTGGGAAAATATGTGTTTTGGGCAGCCAAAGATTTTTCTACTTTATGGGATATTATTAAAGAGATCAACAATACCTTTATTTCTCTATTTCCTAAGGTGACTAAGACAAACAATTTGAAGGATTTTAGACCTATCAACCTTTGTAATACCTTATATAAGATTATTTTTCTAAATTATTGGTTTCTTGCATCAAACCCTTTCTATATCACTTGATCCACCCTCAATAGAAAGTTTTTGTTCCTAGGAGGAAAATAAAAGATGTTATCGTTACTATTAAAGAAGTGATTCACTTTATGGATAAAGGGGACAAATAAAGTACGATGCTTAAGCTTGACATTTCCAAAAACAATTGACATGGTCTCATGAGAATTTCTTATGGAGGTCATTAAGAAAGTTGGATTTCTAGAAAGAATCCTTTAGCTGATAGAGGAATGCTTAAAAAATGCCTAAGTTTTCTGTGCTAGTCAATAGCTCCCCAAGGGGTTTCTTTAGTATCTCTTGTGGTCTAAGACAAGGTGATCTTTTATCTTCCTATCTCTTTATCAATTTAGCTGATATTATTGGTTGAGATGTTAGTAGAATGGTAGATGCTAGTACTATTAAAGGCTTTAACCCCTCTTCTATGATAGAGATTGTTTCACACTAGTAGTTTGTGGATGACACGCTAACAAGTTAAGAAGCTACAATAGTTGGCACAATCTAGTGGACTGTACCCTACCTTTGGGTCAAAAACTAATTTTTTTTTAAAGTTTCGTATAGTTTTCAATGCCCCCTAGAGTTCCCAAAACATTTCTTTTTAAATTATTGGTTGCCAGATTATCTCCGTTTCAATTGTTTATCTTGGTATGCCCTTGACTTTTTCTAGGGTAGACAATAATGTTTGGGGTAGTTTTCTCAAAATAGTTCAGTTAAAACTTATATTTTGTCTTCTTAGTAATGCTGGGAAACTCCAGATGCTAACGATGAATGTTTAGAACTCTACTCAATATGTTACATCCCTATTTCATATGCCAATTCTTTGGACCAAAAAGTTGGATACTATCAAAATATATTTCCTATGGACTAAACGAGAAGAAAAGAAGAGGCTCTCATTTTTCAAATGGAAAATGGTCTTCTCTCCTAATGATCAAGAAGGCCTGAATATAAGGGACTCCCACCTTATGAACTTGGCCTTCATATTGAAGATTGGATGGAATGTGATGAAGTCAAATTTGGACTAGGCCAATATTTTAAGACGAAAGTATCTTAATAATGTGAATGTGATCATCCTGTTGAAGAACCCCCTTATATAAGGGTTAATTATGTAAAATATTCTAAAGAAGACTATCCCCCTCCTCACTCAAGGTTCCTCTTGGGAGGTGGGTAATGGAGATATTGGAGATTTCTAGATGAATTTTGGGGCACATATGCCTACTTTCGACTATCACTCTATGTTTCCATCTCTAAAGGATGTCCTTATCAATAGACTAGGGTTCAAGGTTAGGGACTATTGGGAAAGGTAGGACTACATGGTGAACTAGAAGGTTGACATCAATTGGTTTAAAGCTGATTTAAAACTACTTTCTTATAAATTTTGAATTCATATGAATACATTAAGATTGTAACGACTAGACCAAATGGATGAAGTCATATGGAAGAATTCCAAATCGAGAGATTATACTAATAAAACTAGTTTTAAGATACTAGTTCCTAATTGGCCAACCTTATTTGATTGAAGAAGGATTTGGGATAACAAAGCCATTCCTAAAGTTAAGTTCTTTAATTGGATTCTATGTCATAACAAGATTTTCACTCTCAAAAATCTCCAAAAAAGAGGAATTTAAATTATTAATAGGAGTGTTATATGTCAAAATGATGCTGAGTCTATAGTCCACATCCTCTTCTCCTACCCTTTCTCTTGGAAAGTTAGCCATATCATAGCCTGTTAAAAGTGTATTGGTGTTGGAATAATGAACCTAAAGATGTCTTCAATTCTTGCAGATCCCCTTCTCCTCACCCCTTTATCATTGAGCTATGGAGACAATGCCTTTTAGATGATAGTTGGTGCCTATGGAAGGAATCCAACAACATGATCTTAAGGGAAACAAGTGAAAATGCTAAATCAGTGAGCATGGGGCATATCCAAAATGTGAAGGAGAACATGAAGACCCTTTATCCTACTAACCATGGTTCCACATCATATTCCTATGATAGGGAGGTTGGTAGTTAATGGGGCTTGTTGGATAACTTTAGAGCTTTTAGTATTAGTAATCCGATATCAACTTTCAAAAGAATATTAAACAGTGGGTAGGTGAAAGTGGCATTTTGAGAAGCTCAAAAGAGGATTTTTTGGCATCTTACTAGGTGAAGTTTGGGGTCCAGACTCCTTATGTGGCTAAACTCCTAGCCTTTTACCATGGGGTCTTAGTGCTGACTAGGAAAAATGTGAAAAAGGTAATCAGAAAAGGGGATGCTTTCAACAACATCCATATTTTAAAAGATATGGCAAAGATAGGTTGGAATGGTAGGGATGTCATTGCAAAAATAAAACATATGTTAAGAAACTTAGAGGAGGTGTCATTTCAATACACCTATCATGAGGGAAATTATGTTGCAAATATGTTGGTGAGCATGGGGAAATAAACTGAGGGGTTCAAAATTTTGGATGACTCTCTTTCCATCCTAGTGGAGGTGTATGAAGTGATATTTCATGATAGCACATAAATCATGCTTTAATAAACTTTGCATTATTATTTTTTATGGGATCCATTTTGTGAAGCATTTTTATGAGTTGGATTTCTATTTTAGTTTTAGAGTTTAATGTGACTACAAAGAAAGGCTTGGGTTTGGTCATCTTTCCATTTGTGGGTCTATTAGTTTTTGAACCAATGTGTTTTTACTACTTTCATTAGAATAAAAGGATAGGAGGAGATCCTTATTAGATTGAGCCTGATGAATAGGGAGAGTACTAAAATAACAAGGAGCTCTGAGAGATCATTGAGTAGGATAGTAAAAAATTATATCATAGACATGAAGGTTTATAATCTAGAGCTTTCTTAGAAAATTATGGAGTCGTGGGATGGTGGAAACGTTACGATGGGTTGTGTTTTTTTTGTCATCACCCTAGAGTCCATCTCTACTATCCCTTGGTTGAGCATTGATGGGTCAAGATTATGAGAAACACCAAAATCTATTTCAAAGATGCTAAGGAGAGGTTTAGGAAGTTGGGTTGAAAAATCCCAAAATTGTATCATGGATTCAACAAAGAGGTGATGGAAGGGGTTTACAAGGCCTTGGTGAAGGTTCTTGTTCAAATTTTCACTTGTGAAGGAAGGTCAAAAGGATTCACTCCCACAATTTTCCTATGCTGAATCATTTTCACAGGAATGATCTATTTTCTTTTTCTTTTTGGATTACTCATCTCTTTCCCTATCTATCCAAAAATATAAAGTCCCCACTAAAACATGACTTCAGGGATTTTACTTAGACTTTATGATTTCCATTAGAATATGACCCGTCAGTCCTCCCATGAGCTTAATAAGAATATTTTTAAGGTCATTTCATCCACGATGAGAAAACATTGCACTCTTTTCACACCAAACAATTCTTCTAGTTTTGTAGTTGAGACTCTTCCTCCCCATAAATGCAAGAAAGAAGAATAACCTTACAATAAAAAGGATGATACTATGGAGGTTTTGGAGGATTCAAAGAAAGAATCCTTAGCCATTAAACCTTATTATATCCTAGACACCACATCTTACTTTTTTGCTCCTCTTTCCTTGGGTTCTACAATGTACTCCCCCTCCCCCATGGTTTATTTAAGCTAGTTAGATGATCCTTGTGCATCTAGAGAGCCCTCTCCTAGTGTGGTTCCAAAAAAGATGATGGCTCAATTTATTTGGACACTCTAATGCTCCACTCTATGGAGATGACCTCTTGTTATAATCAGTTTAAAGTGGTGGCTAGGTGGCTTCTTTTTCAAATGCATACAACTCATATAAAGATTAATAGGCTAGAGCTAATTACTGAAGCTGAAAGAATTTTATTTTTAATTGGATGACTAGTCATATGGATCAAGTCACATGGGAATTGGGTCGAGAGATGGGAGAAAAGCTTAATAGCTTGGAGAAGCTAGAGGAGCAAGTGGAGGATATCAAGGATAAAGTACACCATGAGGAAGAGAGGAATGCAATGCTAAAGGCCTTGATGTCTATCAAGAATTTGCATGCCCAACTAGGAGAGAAAATTAATAATTTGGCCTCCCATAGAATTCAATCCCTAACCAAGATGGAAGGGGAAATATGGAGTTTGAAGGCATAGCTAGAGGAGAGAGAGGAAAATAGGAAATGGAAGGAGGAGACTCTAAGAAAGGAGGAATGACAATACGAGATCTCCTAGGGTTTTATTGAGTTCAAGGTACAAAATAAAGGGGTTGGTTTTTTCTCTGGTAACTTGTGTTGATTTTGGGTCCCTTTAGTTTTGGGTGTTGGTTCTCAATGCTATGGGTTTTCTTGCTTTGTGGTACTTACTAGTAGGTGTGGTGCAACATGGTTAAATGTGGTTGCTGGTTTGGTATACTATGGTCTTATGAGCTAGAAAAAATAAATTTCATGCTATATACTAGTGGCAACTTAGTTTGTTTGAAAAATCTTTTAGATGGCTAGGGTAATTTTTTTTACCTAGCATGGTTTAGTTTAAAGTTTTTGTTTTCGCTTAGGTGTAGTTGCTAGTTCTAGTTATGATTGATTTTTGGTAGGGTCATTGCTCATGATCCTTTGGGTTGTATGTTTAAGACTTGATGTTACTTTAATTGTTATGATTTCAGACCCTTCCCATTTTAAATAATCATAAATTATTGAGTTGACTTTTTAGATAAATTTATTACTAATTTTTTAATAGAAGTTATAGAATCTAATGAGAGCCTCACACATTTTCTTGGTTATTCAAAATCATGAATTTTTTCTAACATGTCAAATTTTTAATGTCTATGAAAACTAATACAAAGAGAACAATAGTATGAAAATAAAATTTAATAATACTCATTAAAGATGAATATAAGGTTTTCTATATGGAGAGAGATTTCTTTTACTATATATTCAAAGTTTTACTTTGGAAAGCTCATTTTTTACTATTAGGTAAGGGCACATATATAAGCCACCAAAGAGGGGTTTTAAGATTTTTATTTTTTCTAGTAATTATAAAAGTACATCTCAAATTAGAAACTAAAGATGGTGGCTCTCAACAATTTTAGGTGCAACAACAACAAGACTTATACTACTTTAAATCTTCCTCACTACTATATTATTTAATAAAATTTTGAGATTAAGGAGTTGAGAAAGGTGGGCTACACAAAGAGGTAATATATTAATTAGAAAATTATAGCATAGAAATGCATTGTGCCACAAGTTTATAATATTTTAGTACTTTTTTTCTTTAACAATATTCAACAAGATTATTGATCTACTCAAGAGGTAAACAATGTACAAACATTGGTTAAACGTCCTCCCCTATAGATATTTAGCTCTTATAATTCTACATCATCCAAATGAATTTTTAGATAGTCTCCCTCCAATATTAGCTATAAGGGCATTATTTAGGTCTCCCATTTTTCTAAGATTCAACCCCTCTTGTGTTTTCGGCTTGCAAACTTTGTCCCAAATAACTAGGCTCATCTTCATTTTTTCCTCATTGCTTGACCATAAGAAGTTTATTTTTATTTTTTCCAAGATATCCTTGAAGTGGCCTAACATATTGAACATGGATAAAAAATACATTGGAATCCCTTGTAGAGATGCATCAATGAGTTGGAGTTTCCTACCATTGCTAACAACCTTACCTTTCTAGCGCACAAGTTTCCTTTGCATTCTTTCCACCACAACTTTCCAAAATTCAGTAGTGACTTCTTTCATTGTAAGGGGGAGACCAAGGTTTGTTTCAATAAGGGAAGCTCCTTTACAGTTGAGTTCCCTAGTTATGGCATTGCTAAAAGTTAACACTCATGTTAAAGAAATGCAGCTTACTCTTTTGATATTTTATGTTCTAACTAGAAACCTCCAAAGTCTAATTTAAAATCTTCTTCAAATATTTTTCTTCCCTTATAGAAGATATCTTTTAAAAAATGGTGTTGTCAACAAGTTGTTGTAGAGCCTACGGGGACAAAGAAGTAGCTAGTTTGACTCCTAGAATCTTCTCGTGAGTAGCCATAGTAAGGATGTTCCTACCGAAGACCTCTACCACCGTAATAAATAAGTATAGTGATAAGGGATAGACTTAGAGAAGATTTCTAATATAATTAAAGAAATCCCTCAGTGATGCATTGGACAAGACCAAAAATTGGACTGAGTTGATAGCAACCTTAACTAACATAATTATCTTCTCTCCAAATCCAAGTTTTTCCATGATTTTTTAGTAGAAACTCCCTTCTAAATTTACCATAAGATTTCCAAGTATCTAACTTTAACACCATACCTAGATTTATACTCTTCTCTATGGAATGAAAAAACTCATTGGTGGTTATCACCTCATCATGAATCTAGAAAATCATTATGATTAGGACTAATAACTTTTTCAAGGAAAGGTTTTATGCAATTGACCACCACCTTTTTCAGGATCTTATAAATAGAATTAAATAGACTAATTGGCCTAAATTCCTCCTAGGTAGGTTAATCTATCTTCGGGACAAAAACAATATAATTTTGATTCAGTTCTTTGAGGATTCTACATATCCTTATAAAGTTATCATCCATGTACACCACATCATATTTGATGATTTTCCAGAATTCTTGAAAGAAGGAATGGGGAAAACCATCTAGTCCTGGTTCTTTATAATCTCACATATAAAATACCTCCTCTTTAACTTCTTCTTTTGAAACCTTTCTATTTAGGTCTTTGTTCATCCTATCACCAATCACTGTATTGATAATACTAAGCAAAGCTTCTTCAATGTTAGGTTTCTTTTGAACTAGGGAAGGGTTATAAATTCTATGGAAGTATTGTGTGGCCCAAGTCTTAATATATTCCTCATTAGTAAGTTCCACATTATTACCATCAAAGAGCTTAGTTGATTTCTTTTTTGAAATGTGCTCTACAACTTTAGAGTGGGAGTTGGCTAAAGGAGCCAAAGAGATTGAAGTGTGTGGATCAAAGAATGAGAGTGCTCATACTATGGCCTCAGGTTTGGAAGGATCTCTATAGGATGAAAGTAGTAAGCTTCCTAGTGTGTTTTCCATCCCTTTGCATCTCTCTCAACTCTTCTTTTTCTTGAAATTGCTTGGTATTTGGGCATGAAGACCTTAGTTTCTACACCTTCACTATCGAAGGTGTTCAATCATGTTCCCCTAGACTAGAAATCCATTTTTGGTTCTACACCTAAGCCACCCTAGTGTGGTGCCTTGGTTTCTAAATTAGTGGTTGGGACATGCATCCATCCCAAGATTCTTCCTGAGGAGTTTCGCTAGGTTTGATAACTCGCTTGTTGGTAAGTTTGGTGGGAGGAGACTGTAATCATCCAAAAATGGTCATCTAGACTATGAGCCCCCTTTCTAGTATTTTTGCATAATTTATCTAATGCTTATCCTTGATTAAATCTCCAAAAATCTTTTTATTTGGTTTTATCCTATAGTATGGCCTTTTTATTCGAAGTTCATATTTAATTAAAATAACATGTCCCCCTTTTAATTAAATAAAATCCCCACTTCCCACTTATCCTAAGTCTGCACACATAAAGCAATATTCCTATTATATAAATAAAATAAAAGGAATTTTTGTCTACACATGAATGCACAATTTTGTAGGTGGGAGGTAATCTTCTATTTTAGAAAGAACTTTAATTCTCCTTCACACATTTCAAACCCTCTCAAAAGTCAACCATTAAATGTGATTGGTTGAGATGCTTGAGCACATGGATCACTCAAGACACATTCTCCTCCCTTGATTATGCCTCTTTTTCCTCTTAATCTATACCATCGATTTTTCTTTAAAAAGGAGGGCTATTTCCTCATTTTAAAGATCTTATTCTCTCATGATATTGTTATGGTATAGGTTTTCTTGGTGCTTTTGGAGACTTCGAGCATTCTCACATTTTTACATTTTAGCTTAGCTCTCATTCTACTTATATTATGGAATACTTTTTAGCTTATTTTCCTGTATACTTTATCTTAGTTCTCTTTGTTTGCTTAGATTTAATTTAGAATATCTTACATTTGCATTGTATTTTATTCCAAATTCTTGGATATTAGAACTCTTGCCTCTACTCTTTGAATCTCTTGTTTTATGGTGCACCTTGCAAGGGTTGAATAGTTTGGTTCATTTAAGGGCCACCATCTCATAGCCTTTGCATGTCATAGATGGAGAGCTATAAGTTGACTCTTGAGACTTCCTCTTCCATGGGTTCTCTCAAGAATAATGGTTTATAGAAGTGTGACACTTTTTGTACATGTAGAGACCATATATTATTTTTTCTTAGGAAATGGGCTTTCTATAATTGGGCTTTGAAAGGTTTGGTAATATTTTAAGCACTACCCAAAGAATGTTTTTGTATCTATTTTACCCTCAAGAAAGACTTCTTATGTATCTTGGTAGGTGGCCCATGGTTTCAAAGTAATTTTCTTCAAAAACTTTGTAAATGACCCCTAGGTTTTGATCCGGTGGCTCATCTTTTTGGCATTGTTTCCACCTAGGTACAATTTCCTTGGATTCTGCTCAAATTAAGGGACAAAGAGGTCTTTGAAGGCATATCCAACTAATTTGGTGAGTTTCTAGGTGTTGATGTTGTGACTCATAACCATACCTTCTTTATCTATTCTAGGTTTTGCATTTTTTGTGGCCCGTAGGACTATACTTCTAGTTTTTGTGGTCCTCAAATATAGATTTTTCTCTATTTCTCAACCTCTAGAGTATGAGAACTCCATGTCATTCTACCAACTCTTCTCTATGACTATCCACCTTTCAAATGCTTTCCCTAAGTATTCTCTTGCAAAGCCTTCTCTTAAGGTGGTTGTAGATATTTTGGCTCTCTACTCTTGGGCCCATGCCTATGTCCCTAGGTATTGGCTAGAGAAGCCTGTCTTCTTTGTACCTCCCTCTTAGGTCCTTGCACCTCCCTTCCACCCTAGGTGACTCTTCTTATATAATTTTCTTGCCTTCACCCTCCCCTTATAATTTAGTTGTATCCCCTAGTGACTATTTCCCTTTTACACCCTACCCCCTCCCTCTATTGATTTCTCACCCTCCCCCATTTCTCCCACTTTCTCCCCTTTTTGGCAATAGCCCCCTTGCCTCCCCTTTCCCCTTTTCCCCTTTCCCCTTAGTATTCTCCCTCCCACCCCCTATTTCCCTTTTCAAGCCCCATAATCATATTGATGTGGGAATGCACCAAAAGACTAGGAAGCATTTAGGTAGAGTTTTGACAAATAAGTTTGCAAAGGACACCACCAGTGACATCCAGAGCATTATTGAGCACTTGTGATCCAATAAATCTCAATAATTATGGTCTCTTATAATATGAGAGGCCTTGACAGTCTACAAAAATAGATGCTTGTTAAGAATCCTATTAAAGATCTAAACCTGGATATTGTTCTATTACAAGAAACAAAAATACACATTGCCTCTTTTTCTACTATTATCATGTATATCTACCTTTCATCTGTTCTTTTTCATTAAATCTAATGGAGCTTCAGGTGGGTTGGCCATCATTTGGAAGTCTTGCCTCTTGACTGGCTCTATTTTCTACAAAGAAAAGTATGTCCAACATTTGGTGTTGTCTCATAATAATATAGATCTTGGGTGGAATCTAACTAATTTGTATGCACAAAATATGGTGGGAGTAAGGAAGATCTATTGGGAGCAAATCCTTTTGGACAATAAGGACAATATTTTTGAATATTGGATGGTGATTGGGGATTTTAACACCCCTCTTTTCAATTCTAGAAAAAGGTGTTATGATTAATTTTTCTTACATTATCCTAGATCTACATAATTTATCTTAGAGGGGGAGCTATAGGATCTAGACATACATGGTGGGAGTTTCACTTGGTCCAACATGCACTCTGGAAACAACTTGATCTGTGTTAGGTTAGACATATGCCTTCTATTCTTAAATTGGAACATTGTTCATGATTTCTCAATTTTTGGTATTGTCAGTTCTGTTTCTGATCATCATTTTATTTTTTTCAAATGGTACCCTTAGGTTAAACAAGATAATTATCCTTTTCTATTTAAAAATATGTGGACTCTTAACCAAAATTTCCCTAGCCATTTTAAAGAATGGTGGAATTGTAAAATTATTGGTACTGATATGCTTCAACTTGTAGGTAAACTAAAAGTTCTAAAGGAACATCTTAAACATTGGAATTCATTTTCTTTTGGAAATATTTTTGAACAAAATGATAGAATAAAGTAAAAACTACTCTCTTTACAAAAGGAGATGTAATCCATGGGATGGGACTAGGAAAGAGACAAGAGTTTCTTTTTTCTGATCTTCACAATATCATTCCCAAGGAAAAGACCTTTTGGAAACAAAGTTTCAAGATCTAATGGATCAATGAAGGAGTAAAGAATTCTAGATTCTTCCATCAATCAATGGTAAAGCATAGAAAAAGGAACTTTATTAGAGATCTCACCATAGAGAAAGGTAATATTAATCAAAAAGTGGAAGCGGAACATATTGTGGCCCCTCACTTTTGGGACCCGCTTAACCAACCCCCTCAATAATCGTTCATAATCTAGAGTGAAAAATTTAATCCAATGTGTTCCTACTTGTGTCCCCTTAGAATACCTTCTGAAGTTAGAGAAACCTAGTACTATAGAGGAGGTTAGAGTTTCCACCTCTATATTGAGCCTTACAAGTCTTCATGGCCATATGTTTTTCTTTCATTTTTCTTCATAAATTACTAGAATATAGTTGGAAAATATGTGTTTTGGGAAGCCCAATATTTTTCTATTTTAGGGGCTATTCTTAAAGAGATCAATAATACTTGTATTTGTCTAATTCCTTAGGTGACTGGGGAGAACAATTTGAAGGATTTTAGACCTATCAGCCTTTGTAATACCTTATATAAGGATTTTTTCTAAATTATTGGTTTCTTACATTAAACCCTTTCTAGATCACTTGATCCACCCTCAACAAAAAGGTTTTGTCCCTAAGAGGCAAATAAAAGATGTTATCATTAATTTTCAATAAGTGATTCACTTTATGGATAAAGGTGAAAAATAAAGTATGATACTTAAGCTTTACATTTCCAAAGCAATTGACATGGTCTCATGAGACTTGTTTATGGAGGTCCTTAAGAAAGTTGGATTTAGAGGAAGAATCCTTCAACTAATAGAGGAATGCTTAAAGAATGCCTAATTTTTATGTACTAGTCAATGGCTCTCCAAAGGGTTTCTTTAATATCTCTAGTGGTCTAGGACAAGGTGACCTTTTATCTTCCTATCTCTTTATTAATTTGGTTGATATTATTCACTGATATGTTAGCAAAATGGTAGATTTTGGTACTATCAAAGGCTTTAACCCCTCTTCTATGACAAATATTATTTCACAGCAATAGTTTGTAGATGACAACCTGATAGGTGGAGAAGCTACAATTGCTGGCATAATCTAGTGGACTATACCCTAGCTTTGGATCAGAAACTAAATTTGTTTTAAAGTTTTCTATACTTTTTAATGCCCCCCAGAGTTATCAAAACAATATTTAATTGATTATTGGTTCCCAGATTGTCACCTTTCCTGTTGTTTATCTTACTATGCCCTTGAATTTTGCTAAGGTGGACAATAATGTTTGGGCTAGTTTTCTTGAAATAATTTAGTTAATTCTTATAGCTTGGAAGGGAGCTCTTCTTAGTAATGTTGGGAAGCTCTCGATGCTAACGATGAATCTTTAGAGCTCTAATCGATATGTTACATCCCTATTTCATATGCCAATTCTTTGGACCAAAATGTTGGATACTATCAAAATAAATTTCCTATGGATTGGACTAGAAGAAAAGAAGAGGCTTTCATTTGTCAAATGGAAAATGGTCTTCTCTCCTAAGGACCAAGGAGACTTGAATGTAAGGGACTCCCACCTTATGAAATTAGCCTTCATATTGAAGATTGGATGGAATGTGATAAAGTTAGATTAGGACTAGGCCAATATTTTAAGATGAAAGTATCTCAATAATGGGAATGGGATCATCCTATTGAAGAACCCCCTTATATATGGGTTGATTATGTGGAATAATCAAGACAAGACTATCCCTCTCCTCACTCAAGGTTCCTCTTGGTAGGTGGGTAATGAGGATATTGGGGATTTATGGGTGAATGTTGGGGAAGATATGCCTACTTTTGACTATCACTCTATGTTTCCATCTCTAAAGGATGTCCTTATCAATAGACTAGGTTTCAAGCTTAGGGACTATTGGGAAAGGAAGGACTACATGGTGAACTAGAAGGTTGACATCAACTAGTTTAAAGCTGATTTGAAACTAGTTTCTTTTAAACTTTTAATTCACATGGATACATTAAGCTCGTATGGACTAGACCAAATGGATGAAATCATGTGGAAGCATTCCAAATTGGGAGATTATACTATTAAAACTAGTTTTGAGATACTAATTCCTAATTGGCCAAACTTATTTGATTGGAGAAGGATTTGGGATAATAAAGCCATTCCTAAAGTTAAGTCCTTTAATTGGATTGTATGTCATAACAAGATTTTCACTCCTTGTAATCTCCAAAAAAGAGGAATTGAAATTATTAATAGGAGTGTTTTATGTGAAAATGATGTTGAGTCAATAGTCCACATCCTATTCTCCTACACTTTTTCTTGGGAAGCTAGCCATATCATAGCCTGTTCAAAGTGCATTGGTGTTGGAATAATGAACCTAAAGAGGTCTTCAATTCTTGGAGATCCCCTTCTGCTCACCCTTTTATCATTGACCTATGGAGATGGTGCCTTTTAGATGATAGTTGGTGCCTATAGAAGGAATGCAACAACATGATCTTAAGGGAAAAAGGTAAAAATGCTAAATCGATGAGCATGGGGCATATCCAAATTGTGAAGAATAATATGAAGACCCTTTGTCCTACTAACCATGGTTCTATGTCATATTCCTATGATAGGGAGGTTGGTAGTCAATGGGGCTTGTTGGATAACTTTAGAGATTTTAGTACTAGTAATCCAATATCAATTATCAGAAAGAATATTAAATAGTGGGTCGATGGGGGTGGCATTTTGAGAAGCTCAAAAGGGGATTTTTTGGCATCTTATTCGGTCAAGTTTGGGGTCTAGACTGCTTATGTGGCTAAACTCCTAGCCCTTTTCCATGGGGTCTTAGTGCTGAGTAGGAAAAATGTGAAAAAGGTAATCATAAAAGGAGATGCTTTAAACAACATCAATATTTTAAAAGATGTGGCAAAGATAGGTTGGAATGGTAAGGATGTCATTGCAAAAATAAAACACATGTTAAGAAACTTAGAGGAGGTATAATTTCAATACACCTATCAAGAGGGAAATCATGCCGTGAATAGGTTGGTGAGTGTGGGGAAATATAGTAAGGGGTTCAAAATTTGGGATGACTCTTTGTCTATCCTAGTGGATGTGTATGAAGTGATCTTTCATGATAGCACATAAATCATGCTTTAATAAACTTTGCATTATTACTCTTTTTGGGGTCCATTTTGAGAAGCATATTCATGAGTTGGATTTCTATTTTAGTTTTATAGTTTAATGTGACTGTGAAGAAAAGCTTGGGTTTGGTCATCTTTCCATTTGTGGGTCTATTGGTTTTTGAAGCAATGTGTTTTTATTACTTTCATCAAAATAAAAGGATAGGAGGAGACCCTTATTAGATCGAGCTTGATGAATAGGGAGAGTTTTAAAATAACAAGGAGCTCTGAGAGATTCTTGAGTAGGACAATATAAAAAACTATATTATAGACATGAAGGGTTGTAATCTAGAGCTTTCTTAGAAAATTATGGAGTCATGGGATGGTGGAAAGGTTATTATGGGTTGTATTTTTTTTGTCATCACCCTAGAGTCCATTTCTACCATCCCTTGGTTGAGCATGGATTGGGTCAAGCTTATGAGAAATGCCAAAATCTCTTTCAAAGATGCTATTGAGAGGTTTAGAAAGCCAGGTAAGAAAATCCCAAAATTGTATTATGGGTTTAACAAAGAGGTGATGGAAGGGGTTTAGAAGGCCCTAGTGAATGTTCTTGTTCATATTTTTACTTGTAAAGGAAGGTCAAAAGGACTCACTCCCACAGTTTCCCTATGTTGAATCATTTTCATAGGAATGATCTATGTCTTTTTCTTTTTGGATTACTCATCCCTTTCATTGTCTACTGAAAAATGTAAAGTCCTTGCCAAATCATCAAGGGCATTTACTTAGACTTTATTATTTCCACTAGCATATGACCCTTCAGTCCTCCCACAAGATTAATAAGAATATTTTCAAGGTCATTTCCTCCATAGTGAGTTAATATTGCACTCTTTTTACATCAAAGAATTCTTCTAGTTTTGTAGTTAAGACTCTTCCTCCCCATAAAGCCAAGAAAAAAAGAATGACCTTCCAATAAAAAAGATGATACTGTGGAGGTTTTGGAGGATTCAAAGATAGGATCCCTAGCCACTAAACCTAATTGGACCCTAGACACTACATCCTACTTTTTTCTCCTCTTTCCTTGGGTTCTATAATGTACCTCCCCTCCCGCATGGTGTATTTAAGTTACTTTGATGGTCTGTAGGTGTTTAGAGAGCCCTCTCCTATTGTGGTTCCAAAAAAAGATGATGGCTCAATTTATTTGGACACTCTAACCCTCCACTCTAAAGAGATTACCTCTTGTTATAATCAGTTTAAAGTGGTAGCTAGGTGGCTTCTTTTTCAAATGCATATAACAAACAGAAAGATGAATAGGCTAGAGGCAAGTATTGAAGCTAAGAGAATTTTTTTTGATCGAATGACTAGTCACAGGGATGAACTCACTTGGGCAGTGGTTTGAGAGATGGGAGACAAGCTCAATAGCTTGGAGAGGTTAGACGAACAAGTGAGGATATCAAGGGAAAAGTACCCCATGAGGAAGAGAGGAACATAATGCTAAAGGCCTTGGTGTCTATCAAGAATGTGCATGCTCAACTAGGAGAAAAATTTAATAATCTGGCCTCCCAGAGAATTTAGTCCCTGACCAAGGTGGAAGGGGAAATAGGGACTTTGAAGGCATATCTAGAGGAGAGAGAGGCAAATAGAAAATGGAAGGAGGAGACTCTAAGAAAGGAGGAATGACAATTAGAGATCTGGTAGGGTTTTATTGAGTTCAAGGTATAAAATAAATGAGCTGGTTTTTGCTCTAGTAAGTCGTGTTGATTTTGGGTCCCTTCAGTTTTGGGTTCTGGTTCTCAATGCTATGGATTTTTCTACTTGGTGGCACTTACTAGTTGGTGTGATGTAGTGGTTAAATTTGATTGTTTTTTTGGTATACTATGGTCTTAAAAGTTAGAAATTTTTTTGTTTTCATGCTATATGATAGTAGCAACTTATTTTTTCTGAAAAATCTTTTAGATGGTTGGGGTAGTTGTTTTTACCCAACATGGTTTAGCTTAATATTTTTATTTTTGTGTAGGTGTAGTTGCTAGTTCTGGTTATGATTGGTTTTTGGTAGGGTAACTACTCATGATCCTTTGGGTTGTATGTTTACGACTTGATGTTACTTTAATTGTTATGGGTTTAGACCCTTCCCATTTTAATTAATCATAAATTATTGAGTTGATTTTTTAGATAAATTAATTACTAATTTTTAAATAGAAGATATAGAATCTAATGAGAGCCTCACACATTTTCTTGGTTATTTGGAATCATGATTTTTTTCCTAACATGTAAAATTTTTAATGTCTATGAAAACTGACACAAAGGGAAGAATAGCATGAAAATTAAATTTAATAATATTGATTATGAATGAATATAAGCTTTTCTACATGGAGAGAGATTTCTTTTACTATATATTCAAAGTAAACTCATTTTTAACTGTTAGGTAAGTGCACATATATAAGCCACCAACAAGGGAGTTGAAGATTTTATTTTTTTCTAACAATTAGAAAAGTAGCTCTTAAATTAGAAACTAAAGATGTTGGCTCTCAACACTTTTAGGTGCAACAACAACACGACTTATAGTACTTTAAATCTTCCTAACTACTTTATTTTTTAATAAAAGGTTGATATTAAGGAGTTGAGAAAGGTCAACTACACAAAGAGGTAATATATTAATTAGAAAATTGTAGCATAGAAATGCATTGTGCCACAACAAGTTTATAATATTTTAGTATTTTTTTCTTTTAACAATATTCGACTAGATTCTTGATCCAGTTGGGAGGTCAATAATGTACAAACATTGGTTAAATGTCCTTCCCTATAGATATATAGCCCTAATAATTCTACATCATCCAAATTAGTTTTTAGATAATCTCCATCTAATATTAGTTATAAGGGCCTTATTTATGTCTCCCATTTCTCTAAGGTTCAACCCCACTTGTGTTTTTGGCTTGCAATCTTGGTCCCAACTAACCAGGCTCATCTTCATTTTTTCCTCATTTCTTGACCATAAGAAGTTTATTTTTTATTTTTTCTAAGATATCCTTGAAGAAGCCTAACATATTGAACATGGATAAAAAACACATTGGAATCTCTTGTACAAATGCATCAATGAGTTGGAGTTTCCTGCCATTGCTAAAAACCCTACCTTTTTGGGCCATAAGTTTCCTTTGCATTCTTTTCGCCACAAAATTCCAAAATTGAGGAGTGACTTTTTCATAGTAAGTGGGAGACTAAGGTTTGTGTCAAGAAGGGAAGCCCCTTGATAGTTGAGTTTGCTAGTTATGACATTGCTAAAGGTTAATATTCATGTTAAAGAAATACAACTTTCTCTTTTGATATTTTATGTGCTAACTAGAAACCTCCAAATACTAATTTAAAATATTTTTTTTCCAAATTATAAAAGATATCCCTTTCAAAAAAGAATCATGAAAAATTTTTTGTAGAGCCTCTGGGGACAAAGAAGTAGCTAGTTTGACTTCTAGAATCTTCTCGTGAGTAGCCATAGTAAGGATGTTCCTACCGAAGACCTCTGCTACCATAATAAATATGTATAGCAATAAGGGATAAACCTAGGGAAGACGTTTAATAGAATTAAAGAAATCCCTCATTTATCCATTGCACAAGACCAAAAATTAGATTGAGTTGATAATAACCTTAATTAACATAATTATCCTCTATCCAAATCCCAGTTTTTCCATGATTTTTTAGTAGAATTTCGCTTCTAAATTTATCATAAGATTTCAAAATATCTAACTTCAACACAATACCTATATTTATAATTTTCTCCATGGAATGAAAAACCTCATGGGTGGTTATCATGTCATCAAGAATCTAGAAAATCATTATGATTAGGACTATTAGATTTGTCTAGGAAAGGTTTTATGCAGTTTACCACCACCTTCGATAGGATCTTATAAATAGAATTAAAAAGACTAATTGGACTAAATTCCTCCTAGGGAAGTTCATCTATCTTGGGGACAAGAATAATATAAGTTTTATTTATTTCTTTGAGGATTCTATCTATCCTTATAAAGTTATCAACCATGTACACCAAATCATATTTGATGATTTTTCAGAATTCCTGAAGGAAGGAATTGGGAAAACCATCTAGTCTAGGTTCTTTATAATATCTAATAGAAAATGCATCCTCTCTTAAATTCTTTTGAAACCTTTCTATTTAGATCCTTTTTCATCTTGCCACCAATCACTGTATTGATAAAACTAAGAAAAGCTTCTTCAGTGTTAGGTTTCTTTTGAATTGGGGGAGGGTTACAAATTCTGTGGAAGTATTGTTTGGCCCAAGTCTTAATATCTTCCTCATTAGCGAGTTCCACATTATTACCATCAAAGAGCTTAGTATTGGTGTTTTTCTTTTGGTGTCTAGAAGTCATCCTATGGAAGAATGTAGTGTTCCTATCCCCCTTTGTTAGCCATTGAACTTGATATCTCTACTTCTAGAATACCTCCTCTCTTCCCAAAACCAATCTCTATTTCCCCCTCCATTCTTTCTCCTCCTCATGAGTAACTAAACAGAGACCCCCCTTCGCCATACTCTCTTGAATCCCTTCAATTTTTTTCATCAATTTCATTCTTTTGCTTAAAAATATAACCAAAGGAAGACTTATTCAATCCCACGACCTCCCTTCTAATATTCTCTAGTTTTCTAGCTATTTGAAACATATCAATACCTTGGACCTTAATATTCCACCAATGATAAACACATTCCCTTAATTAAGGGTGGAAGTGCCACATGATCTGATATCTAAAGTGTTTCTTCTCACTAGACCTCCATTCGACCCAATTGAATAAAAGCATTGAATGATTAGGGAAAATCCTTGGTAAAGCCTAAAGGGAAGTTTAGGGGAGGATGTTCTAGTCTACTGAGAGTAGTACTCTATCCAACCTAGCTTAAATTAGGTTGTGGCCCAACTAATTATTTTACCATGTGAAGGGAACCCCTTGAAGATATATATTAATTATATCATTGCTCTCGAGGAACTTATCCAAATAATTAATAATTTTAGAGAAATCATCCTACCCTCTTAGATTCTCTAAAGGATATATAGTGGTATTAAAATCCCCCATACATATAATTTTGGATCCACTATAGCTAGACATAAACAAAGAGGCCTCCTACCATACTTGTATTATAGCCCCTTGAGTATTATAAGCATAAAAATTAAACAAAACACATTTAATTAACTTATCATAAAAGAATACTGCCAAAAAATAATGATGTAAATAGGATCTTCTTGTCATTAATCTCTCCAAGATTCCACATAGTCATAATCCCACCCAAGGAACTTTCCTCTTCACTATAAGCATACTTACCACCTTTACATATATATATCCTATAATCATGTCAAAACTCTACTTATTCATATTAACTTCTTGTATGATACCAATATTAACCTTGTGGTTAAAAACTGTTTTCTTCAAAGAAAATTATTAATGTGGACTATTGAGACCATTCATATTCTAGTTGATGAATTTTGTTTTTTATTTTTTTGGATGTCCTCCAAGGTTCGTTGCTTCACATGAGCTATCTCTTGGGAAGTCACCTTCATTCTTGCCATCCTTGCCATTTGTCTACTAGTTCTTATCTTAGAGCCCACATTAGCCCTCAATGGTCCACAAGTTTTTATTTTAGGTTCTTTTTATCCCCTCTCATCCCCACTAGGAGAGGAGGTGTTATAAATAGATAATATTGAGAGAAGGGGGGTTGTGAATCGGTATTCTAAAAACTTTTTCCTACAACTAAATATTTTTAATTATTTTATAACTTGCATATGAAAGAAAACCAACAATGCTAAACAATAAATATAACCATGGAAATAGAGAACTCATTATACCATTATTTATTAACTAGGGAAACCTTGCCCAAGGGAAAACCCTCGTGGGGATGATTCCCATTAGATGATTCACCAAACAATAGGATCATGTTAAGGATATTGACCCTGTTAGGAGTCTATGAAGTACATATAGTGTCTCGAATCCCTATTAGGAGACTACACCTTTTTAGAAGCCTCAACCCTATTAGGAGTTGGTGGATCAAATGCAATGTATGCAAGAAGATTTCATTTCCTTAACATGCAATTTATACAATTCAATTCTTCACAAGAATAGATATACATATGATACTTTCTGTCTATTATATTTCATACTTTCTCTAATCAAAAATTAGTTCACATATCGTCAACTTCACAAATATCACATAGATCATATCGTGTCACACACTTCTTTATTTTGTACAACACACTTATCTTTGCAAGATAAGATCTTTACTTGTACATCACATCTTCATAATTATTTTCTTAGTCAACCTTCATGTCTTACATGATTGACATAATATATCCACATAGTCAGTTCATCATGACTTAGTAATCATTTTGTCACCAAAATAATTTCTTAAGTCATATAGTCCAATTCTCTACTATGCTTTGTTATGCTCTATTAAATACCCATACTAGTATTTCAATCATAACTCGCATGTACTATCCAAACAAACTTGCACACTAGTACATGTCATCATGAAATTTTCATAGAGCTTTCATCAACTGCACATGATCTAACTCTCAATGAGTCATCCATACACATCACATATGTTCTCTGTGTTGCTGCAAACTGTCTAACACTTAGACAATTTTCTATCTCTAAATACAAAATGAAATGCCAAAGACATGTTTGCATGAATGACAACCATGAATACATCTAACTGACTATATTGCCAAAAATCTCCCCCTTTGGCATTGATGGAAACATTTGTGAAAATTGACTACATCCCAAAATGATGTCATACACAGTAAAAAACAAATAAAAGTAACTACAAAAAAATACCTTCAAAACATAACAATTTTATTCATGTTTTATGGATCATTACATTCCTTATCACTCTTTTATATTGATACATAAGTACATAAGTTTACTCTCCCTTACATGTACAATATACAAATTTACAATTTTCCTTCTACTACATACTACTCCCATTTTGACATCAATGGCAAGAGTGCCAAAAACAAAATTGTATCAACAAAAATTGGGTGGTCTACTACTAATCAGCTTCATATCTTGGAAAAGAAATTTGCATAAATAAATTTTTAGTCTTCCCATTTCTTTCTTCCATTTCTCCTTCACTGTATGTGTGCATAATGCATAAGATGCCACTCTAACTACACTCAAGTTGATATAGGAAAAATTGTCATAGGAATTATTGGCTTCAAGACATTCCTGTATTTGCCTCTACAAAATAGTAATCTTTGCTAACATAATTTCTCTTAGACTAGAGAATATCTTAGCTTCCTTCTCCTTGTCAGATTCCAAGCTTCTGATATCATCATGTATCTTCTCAACTTCTACTTTGTAGTCCTCAATACTAGTTTATGGAAGTTCTAATTTAGGAGTGAGTGTTTCAAGTTCACTCAACTTTCCCCCAAATTGGTTCTCAAAATTAGTTAGATATTTCTATGACAGTGCACATTATCCATACAATCTCTTCCCTTTTTTATTTTACTTTCTTAGTTCCTTGATGCTCCCATCAAGTGCTTTCAAATAATTTCTCACATTGGTGCATACTATATAAAATAGTGATGCATCATGCTTTTCCTGAGCTTCTATTGAAGCTACTTCTACTAGATTTGTGAAATCTTCATCAAAGATCATCACTATATCATTGGCCTTCGACTACAAGTCTTAATTTTCTATGATTGTGATAATTGTCTTCTGCATTCTATCCAAGACTTCAGTTAATGACTTCTCCAAAGACTTTACTGATTTTTTTTTCTCAAACAACTTGCTTAGTAAGCTCATCAATCCTTGCTGATCTTTCATCTGATGACATTGATACTACTTCTACTACTACTGCTACTACTAGAGTGACTAAAAGAGTAACTACTTTCTATTCTACTTTCATCTTCTCTTCCTTAACTCTTTTCTTCTCTTGTCCCAGTTTTTCTACTTCTATCCTTGCATCATCTTCAACTTTCTTTCTTTCTTCTTTAATTTTCTTTTTTTCTTCCTCTTTCTTTTCCTTTTCTACTTCTACTTTATTTTTCTTTTCTTCCTCTTCCTTTTCCTTTTCTTCTTGTATTCTCTTTTCCTCCACTAGCCTTTTTCTTTCTTTCTTATTATTTTCTTCTTTCTTCTTCTTCTCTTCTTCTCCATCACCACCTAATCTAGAGTAAGCTATAATATTGAGAATAATAGTTTAGCCATAAGCTGCAAACAGATTTTCTTTTGCATCTATATTTATGTGTGCACTATCCACTTGCATGGATTAAGTACCCATAACAATATGCAATGGTGTAGGTGCCTGCTAAGTCTCCTCTACTTCTTTCTCAATTCTAGAAGGTGTACTTTCTTGCACATACACAAGGCTATTAGGTTTTGATTATGCACTCACCTTTTCATATAGTGGTCATGTACTCTATAATTTCTTCCTCTATCTCTTTCCTTTCATCCTCATGATTGCCTCCCATCAGAATAATTTCTCTTCTTTTGTTCCTCAACAAGGGATCAATACCCTTCAAAATTTTGTCTCAGTCCTCCTTAGAGTCAACCTCAAACATTTTATTAATTATAGAGATCCTCATATTCAAATCTTCTTCATATACTCTATTTTATATATCTACAAGCCTACTATATAGATCTTTTGGTATCTAATTCTGAATGTTATCAAATTTCTTATACCTCAAAATCATATTTCTTACACATGCAATCTCTAACTGCCTTCTATCCATATTACTGTATAAGGTATAATATTTATTCAAGTGTACAAAATTATCATCAATAATAATTTGCATGTTCAAGTTTTTGACCTTTGGTTTCCATATTTTTTTTTTCTAGCTATAGTTCTCCCTTCCTGTATACCTTGCACTACTGGTCTATCTCTGGCTTCATGCTCAACACTCCTTGAATCACTTACTTGCATTATTTTTCTCCTCTTTCCTATTCCACTAGTGGTTTGCTTGACCCTTTTCTTTAGTGAAGGTGTAGGTTCTTTCTTTACCTTGACCAATCTCTCATGTTTTCTTTGTCCAGTAGGTGCTTCCACTTCTGGCTTCTTTCTTGGCTACTCACTCCTTGTCCTTATAGGTTGCACTTGTGTAACTACTGCATAAGGTAAAATAGGGGCTTGCACACATGGCTATGCTATTGGCATACCTTCTAAAGGTCCTACTATAGCAATAGAAGTTACTACAATTACTTTAGTTTGTGCACATTCTTTCATCTCCATCTCAATGCCTTTTACCTCATTGAACTCTTCTCTTATCATTTCCAATTCCTTAAGGATAGAATCAAAGAATTTCTAAAATTTCTTCTTGCTCCCTTTGTGTGTAGTTTAGCATGAAATACTCTCATTTTCTCCTCATAAGTTCCCCATCTAGGGCACTTTGTGTCCTTCTTTGACTTGAGTATGATCTGCACATACCCTTCTATGAGTTGTATGCTCATCTCATATCCCATATGCCCAATAAATTTAACCCTAGGTACCAAAACTTCCATACAAGTGTTATCAGTTTTCACCATGAAGCATAATTCATCCTTTAATCTCTCTACCATGGAGGGATGTATCCTATACCTCTATTTGATCTCAGTCTAAAATTTCTTCATCATCCTATCAATGTCATTATCTCTAACATTCTATAACTTTGATGTATAGCATTGAGTGATCATCTTCATTGCACACTTGCTACTATCCCAACTTGTCATTCTAGGAAAATTCTTTGTAGCATAAAAGAATAGATGAGTCAATACAGACTGAAATGAGAAAATTGCACTCTTTGTTTTCTTCAACTTTTCAATGTTATCCAACAGTTGTAATCTAATAATCTCAAAATAATTAACTTTTCTACCTTGTATTGCCACTACATAAGCTAGTTGGTAAAGAGTGAACCCTTGATCCATGGTTGAACTTGTATCTTAATATTTTTCTGAGTAATTTTACTCCTTTGTCTTGAATGGAGTCTACCTTTATGTTCCTTCTATCAAACCTAGCATTCAAGTTCATCTCAATGATCTTCCTGACATTCTTCTCATTAATAGGATTTCAACCTTCTTTACTTAATCTTTTGACCTTGTTGTAGACACCTAAATTTGATTACACCACTTTGGTAATCCTATTTAGTTATCTCTAAAGGCATCATTAATTAAATTCCTATTTAATTAAATCCTTTGCCATCCCCTAGCTGATTAATTTAATTAATCATCTATAGTCCTAATTGATAAATCAAATAACCTATTATTTATCAATTAAATCCTATTCTTCTATCTAAATTCCAAAATCACCATTTATTAAATAAATCTATTGGATAAATAAAACTCTCAAATCTAATAACCCCTTACCTATCCTAAATCCCCCTTTAGCCTAATCCACCTCATCCACCCATACTAACTAAGCTTAGCCACTAACTCACCCACCCTCATGAATTCCATCCACTTGCATATCTCTAACATCCCTAATCTAATCCTAAACCCAAGCCTAATCCACCCTCTAAACTTGTCACATTCCCTAAGCAAGCTTAAGACTTTCCTAAGCCAAGCAAAGTCAACAATCTCAACCCCCTCCAAAATATCCCAACCACCCAACAATGAATGCTCTTACAAAGGCAATAAAGACTCTTACAAGCTCTTACAAGCCATTTATGAAGGGTCTTTATGAAGATATTATCCCTTGAGCCTCCTTTGTTGACTAATCCATCCCCTTGCCTCCATCCACTCACCCTGTGACATGTGTCACTCCTTGATTGGTGCTAAACAAGCACAATCCATATGCTCTCCTTTGAGTGCATCCTAGCCCTCCATAAGCTTTTTTCTCTCCTTGCATCTTAGCCCTCCATCCCTCAAGCCCTTAGCCTATAAATTGAATCCCCTCCCAAGCCATTTCATCACAACCTTTTGAGCTAAAGTTATAATGTTAGTTTGAGAAGCAAAAGCCTTAACCATACCCTTATAATGCCAAATTGAGAGCTCACAAAGCTACCAATTTTCCATTTCCATCTCCATTGAAGCTATTTTGAGAACCTTGAGCATACATCCCACATCCACATAATAGACTCATCTCTAAATCAAGTGACCATTCTCACTGGGAGAGCCATTCCATGGCTCATATTCTCATTTGAGGTTTTTCACTTTGTCTCTCATATATGTTATGATTTTTATGCTAGTTAATGCTTTTTTCTCTTGATAGATTAGTGTTTCTTGCTAACATATTTCTCATATACACTTCTAAATTACGTCATTGTCAATGAAAATCTATGCATCACCTAACTACTACATATCCTCGTGTACCCTACTTAGAATAATTTGGGTCTAGTTGTGATTGTTGAATTCCATACAAAACATATATTTCACTAGATTTAATGCATCTATGTGCACATACTCAGAATTCAAGGCGAGATCATTGTTACACATTTTACCTAAACCCTAATGAATACCATCATCATTAATACTATCCATCTTATAGTGAATATAACTTCTGATATCCTCAACATGTAACACATTTTCAAGAACTTATGGAAATGCATCCAATAGGTCATCCAAAAGTGACACAAATAGGTGCTTCTTGAAAACATAATGTGGTCTATCACTCACATCATACACATTCTAACTAGCCATTTAATTGTAACTACAAATACAGAATAACTAGATTCAAACTTCATAAAATATCTTAAAAATCATGATTTGGGGCTTCTATAACTTTCCACTCCATAATCTTCACTTCACACTTCAATTAGTTATCAAATCACTCCTCAATTTTCTCAAGACATTGGACAAATGGTACATACAATCTTGCTTGTGATCCTTAAATCATTTCAAATCACATTGTGCATTAAATGTGTATCTACCATAGATTGTAATACTATCTCTGCTTACTAGTAAGCTTGATTTCTCAATTCATGCTCAATGTGATCATATCAAGACTTCCACATTTGACCATAGCCTTCTCTCTATGTCCTTAACCTTTTGTTAACTATGCATCTTGCAACTCTCTCTCTAAAATCACTTCTAGTCAACTGGTGCACTACATTTACTAAAATTGCTTAGTTTAGGCAGGATGAGTCATAAACAATATGTGACTTGAATGTCTTATCAGGTGCATTGAAATACTATTCCTCCAAAACTGTATAAGAGATTTCTAAATCTTTAGCTGTCACAAATGCTTCTTTAAATTCATTAGCGTGTTCCTTAATTGCTTCCTTCTATCATTCTTATGTTTGTTCCTTCTATTATTAGGATTCCTATTAAAGTTCCTTATGTCTATTCTACAATATCTCATTGTGTGTCTAAAGTTATTACATAACTTACATACAGGTGTATTTCTTCTTTGATTAGTTCTATGCTAATTCTTAAGTGCTCTGTAATTCCTTGCAATGTGTCTAGGTCTGTTACACTTGTAACACATGAACTAGTTCTTCTCTATATTAGATTTCTCTCCATCATTGGATCTATTATTTGATCTTCCTCTTTCATTACCTACAGGGTTAGTATTCCTAAATATTCTACTATTTGCATTATCACCATCAAATTTAGGTTTCTTACATTTTACTTCCTTATGTCCATAACCATGACAATTATAACAATAGAAATTTCTAACGGGTTTAAAAGACTTGCGTATTTAATCTCTTTTCATGTGTCCAACTTCATTACATACAAAGCATCTGCCTCTTAACTCACATCTTACCTCCTTGGGTGATTCATCTTGCTTAAGATTATCAACTTGCTCTATTTTCTCAAGTTCATCAAGTTTAGTTGAAAAATCAATCAACTCAACTTCCTTTGATACTTTAGTGGGTGTGCTTGATTCTAACTTACTTATATCAGATTCCTTAGGGGATTCAATTATTGGATCTAGTTCTCTTCTAATTTCAACTTTCTTGGCTGATTTCTCTCTAATCAAATATCCAAGTCCTATGTTGTCATAAGAAGGTCTCTGGTGAAATATCTATTGATTTATCTTTTCACTACTGGAATAAAATTTCTCTAACTGTTTCTTAGCTTGTGTCAATTCTCCTTTCACAATGATATTGTACTTTTCTAATTCTACATGCTCAATCTTGATAGTATCTAGTTCATATGTAACTTGACTTAACTGGGATCTAAGATTTGCATTCTTATTTTTCAATTCAGGTTCATTCTTACCACTATTTTTCTTAAGACTCAACTTAAGTTCAACAATTTTTAGTTCATGTTTCAAAATCTCATTTTCATTTTGAAGATCTCCCACTTCATCATTGCTACTAGTCTATGTAATTTATTCCTTCCCAGATTTCAGATAATCAATATTTTCTTTCAGTTTACCAATGTAGACTTTTGTATGTTCATATCTATCTTTTAAGTTATCTCTTTCTTTAGTAAGAAGGTGAATCTACTTAAGAACTTCCTCAAGGTTTTTCTTCAACTATTCCATATCTTTAGGGTTCTTAATCAAGATATTAAACTTATTTTGAGTAACTAAGCTCTGATACTAATTGTTAGAAATAGATGATACTGGTGGGGGGGGGGGGGGGGGGGGTGAATCAATATTCGACGAACTTTTATCCACAACTGAATATTATTAATTATTTTATAACTTGCATATGAAAGTAAACCAACAATGCAAAAAAAGAAAAAACTATGCACATAGAAAACTCATAACACCATTATTTGTTAACTAGGGAAACCCTGGCCAAGGCAAAGCCCTAGTGCGGATGATACCCACTAGATGATTCACTAAGAAATATGATCCTATTAAGGATATTGACCCTGCTAAGAGTTTATGAAGTACATATAGTGTCTTGAGTCCCTATTAGGAGACTAGTCCTTATTAGAAGCCTCAAACCTATTAGGAGTTGGTGGATCAAATATAATGTATGCAAGGAGATCCCACTACCCTAACATTTAATTCATAGAATTCAGTTCTTCACAAGAATAGATATACATACAATACTTTTTGTCTAATATATTTTACACTTGCTTTGATCAAAAATTATTTCACATATCATCAACTTCACAAATATCACATAGATCACATAGTGTCATACACTTTTTTATCATGCACAACACACTTATCTTTGCAAGATAAGATCTTTACTTATACCTCGTATCTTCATAATTATTTGCTTAATTGGCCTTCATGTCTTACACTATTGACATAATATATCCAAATAGTCATCTCATAATGACTTAGTAATTATTTTGGTGACTAGATAATTCCTCAATTTGTACAATCCAATTCTCTGCTATGCTTTATTCTATTTTTTTAAATACCTACAATGGCATTTCAATCATAAATTGCATCGTACTATTCATAAAAACTTAGGTATTGGTACATGTCATCATGACACTATTATAGGGCTTTCCCCAACTATGCATGATCTAAGTCTCAATGATTTATCTGTATACATCACATGTGCTCTTTGTGCTACTACAAACTATCTAACACTTAGAAAATTTTCTCTCTAAATGCATAAATGAAATGTTGAATACATGTTGCCATAAATGACAACCATCAATACATCTAACTGACCATATTACCAATAGGAGGGAGAAACATTTGAAGAAGCTTGGTCATAGAAAGGTAAGGAGACCATCAAGATACCCTTTGGGGAGAGGTAACCTAGCCATTAAGCAAATAAAAAAGCTTGGCTCTTTGTGTTTGCCAACCTAGTCTGAATGGGGGAAGGATTTATCTTTCCCTAATCCAAACTAGCCCCTAAAGAAGACCCCTCACCTTCCACTTTGGATGTCCTCGTCTCCTCCTTGGGGGATTTAGAGGCCAATACATCATTGCCCATATCTGAGGGGATCTCCCCATTCTCAAGATGACCATTGGAATCCTCTGTTCACTTAGGTCTTTTAGGAGAAGAGACTAATTTTTTTAGATCCTCTTAAATGTATAATCCTCTATACCATTTTCATGATCCTCTATCTCCTACACTAGAAGTTTTGGGGCCTTGCTAGAGGAGTACCCCAAGCCAGAGTTCCTAGGAATACTCTCATCAGTTGAGGGGATTTTTCATTTCCCTTGCTTTTCCTCGTTAATACTACGTTTATACTCTATAATAACATGACCATACTTAATGTACTTCTGGCAGTACAAATACACATTCTCATAGATGAGATCTTGTGTCCAAGTGCCCCATTTAGATTTTAAAGCAATATTATTGGGGATGGGTTTTCTAATAGCAACATTGACACAGAACTTGGAAAACCTAAGTCTAGATTTGAAAAGGGTAATCATATCCACCTTAATTTAGTGTCTAAAGGAGTCTCTGATCCATTTTAAGACATTATTGACCTAGTACTCTAAGGGTTTATCAAGAATTATGATCCAAATTGAGGCCATTATGTAAAGATCAACATTATGGTCAAAACTTAGCTTCCATTTGGCCAAAATGAAAATATAATTTCCAAAATTCCATGTCCCTACCAAAACATGTTTAGGGTCTTCCTCTATTGCAAATTTGAACAAGAAGAGGGCCCCCTCTATAGCAACCACCTTTATCAATCCTTTACATTTCCACTTAGTTGAAACCCATCTTGTGACCATATGAATGGTCACTATGAATGACATAAACTTTCAAACCAAACTCAGAAAATATACATGTGAGATATTTTCAACAACAGAGTATATTAGAAGGATCCTCATTCTATTATTCCCACATAACACTTTTGGTATATCCCCAAGTGGGACTCTTAGATATGAGTAACCCACTAGTGCACCTTGCAAGTTTTGTTTTGGGATTGCAACATTCTTAGGCTTCCCCATGCTTTCTTTGGGAC
This sequence comes from Cupressus sempervirens, assembly GCA_028749045.1. Lineage (NCBI taxonomy): Eukaryota > Viridiplantae > Streptophyta > Pinopsida > Cupressales > Cupressaceae > Cupressus > Cupressus sempervirens. Next base: position 414,695,661 of record CM053787.1, read on the forward strand.
TAGAACTATGGAGAAATGCCAAGTCATTAGGAACCCCCATGATAATTTTAGAGGGTCCCCTAGATATAGGGGTGCCCATTAGAAGAGATGCTGACAAGTTGATCCAAACATCACTATTTCAGATATGGAGGGGATGGTTCCTCTAGGGAAACAACCAACATGAGAGAAAATCAACACCATAGTCATAGGAGTTGTAGAGAAATAATCCTTTCCTAAGAAAGAAAAATAGGGAGAAGTATGTTAATACAACATAAAAATAATATAAAATACAACAATAACTATTACTACAATATGAGAAAATATGGAAGAAAAGAGAGAGATATGTAACTAATAAACAAGAACATATTAATATAACTTCCTTTCATCAACTAGAGCATTCAAATTTCTTTGAAAAATGCATTTTTCTTCTATGCATTGTACATATTTATGGAGGCAATACAAAAATATGGTAAATCCTCTTCTAGAGTATTCCATAGCCTAGAATGTTCTATCTAAAATATGTAGTGTTCAACAAAGACTATAGAAAGTCTATCCTACCTATCTTGTCTGCATTCTTCTAGACAATATTAGCCTTCATTACATTCAACATTAAGGTTGACTACAAGAATACAAAGAAATTACAAAAGAGAGGGGAACATTATATGACTAGAACCCCTTAATGTTCACCTAAATCATCCAAAACATACCCCATAGTTTCATAAATTTAGCCTCAAGCATACTTTTAGTAAATATGTCTGTTGTTTGGTCTTCATTTGAAAAAAAATGGAGATAAAAAATATTTTCTTAAACAAAATCCTTGCGATAGTGAACATCAATCTCAATATACTTTGTTTTAGCATGCAAAATAGGATTATTTTACACATGTATAGAAATTTTACTATCACAATATAGATTAGTAGCTGAACCTTTCACAAAACCAAGTTCACATAAAAGATTTCAAATCCAAACTACTTATTTTCCTACTTCTTTTTCTTCTCTATATTCTCCTTTGCTTCAAGATAGTGATGTTTATTTCTTGTTTTTCACTTCTCCATGAATTAGACTAAAAAATATTTTCTTAAACAAAATCCTTGCGATAGTGAACATCAATCTCAATATACTTTTTTTCAGCATGGAAAATAGGATTATTTGACACATGTATAGAAATTTTACTATCACAATATAGATTAGTAGCTAAACCTTTCACAAAACCAAGTTCACATAAAAGATTTCAAATCCAAACTACTTATTTTCCTACTTCTTTTTCTTCTCTATATTCTCCTTTGCTTGAAGATAGTGATGTTTATTTCTTGTTTTTCACTTCTCCATGAATTAGACTTGAGCCACACCAATAAAAACCTCCAAAAGATTTTCTATCATCAATATCACACCCTAATTTGAATCTATAAAGCTAATCAAAGAAATTGAGGACTTGTAAGTATAATTTATCCTATAGTAAATTATTCCACGAATATATAACAAAATCCTCTTAGCAATCATCCAACAACTTTCTTTGAGTTTCTACATCAATGCAGATATCATAATGACTACAAAATAAATGTCTAGTCTAGTCTAGAATGTGGGGATTTCTACCACTCCAAGGTTCTTCAAGGGTGATATTTTTGATGGCTTTGGTGGGTAGCAAAATAAATAACGAAACTCCAAAATTTATTATGTTAACATTAAAATATGAGAATCAATGATTCATTTTTAAAAGAGTTTTATTCATTCATTTAGCCACCCCTTTCTTTGGGGGACTCTAAGGAACTATTCTTTGCACTTTAATACCAAACTATTCACAAAATTAATCAAATTTATAATTACATAATTCACCCTCATTATCTATTCTTAAGCATTTAATTTTTTCTCCACATTCACTAATACATTTGGGCTCATTTTTTGACCTTTATTGGTCAAAAATTTGACCCATTTTTGACCAATCTTTGACCAAATTTGACCAACGAATTGATCGATAATTTTTCGATCAAAAATTTGACGAACCTACTAGATGGTCAAAATTTTGACCAATATGTTGGTCGAAAAATGTTTAGGTTGTTGAGCTATTTTCTACTATTCATTGGTCAAAATTTCAACCTATGCTTGGTAGAAATATGTGGGACATTGGTTGAAATTTTGACCAATGCATGGTAGAAAACTAGATGGCATTGGTTGAAAAAATTTTGGTCAAAAATTTGACCATCCAGTAGGTTGGTTGAAACTTCGACCAATACGATGGTCAAAAAATGTTGGCATTGTCAGCACATTTGTTTCCACTCATTGGTCGAACTTTCGATCAATGCTTGGTAGAAATCTGCAGGGCCCATATCATGGACAGTGATATCATGGAGCCACTTCCCATGTACTAGGTACAAAGATTTTTTATCGTGAGATTGATCCAAGATCAAAGGGTGGCATTAACTCGCTATGAAGAAGTGCTCAAAAGTTAAGTGTAGCAAGTTAGCGAGTGTGGCTCATCACTATGGAAGTAAAATTGTTGTCCACAAGATCAAGTTTGGATCGACGATGCTCGTTGACTCACTATAAAGAGATGTGAAAAAATTAGGTATAGAGAGTTAATGAGAAATGGACCCACCATCGTGTTCTTAAAGGTTGTTTCAATTGTCTACCACACGATTAAAGTAAGATCAGTGATCATCGCTAGCTCACTGTGGAAAGGTGCTTGAGAATTATGTATAACGAGTTAGCGAGTTGATTACACATGTCCATAGTCATCTGTGGGCCTGATTTGAAGTGCCAGCCTTGAAGGAAAGGTAGAGGTGGAGGTGTTTTATTGGCTTGACTGCTAATGTGTTAAGAAGAAAGCTGAGTCAACTTAGTTGTCATTACTAGATCGTAGAATTTTTCAAGGATCAATAGCACAAGTTTAGAAAAGAAAGTTCGGTGCCAATCTATTTTTTTGTTTGGTGCATTTATGATAAGTTAAAGCTTTGCATGTGGGAGAAACAGAGTATAACACAAGGATTTTCATTAATTTCAGTCCCACGTGAATAGAGATTGCAAATTTTTTGAGCACAAGAGCCTTATTGATTATGTCGTGTTAAGCTTGGTAAAGATGTGAAACTATTCTTCTATCATTCAAGAGAAATTTTAGAAGTTTAGAGAAGAACAAGTTTAGGAAGTCAAGTAAGTACTCATATTATAACCTCTATGGCATTCCAATTCTCTCAATACTGTCAAAATGCCTCCTAAGAAACCATTCTCTAGGCAAATTAATTATATGGATAGGAATGTCCATGATGATTTATTAGAATTACTCCCAAAATCTACTGTACAACATACACAAGTTAAAAAGTTAATTTCCTTAAACCCTAGGCTTAAAATTGGTGATGGCCGATATGACAAGGGGAACTGGGTTAGGGATTCAACAACTACTCAAACTAGCCTTTTCTTGTTTAAAAAGTGGTTTTTGGAAAGAAAGTTGTTTGCCCCACATGCTAATGTCTAGAATTTTGATTTGGGAAAGTTAGTAGTCCCAAGTGTTTTCATGGATTATGATTTGCTTGAAGCCATTGCTAAGAATTATGACCAAGCCATTAGGGTTGTAAGAAGAAAGGATGGTGTGCCTCTGGTCTTGATTACTCCTGAAGAAATTAGAGAGGTTTTTCACTTGGAACCATTATCAGACTACCATGTGCAAATCAATCTGCTAGAATTAGAGAATGAATATAAAGAAAAGAAGGATGTAATTAGGGGAGGTGCACTAAGGACACATATTGGTACAATAGTAACTTTTCTAGTAATTACTATAGCCTCTAGAGAGCCTTTTAAGAAGAGTCCTTTTACTTCCCAGGCTGTAGAGATATACAGGACCTTATGCCGAGTTTTTGGTGAAGATGAGCAAGAATTTATGCCCATTGGTTTCATGTACATGATGGTTCAGATTGCTTGCTTTGGTGTAGATGTTATTTTCTATTTTGCTTCCTTTTTGGCTGAAGAAATTCACATTGGTTTAGTTGGGATTGCGAAGGGCAAGGTGGAAAAAACTTTTGGTCACTACTCTCTATTAATGTATATGTTTTTGTTCAAAGGAGTGACATATTTTGGTAATGAGATGGAACTAAACAGAGAGGAGAATGGGGAAATACTGCCAGTCTAGTTGTGGAGTACAAATCTAACCTAGGATGCAAGTAATGCTAGTTTTGTTATATTTGATAGATATTTTGTTGCTAAATTGAGATGCCTCATATTGAGTGACAATCCCAGAATCCCTAGGGTACTAATGAGTCTCATCAGGTTGAACAAATGGGATCACAGGGAGATATTTTTATTACTCAAGAAAAATTAGATGAGAGTAACCCTCCAGAACTTCCTCTCCCAAGTTTGGATCTAACAATAGCTGATTATAGAGGCAGCGAGTTGGACCCTGTATTAGAGCAGGCAAGTCATCAATTTTTGACTGATGATAGTTTTGTGAAATCAAGGGCCTTTCAGCAGTTTGCATGGAGGACAAACATGAACATTTTCGAGGAGCAATGTAAAAAGATGAAAATAGAGCATCCAGAAATGGATGAAACTTCCATGCAAAACCAAATTAAAGAAGAAATGATGAAGGAATTGTAGAATATAACCCTTAAGGAGGGGAGGAAAATGATAAGGGCATCTAACATTTTATTATTGCCTAATTGGGATATTGTAGATGCATTAATTTTCAATTCTATTTCAAGTAGATTGGAGTTGCAAGACCCAAATAGAAGAGACTTCCCAGGCACTTCATTCATTGAAGATCAAGCTACATTGGTCAGTTGGTCATTGAGAAAGGGATCTAGAGCCACACCATCATAATTAGATGAGTCTAGGTTGATGGGAAATATACTTGTAAGAAGGGTTTCTAACACTTCACATGTATAGGCAGCATATTGGAATGTGGATTCTTCTAAGTTTGTTTTGGCCACTGCTAAGAAGGAGGAACAGGTTATGTCTCAGTTACAGAATAAATATGAAACACTTCTTGAGGCCTATAATAGGGAGGTAAAAAGAAGAATTGAACTTGAAAACAAGGCAATGGGGAAATCCACAAGGCCAAGAATAACATACCCTCGTCCTCCAGTGGAACCTTTTAAATCCACCCCCCTTGTAGAGATACCAAACACACCTCAAAGGCATGAATATTATACAGCTAAGGAATTTGAAGAAGAGAAGAGTAAAATATGGGCCTTACATGTAGAGTTAAATACACAGTATGAGGATAAGCTTAGAAAGGGTCTAATGTATTTAGTGGACAAAATTGAGTGGCCCTTATTCTTTGATCAGTTGGTAAAAGTAATAGATATATGGGAGGAATTGAAAACTCATGATGATACCCTGAAGCCTATTGTTAATAAATGGGGAAGAAGGGAAAAGGAAATCACCCTTCTATGTTATTCAGTTATAAAGTCTTCCAATGACCATGTTGAAAAATTGTATGATATTGCTAATGACCTGTCAGATTTTGATAACAAGAGAGTTGCTCTGCAACCAAAAATTGTTTCTTATTTAAATAAGTACAAGAATCAAAAATTTGATCTATTTCCTTGTACCTTGGATACAAAGAAGAAATTGAAAAATAAGGAAGAGTGGAGCAAAGAATTGGATGATCTTTTCTGCACAAGGATAAATAAAGTTATTAATGAAAAGGGGCATGCCTAGCGGACCACCATGATAGAGGAATTGGTTAAAGTCCAATTATTTTTTGATTCTTTGAAGTACAAATTTGTTGGTTTTGAAAAGGAGGCTAGTTATATTTTAAAAAAGAAAAATTATATCCTATAGTTCAGCTAGTCGGATGATATACAATTTGACACTTGGATGGCAGATCTTTTTTTGGAGAAGTAGTTAGAGGAGGGCAGTTCAGATGATGATGAGAAACATGAAGGCGAGGTGCAGGTTATTGACACCTCTGCACCAGAACTAAAAAAAGAAGAAGGGGAAAAGGTAATAATGCCTTCTCAGGGTGAAAGTAGTGAGAACCTATAGGAGAAAACCAATTTGGAGGTATCACAAGATCATCCTTCTTTGGCCAGCTTGGTAGCCACATATTCTGAGGAGCCGAAATAATGAGAGACAAATCAAAGGTTGATGATTCAAAACAAAAACTAGAATGGGCCTACCTGAAGGAATATCTGATATGCCTGGCATTCTTTTGTGATTGTTTTTGTCTTTTGTATGATGCTTTGTTCCTTGGAAACTTGTCAGATTATAATTTCCCTTTTCTTGTTGCAACTCATGCTATATAAATGAGCTTTCAAGGCATTGTGATAGTCTGAGACTTGTGCAATTTTTTGTTTCTTTCAAGAAGAGTACATATTCAGTTGGTCCAATAGTATGCATAGGTTTTGAGTTTTGTTCCATTGTACTTTCTTATAAGCAAATTGAAATGACATAAATGGCAATCTATTCTGGGCATTCAATTGGTTTCCTATTGGTTATTGTATTAGTCATATGAAAAGGATAATACAAAGGGGTATTTAGACTATATCTGTGGATCATCAATTTCTGTCTCTAGTTTATGGGTTTGCTTACTTTGAAGTCATTTATATAAGGTTTATTTGGTTGAATGTAGTCTATATGGGTTACATATGCTAGTTTTATTGTTGCTTTTAATTCAAGCAACTATATAAATGCTTCAGTAAATCAATAGGGTTTATGAGTTCATAAAAGGGATATTGCATAAGAATGGAGATGGGTGATTGCAGTTGATTAATTCTTATACAAGTTATTTGAATTAGATCTCCCACCAATAGTCAATTTCTTGCCCAATGGTTAAGGCACTGGTCCTATAAATCAAAAGTAAACAAGGATGAATTTTGTTGCTGCATATCAAATCATCTTACAAAATAATTTTTTTTTTCAATTGTGTTCAAGAATTAGAAATGTTGGTCTCAACTCATTTATATCTAATTCCTGATTCTTAGGTAGCTACTATTTCTAGGAATATTTGTAAATTTTAAAAGAATTATGACTAGATCTGCTGATAAGGGATGTGTATAAGTTTGAGAGCATTGAAGAATTGAAGTGACTTGTGTATGTATGTGAGGGTAACAGAGGAGAATCAAAATGAAACTAAGATAATTTCATTTTTGAATGATACTGCACCATGCACTTGTATAGATCCTTTCTTGTTCCTCTTTGTGCCCACCACTTAGCCCACATTATTGAGTGTCCTATACAAGAAAGTATTATAGCAAGCAATTTACCCAAGATTCTTGGATTTTTTCCACTATAAGATATGATGAAATCATGAACTAATTGCCTATTATTTAAGAAAATGAGAAACACTATAAGACACTTTGTAGTGCTGCAATAATAACCAAATCACCAAAGTAGGCATGCTTTTTGGATCATATTCTCTCTCAGACACAGATGTAACATGCATTTTGGTTGTAGGTGATTTCTAGGAGCTTGGGGTTCACTATCAATTCCAACACCTTCGACTAAATTTTTTGAAAAAGTCAAAAGTTGTTCCACTATAATGATTACTAATAAAATTTATCATTGTTCAAGTCAAAAGTCTACATTAGCAAAAATGGTAGATAATTTTGTTCATGATCTCAAGGAAAAAAAAGACTGCTTGACAATAGCAAGAAACAACACAGATGACTTAGAAATAGTCTATCACAATGAAAGACATATTTTTCCCATCATAACACTAGAAATGCTCTACTATCGCATTTTTGGAAATAGAGACACCCCCCAAACATGAAGGATTCACCCTTGGAAAACATCTTCAAACATGAAATGATCCACTATCTATTAGACTGGTGTCTAATCCAGGCTAAACCTCCATTAGCAATTACCATCCAACACTGCACTTGCACCAAGTTTTCCCACTCTCTTGCATTTGGTTAATATAGTACAAATAAATAATCACAACCTCATTGTCTCCCACCAATAATAGTGACTATAGGTGGTAGGAGAGAATCTACATTGGAAACTATAGAATAAGTACAGTTGACTGTGTCTAACTAGTCACTAGTTTGAATGCACCAATCTATTATTCCTTACTCAACCTGCAATGAAAATTAAAAGAAAACTTGGACAAGATAAAAATAATAATAAAATGTTCTCACATTAAATATTAGTCAAAATGCATTTGATACATCATAGGAACTCACTATTCCATGGGACAAAGACTGAATTGCAGAGAACAGGATTATTTTATTGATTATAATTTTTTCACAATGCCTTGTCTCACCACCCCAACTCTACTTCTCCCCCAAACACTCGACAAATCCCTTCTAAATAACCAAACAATAGTAAACAACCACTGCTATCTAACTATCTAACTGTTACTAGTTAGTTATAAACTAAAATTTGTTGTCTAAGTTGACACAAAGTTTCAACTTTGACAAGTTACAATCATATATGCCTTTAATATATTTCACTAACCTTTTCAAAGGTTTTATAACTTCACTAACCCTTCCAAAGACACCTAAAACCCTTACGAGTTGTACTAGGCCTAAAGACACCTGAAACCCTTACAAGCTTTTCTTTGCATTTTTTCTACATTTGATACTTTTCTTATAGGTGGACATGTCTATCACAAACATTCAACATGTCTATCCTTAGACTTCATGGAAAAAACCCTACAAAAACCACAAAAAAAATAAGAACATGAACCATCCAAACATCTCTAATAGCTTTTGGATATCCCAAAGATGCATAAGTGCACAACTTGTGAAAACCAAAAAGATAAGACTAACTTGTATAACAAGCGAATAACCAAAATGATTTTATGTCTGTGTTATGTTTGACAATGACAATGATAGTTGGGTTCAAGTATGAGGAAATTTGTACCAATCAATTCATTAGATATAATTTGAATAAAAAGAATATTTTAAGAGATTCAAGAGCATAATTATAAGCCAAATTTGTGGAAGACCTAAATCAGACCTAATTGAACAGATATGTGAAGGCTTATTTTGAATATGATGAGCAGATCTATGGCATAATTTTTATGAAGGTATATTCCAAGTTTAGAGCATTTATTGAAAAATACTATTTCAAATCTTGGTGGATTATTAATAAGTACAAGGAAAATTTGTTGAAGACCTCGAAGGAGATCTAAGGCAAATCTACCTACATTATAAACACTTTGCATTTCAAAGGTCAGTTCCTTCTGCATTGCAGGATTTGAGGTTGGTGTCTCTTGCTAATTGAGTCTACTCATTTGTTTGAAGTTATATACATACATACATATATGTGTGTGTGTGTACATACACACACAATTCACCTACAAGGATTTCCATGCTAAGTAGTATATGCATCTTGTCTTCTTTTGTTAGACATCAACTATGTGAATGCTTTCTAAATTGCTTTCAGTTGACTAAATATATATAATAAAATATGTAGGTTTCTATGCCAAACTAACTCCAATGTGGAAAAATATCTAATAATTGGTATTTAAACTAAGAAATAACTATATGTTCAAGGAACCAAAAGATGATTGCAATGAGACTATTACAAGCAGAAAAACTTCAGTCTCGTTAAACAGAATTGGGATGTGTGTTTGAAGACTTAACAAGTTTGAGCGTCACTTGGTTTCAAGAATACTATAATATTCTCTACTTAACAAGGCCAAAACATGAAGGTGGAAGCTCATCTGGCCTCACCCCCCTCCCCCTAACATCAATCTAAAGTACTCATTATCATCTAATTACATACTTCATTCATTCATTCATCCATTTATGAACTATAACATTCAATCAATACAATCACATAACATTCATTAATATGATATAAAAATCATTAATACACAATACTAATTAAAACTTCATTAACACATAACAATATTCATTAACATAAATAAAAATTTGTATTAATACGTATCATTCATACATAATTACTTAAAACAAAGTTCTTTCATTATCCAACAAGGTTTATCAAAGAAGATTTTTAAAACATCATTTCTTTTTTTTATTTTTCTGAGCTCTCTTAAGAAAAGCGCTCATAGGGACATCCATATTTTCTTCATTCTCCTCCTCTTATGGCACGTGCAATGTCAAATTATGATGGCTCCTTCTCTTTGGAGGAGGAGGAGGTTGCTGCACTAAAGGGGGCTCTATTGCAAGAACAAGTGAATGCGATAAATTGGAATTCTCTTTTTCTTTTTCTAACTGTTACAAGTTTGTAATTAAGTATGAGTACAACATAAAATGCATTTTTATTACTTCGAAATTCCACATCATGTACATTAACACTTTGATCTGCCACTGCGTCAACATGTTGAACACTTGGAACATGGTCCAGTCCTTCAGCATGATGTTCAACATGCTCTGAAATATTCAAAAAAAGGATACACGTCAAATTCCAATTGAAGATGTTAAATTGTATTCATAATTGCATAATTAATTTCCAATAGAAAATTAATACCTCCATGACTATAATGCACATCATGGCCTTCGTCAAGAGCAGGTTTTGTGGTAGGATATGAAGGTTGGAGTAAAATGTTATGCACATTGTTATGTAGTCAATTTATGTTTAAAACTAATACCAAAAAAATTCTTCTCAACTATTTAATTTCATTTACTTTTCATCTGACCAATTTACCTGTGAGATATCATTTGGTGCACTGGATTCTTGGGCAAGGCTTACAGATTCTTCACGTAGGCATGCAACCACAACTTTATAGCCTTCCTTCAAGGCAATTTTTCTATCTTCATCTGTGACCTCCACATTGAAATTTGTGCCCTATGGTTTTTGCTTGATAACGTCAGTTTTCCATGTATGGTTTCATTAAAAAAAACTATTTGCAACATTATATTTAAAAAAAAAAACAAAATTCATTGCTCTACTTACAAGTCGAGACTGCAGATTCATATAGCCACCAGAGCCAAGTTTGTGTTGGCCAAACTTTTCTATTCTCACTTTTGTAGCCATGGATGTGTCCTGCAATCTATGAACAATTTCAAACATCTTAGATTATATATTTACAAATATCAATAATTAGTGCATGATTACAATGTACTTAATACTATAATGACATACCTCTTTTAGCCCTGTGCTGCTTCATTATCTCTATCTTCAGATAGCCTTTTCTCCTTTGCATCTTCTATTATTTCATTCCACTCCATTGGTGGAATCATAGGAGGACGGTCGTACTTTGGGTTATCCTTAAGACCCCATTCTATATTGATCCAAAATTAGGCCAGTGTCAAAAATGTTTTTCCCAAATTTCTCCTCAATGGATTCAATCAGCTGATTTTTTAATTCCCCAGCTTGAAAATTCCACCTTTTTAAAAACAAATAGATTGTTAGATCAATAACTTTAATATATTACAATAAATAGAAGAAAAGAAAAATTATGTAGCAATGATATGAAACTACGTACCTTTTACGTATGGTGGGTCTAAGTAGTCTCAATGGCAATGAAAAAGATGTTCAAAGAAAGCATTATTACCTCCAAAAACATAAAGGATTTATTAGTCCAAAATGAGTAATGTAAAAGTAAACTAAATTTACACTTTAAATAATATCAATTTTAAAGCACCTAGAATCTTTCGTTCTTAATGGAAACATAGTTTTCTTATTCAATAACAATGTCCCTTCATACAAACCAGTACTAATCACATGAACTACTCCAGAAAATGGATCAACTTTAGTAGTACTACTCTCTATTGCTCTATCAACTAAAACATCATAACAATTAAATGACAATTTTAGTACTACTCTCTATTGGTCTACCTCCCTGCCTATGTCCATGTCTCTCTATGTGTGGCTATATATATATGTATGTATGTATGTATGTATGTATGTATGTATGCGTGGTGTGTGTATGCATGTGTTTGTGTGTATGAAATCTTTTGTAGACATCATTTAAGCACTAATGTGCTACTTCATTGTTCATCAACTTGTAGAAAGACATTAAAAAATATAGAAATTTACAAAATATAGCAAAACAAGGTTTTACTAGTTCTACTGGGCAAAGACGATGATGTTTACATGGTCCTTGTTGTCGACAATGCAGCAGACAATAGTGGACTGCCAACTGAAGGAGGAGTCCGGACTTCATCATGAGCTAAAGAATAGAATATTGTTAGCAAAGAAATTTTCAATGGATAAAGATCAAATGGAATACTAGGGAGAAATGTTGACAAAAAAAAAGGTAAGTTTTATAATGTTGATCAAAACAAACAAAGTGTTACTTACACAAAGGTACCGTGAAACAACCCTGACCATGTTTAGCATGTGATGTCACAATTGGCACATATATCTATACAAAAACACATAAAATCAGAGATCATGATCCATAAAATACCATAAAATATTAATATCTATTGAACTTTTATTACTGCTTTAGTAGAATTACTACTTACTTTCAAAGATTGGATTCTACGGTCCAATTCTATTCTCAGTGCCTCTTCCTCCTCACTTCTATCACCCTTGATGACAATTTGAACAAGCTCATCAGTGTATCTTTGTGTAATTTTTTGGATGATGAACACAAGGTCAGTACTAAGGCCAATTTCATGTAGATATGATGCCCATATTTCAGATTGCATTTGATCAGCGATTATTGTAGCTTTTTTCCTATCATTTGTGACATCAAATATTCGTATACTTTCATCAAAATAACTCCAAAGCCATCAAAAAAAGAACATAATAATAGGACATTTTTTTCTATATTGACATTAAAATTTACAATAATTAATGTTTACCTCTATTGAAGGTGTCTAACATGGTGCATCCATATCGCCCTGTGAAAAAAATTAGTAAGTCTTAAAAATCAGCAGCAAAATTAAAGTAATAGACTTACCAAAAAAATATTAATAATAAAGTAGATTTTATATGTAAATCATTTGTCTTAAGCTAAAAATTTAGCATAACTAATGTTTATATCTAAAAAAATATTTGGAATGTTCTACTTAATGTTTATATGTGCACATGTGGTTTGGAAAGAAATATTTGGTCATACAAGACCCCATCATAGTTGACATTGATCGTATCTAAAGATTTCATTGATCATCATGATCATCATCCATGTCATCATCATCATCATCATCATCATCATCATCATACTCGTCACTTTGATCATCGTTTTCACCACCACCATCTTCATCACCATCATCATCCTCTTGATCACTATCATCATCATGACCATCATCGCCATGATCATCACCATCTTCATCACCATGATCATGATTGTTATTAGTATCATTATCATCATTATCATCATTATTGTTAGCATGACCAAAATCATCACCGTGTTCTTCTTCTTCATCACTAGGTAACTGTCATTCCTGATGATCATTTACTTCCTCTTGTGCTTCTTCAATATCTTCTTCTTCGATCACATTATACTTTACTAGCCTTCCTCTTGGGTCATGTCTAACAACAAATAACCAACATGGCTTTTCTAGAACACCAAAGTAAAACACTTGCTGGCATTGACTTGGAAGAACATAAGGCTCACCTTCGACTGGCTCAAATGACCTTTTATTAATCATAGTAAATCCACTGTCATGTTCAATAATAGTCCTATTGGGATCATTTCAATTCAGTCGTAACCTAAACCATTTGATGACAAATAGAACTATTTTGAATGAATTAAAGTTGCATTCAAGCATATCATCCAAAATGCCATAGTATCAATTTTTAGATTGTTGAGGATGTATGGTAATTCTAGATGAAATATTGGTGACTGCAAAGACAACACTTATCCTAGAATCACACGTTTTTTTCATTTCATCTAAATTTTTTGTGCAAAATTTATAGCCATGGTAGTACATAGCTTTGTGTTGTTTGACCTGCAATTATTCAAACATGTCAAGAATCTTCTCATTGGTTTGTGAGTTGATATTAAACTTATGTCTCATGATTAGTAACCTTATGCATACCTTTGTATCTCTTAAGCCATATATTAGATCAAGCACCATTGGCGTAACATTGAGATCTCCATTACGATGAGCTTCTTTAACCAATGATGCAACACCATCCCATGTTAATGAGCGACCATTTTCTTGAGACTGTTCAATCCACACTATCATCTAATCAAGATTGTTTGCAATATATAAGTGTAGTGCATCCTACTCATGACCAACTATAAAGAAGACAATTACACCAGTTAGAAACAACTTATATATATTGATGATGGATAAGAATTGTTAAATTACAAAAAAAAACTTATAATTACCTCTCACCCTCCTCAATCTACCTTTCTTCCTCAGGTACTCCCCTTTGAATTTGTCATTACAATTGGGATCCCAAATGCGATCTAGATGGATATCTTCTGCAAACTTTGGAAGATATTCACTGATATACACCATGGTCTGGTATATCATATATCCCTCTATCATAGAAGCCTTAGGACATGCTCTTTGTCAAACCAAGCCCTTCATAGATTTCAAATGCCTCTCAATCATCCACATTGATCTAGCTTGTATAGGTCCATACAATTCAATCTCCTCAACTTGATGTATGAGGTATTGTTTTTGAGCATTGAAAAATGTTGGAAGTAAACACTTTTGCATTTCACACATAAGCTGTGGAATTTTTCTCTTCCAATATTTTATATCTTTTTTATCAATTTATTTAGATGATAACCACCTAAATGAGATTCAACATGCAAAAATACATAGAGGAGATTTTAAATAAAATTATACAATAGATTTCAGATAAAAAGCTACAAATCTAAGAAAAAACACTCTTCCAACCTCATGTATTTTTCAAGATCATATATAACTTGTTTAATACTGTTGTAAACTATTGTGGAAGGGATAGAGGTAGGACAAACAAAAATTATTAAAAAATGATCATTTCAATATATTAGTAAATAATGCAACTGGTACTACATTCAATCTTACAAATGTACTGTAAATAGAAAACATGACTTACCTTGAGGAAGGTATGCCAATCATGTGTCTTCAACCTTGGCCCAAAATCACCTTTCTTTGATAGAAGAGTGCTTATATTTGCAGCAAATTCTATTGGAAATTTTGTTTTTCTAATGAATTCTTTTAATGCATCACTTTGTTGCTCCGTTAATAACCAAGGAAGGGCACTTGTATTTATGCGATCTCCATTCCTATTTGATTCAATGAAAATTTTTAGTGCATGATTAGATTCATGAATGCCAGTACAAATTTTAGCAATTTGTTCTCTATCATGCCTTCCATCCAATATTTTTCATAGTGTCTCTGTTACATTCTTTCCAATATGCATAGCATCAAACAAATGCGCGACTGGGAGATCCTTGTAGTATGGTAACCTACTAAATTGAGTAGGAAAACTTTTCATTCCTCTAGGAAGTTGGTCATTGATGCCTTGACGACCTTCAGGAGCACTAGTTACAACATTAGTAAATATAAGACAATATCAAAATACAAATTGTAAACTTCAGATGACAAATTGGACATTACCTCGACGATTTAGTCGATCATATTCCAACTTCCATAAATGAGGTGTCATTCTTCATGGCCTTGATGATGTCTCTTCTTTCCCATTGAAAAGATGTTTTTCGACAATTTGATACCTATGCTTATTGTGGAGAAAGTGTCTAAACTCATCAAACACCTACTTTCCTAAACTTTTCGAATGACGACATTTCACCTTTGGACCACAAACTAGACATGCAAATTTTCCCTTTGTCTGAAGACCTAAAAGATCATGTATAATTGGATCATGTACAATTATCATGTGCAACTTAAGCATTTGATAGTAATGTGTAAGCACTATAACAGACCAAAAATATGTGATCTTAACAATATAACATACTGCAAAAATGAGTTAGCCTAGGGGCATCATGTATTGTCCATACAAGCATTGCATGGAATTGAAATTGTCGATGTCCTATCAGTCTAGAGATGTCATACATAGTGATGCCATTCCATAACTTCAACAACTCGTCAATTAGGGGCTCAATATACACATTCATATCTTTAACTTGGTATTTACCTAGCAATTGAAGGTATATCAAGACCATCTTCATCATTATTATCAGATTCGCCAGTACCATCATTGTGAGTCTCTTCATCACTTGCCCCAATACCATCTTCTTCAATCATGTACTCCAGCACATTATCATCTTCTTCCATGGGAGTGTTATCCTCAGCTTGGATATTCAAACCTCCATGTTCCTCTAGTAGGAAATTCACATTCAGAAATGGACGAAAATCATGGCCCCCTTCAACATGACCATATTGCCTACAATGACTTTGGGTTGTTGTGATTAGAATTATTTGATTCTTTAAACCCTTACACTTTTTGCAAAGACAATAACATTTATCAAGTTTTCTTTGGAACTAAGCCCACAATGCAGCCATTGTCTCATTATTTTCTTCTAGATTCATATTGTCAGGCATGGTCTTTCTTCATAGGAAAATATACCTACAAATAAATTGGACATGTTGTGATTAATGTTTATATCTACACATATGGTTTTTGTTAATTAGTGTTTTCAAATGTAACTAAAATGATTACAAACATATCAAAAAGGACCTTCACAGGGTCTTATTACATCAACTATTCTAACATGGTCATGTTGGTTATCTTGAGACCTTAATGTCTTCTCATGCCTTCAACCTTGACCTTGATGCTCCTACATCATTCTCCCAAGGATCAAGGAAAGTTAGATCATCATGGAATTGAGTAGGCAGACCTTCTAGGAAGTTGCAATACTTCAACCTTATAAGTGTCACATCAATACAATGGGTACTAAAAAAAAATTTAAGTTGATGAGAAATGGTTGTTATGAATTCAAATTGTAAGCATCACCTCAATGCATTGGGTATTAAACAAACAATTCAAGCTGAAGATTATGAACCACAACTCATGAAATATGCATTAAGTCCATAACTACTGTTTACAATGAGTATGGGTTTTTTTTCTAAGAATGTACCTATTTTTTACAGTCAATAAGTTTCTATATCCTCTAACAAATTTGAAGCAATGAGCCAAAGTCACATAGTTGAAGATGATCATTGTCCCCTCAAAGCACCATCGTTTGATAAATTGTTGCATTGAAATATGATCTAGAAAGGGTCTTTCCACATAGTATGTTGGCACTATTTGGAAATCATTGATCATGTGGTTATTGCAAAGAGGCTAAGGACCAAACATGGAATCATGGAGATAGTGCACAGATGTACAAGGAAAATTTGTTGCTCTTTAGCTACTAATCTTACTTTATCTTAATACTTTTTATAATCAATGGCTTTCTTTCCAATGTTTATCTCTTGACTCAACACATTTTTTCATTTTTCTTTCTTTCTTGCTTCATCATAAATACTTGGTTCGCAAGCACTTATGGTGTTCTTCTTGCTAAGATTATGAAGTGGACAATGAATTTCAATCTAGATAATCAAATGTTTGGCTCAACTTTTTTGAGTAAGTGTGATGATATGTAGTGCACTATAAATTTTATCTTCAATGAAAGGATTAACACCTCTAATTTTCAAATGGCGATCAATCAGAACTAGCTGACAATCTAACCTAAAAAATACATTTTATGCCAAATTCCAAATCACAGTTAAAGACATTTAGCTATTGGAAAATGGCAAGATTATGTTTTATTTTAGATATGCAATAAAATGGGCAAGAAATGTGGAAGAACGTTAAGTTTTTATCCACCAAAACATGAGTAAAATAGTATAAACTGAATGTATTTTTAAAAATAATGTCAATTCCCTTCAAAAGAAATATTTTGCATGCAACTTACTTGCTGAAGATATTTCAAGTTCAGCAACTCTTTAATCACAGGATCCACAATAGTTGGAAGCTTTGACCTGTCTGTCAGCTGTGGCTTGGCCTGTAGCAACAAAAAATTCTTAGTATATACATCTCAACATTTAAAAAATACATCAAGCAATTCAAGTTAGTTACAGTCTGTAAATTAACTAGCATTTGTTTCTTCTTTAACATATTTGACAATCAAGTATAATTAATAGGAATACAAGAGTAAAACTTGGAATTTTACTAATGTCATCAATGTTAATCTTGGGTACTAGTACAAAGCCAGTAAGAAATTTGTAGTTGTACCAACCAAGATATTTACAAGACTTGATCACAAAAGGTTCATTTAGCAAAAAACAACTTCAAAAATATTGTATATATACACTCTTTGACACTGTCAAAGGGAACAATTATTTTAATGATGTTTAAAGAATTTCTAGCGGAAATGATAAGCATGAAATATATTCAAGTTTTGACACTAAGGAATTGAAACATCCGCACTCAAGAATTTCCTGGAGTATTTAAATTCACTTGAATTATGCCTTACAACTTCTTTGGAAAATAATGATTTAGATATTCAGTGGTATCTTAAGTACTATATACTAGTTCTTGCACCAAGCATAGGTGCAAGAGTATAGTCGATAGTGGTGTGCAGTTGATCATTTTAGAAATGTGGCAGCTAGTAGCATTGTTTTATAGAAAAGCCCTATACTATTATTTGGTAGGAAGATAATTAGAACCAAAGTAAACATGGTGTGCACAACTAGCATCATTTGATTGTTTTCTATTTTGAGGTGCAGAATATTTGGTGGATCTTAATTTTTGTGGAAACTATTTTGAGCAAGGATATGCTAAAAATGAGTTCTTCTTCTACAACCATAAAAAACATTATCAGATTCACCATCCAAACTATTGAGTTTCAACCAAATATCAATATGTAGTTTACAAACAGTTGGCCTAAATGGTTGTTGTTATAATTGACAATAACATCGAGCTTGATTTGATGGGTTTTTTTTATTAACTCGTAAATTTTCTAATAATTCAATAGATTAACCCATTGATAACAAAACATGGAAACTCATTAGCTATTATTGTGGAGTTAGATCTCAAAATTGGCTCTAGTATTTCTTTAGTTGGCAATCATGCATTGGTTACATCTAGATTATCACCAGCTATTGCGGATGATCGAAGTGATACTATGTATGAAGATTCTAATATAAGAACTCCATGAGAAGCTGCAGATCATTTAATGGAGATTTGGTGATGAAAAATGGGATCTCTAAAGATGAATAGAGCTTGTTGAAGTTAAGAGGGCTCGTCAAAGTGTTTGTTGAAGTGTCCTATGTATTTTTTGACAAGTAGGATTGGTTATAAAGTGTAATGTCCTCATTTTAGCTCGCCATGGTTTATGTTTGCATTGACCTATTATTGGCCCTCGTAGGTTAAGGCTGATGGCTAGAGGGCCCTATCTGGAAAATTAAGAGGATCTTTCCCTTCTATAGTACATAAGGGTTTACGATTGATCCTCATTTGTTTCAGTTAGGTACACTTAAAATTTATAGTAAGTTATGTATCCAACATTTCTACATTTGGCAAGGCACCTGGACCAATCTCAATGCAGTGATGACCCTTGGCACTACTAATTTTATCAAATATTCAAGGAATTACTAGTTATAGTAGGTTAGGAGTTAATAGAGAGAACCATTAATATTTTTAGTAAGGCAATTGGTTGTGCGATGGAAGCAATGGTTGACCAACTAGTTCAGATGAGACAGAGAGATGATGAGTAATCAATGAGATATTTAAATTATACTAATAGTAATAAAACTATTTATAATGGCTATATTGTAAATTTATTACTTATCTTCATAAAGTATTATTGAGGAGCCATTATATTTAATGGAAAAGTATGCCTTTAATAATGACATAACTTAATTCAAACACCAAAAATAGTTATCTAAGTCATTAAAGTGACATATTGGTGAAGCCTCATGAGTCAAACTTTATTGAGGAATTATAAAAGCCCTAGAAATGAAATTGATTGATTTTTTGTTTATGAGTTTTGAATTTTATATTGGATGTTCCAGGGGAGAGTGCAATGTGACCTAGGGTTTTATATTGGATGTTCCAGGGAAGAGTGCAATGTTGAGTTACAAAACATTATATGACTACTTTGAGTCTTTATTACATTCAAAGCATGAAATTTAGTACTGGTCCTAAGTTTTCATAGCAATCAAACCATGGATTTTGTATTGATTGATTCTAGGACTTTATATTATTCAAACCATGGATTCTAATGTTAATTCTAGGTTTTTATGGCATTCATAACATGAACTGTAGAAGAATTTATATGGTCTGAAGGGATGCTGCCCGACACTTCTCGTCACCACCCTTGTAGTCAAATGTTGTTGTTAGACTCCTGGGATATTATTATTGGGTAAAGCTTAAATGGTCTTGAATTTGTTTGTTTTCTTTTGCTATTTGGGGTTCTTTGGGAAGGGAGGAGATCCTGGTAGCGGCAAGCCCAAACTTTAGATTGTTGTTCCTTCTACAGATTTTGGTGGAGCATTAATAAGTTTTGTTCATTCTATGAGAAGAAATACACATAAGAAAATAAATTCATTCAAAAAACCTATGACAACTTATCATGACAAACAAAATGGAGATGATACCTTCTATTTGGAAAATAAGTAAAAATCTCCAAGGAAATACCAAATTCAAACTCATGCTCAGGTTGCATGTGTCAACATTCCCCATCGACCTTAGTCGCAAGGCTAACTAACTTATCAAGAGTGTGTATCCCACAAATGAAATTGGTATAAATGTTACAACCACCAAATTTGGAGGGCATGGAAATTCATTCATCACTATCCTATGTAGTACACTTAATTTCATATGTTGGAATCATTTTGTGACTTGTACACATGATAGTCCAATAGTTTTTAATGTCATCTTCATCACAATTTTTCTATGATAGTCTAATAGTTGCAGGTGGCATCTTCATCACAATTTTTCCATGATCGTTTTGTTGGTCTAAATTTTTGCATAATTGAATTCCTTTGTCTAAGCTATAGAAGAATTCGGATTGGGATCCACCTATGGTGAATAGGGTTTCTAGCCAAGTCATATTTTGTAGGTTTTTGAAGCAAATTTTTGTCAAAACCCTAGGTCTTGTTTTCTTTTAAATTTTTTGGGCACGAAACTAAAAAAATGCGAAGATTCCCATCCTTTTCAAACTTTCCATGCCCTGAGTCAAATCTTTTTTTTTTTTTTTTTGACCGCCTGATCCCTAAAAGATCTACGGCAACTACTATCTTGCTATGAAAAGATACAAGTATTTCACCCTTAGCGACATAGCGACCATCGCTAAGTTGAAAATTGATACCGTCAAGTGGAAATACAGTGACCGTAGATTGTATTGTTTCAGAGATATTTCATCACGTTTATAACAAACATGTCAGAACCTAAAAAGGAATTACAACATTGAGATACAAAAGGTGTCAACAGAAATCTTACCTTTTTTGATTAGTCGCTTTGTTGCTATCAAATAAATTGGGCACTTCGTCATTAGCGACATGACACCTTCACCAAAAATAATGGCCGACAGTCACTTTTAAATTTTTTGATGATCGTAAGTTTTTTCAGGCTGTGTGGTGCACGTGCTATTTTATTATGTGTAAAATGCATTAATGAGGGTAGTTATGACTTCACTTGCCTTTATCTTTCTAACCCTAAATTTTGATGAGTCATCAGAAATCGCTATGACACTATCGTAGAATTGGTGTCTCTCATCATTAGTGACATAGCACCTAGACGAAAAGTAGTACTACGAAAACTTTTCAAAGTAAGTGGGTCCTAGAAAGTACTCCATCAGATATTAATTATAAAGCTTTGGAACATGCTAGCATCTAATGGGCTACACATATACACTAGGAAAAGCAAAGACATCGAGATTCGCTATGTCGCTGTCGGGAACTTGTTCTTCTCGCCATTAGCGACATAGTGCTTGACTGAGAAATAATCAAATATGGGCCCCAAGTAGCATGGTAATAGAGCCAAGTCTTCAAAAATTTGAATCAAAATGCTAGCAGTGCAGGATTTCATCATGTCATCAATGATTGGACCCACGCCCTATTCAAAAAATATATGAAAGACTCTGATCGTCAGATCTATCTTAGATCCATGATCGTCGCTATCTCGCTATGGCGAGTTGCACAAAGGTTATGAATAGCGACATGGCGACAAGGGTCCCACCATATTTCTTTTGAGCAATGCATCAAATGTCATTTGCATGATCAAATCAGGATCAATGACGGGCGCTATCTCGCTATGGCAAGGTGCTCACTCTTTATGTATAGCAAGATAGCACCTAAGTGACATGTGTCCCTAGAGTTCTATGGGTCCAGTTTAGAGGCACAAATAATGAAGGAAAGGTACACATGGAAAATTTTCATTGGGTTGATTGCTAGCTTGTCAAGAGGAACATGAGTCGTCTTTGCTTGCATCCCTGGATCGTAGGATTTTTCGTAAATCCACGGTGTAAATTTGAATATAGAAGGTGATGCCACCCTATGCATTTATGAGAGATGAAAGCTTCATGTGTGAAGAAAAATAGAGTATAACACAAAAGATTTTCTTAATTCCACCATACTCGAACAAAGATTCAGAGCATTTCTAAGCAGAAATAGTTGTTGAGAAGACTGTGTTGGATTCGATAAGATTGTGATGCAGTTTGTTCATAGAAAGATTGCAGTAACACTGAGAAGAACTAGAGTGAAATTCAAAGTAAGTACTTGCATTATAATCCTTCTACTATTTAACTTCCTTCAAGAGTTAATTAAAATGGCTCCAAAACATAAAGTGTTTTCTGGTCAAGAGAACTATTTGGATAGGAATATTCACGATGATTTGCTTGAACTGCTCCCTTCTTCCACTATTGAAACTATAGAAGTTAAGAGGCTAACTTCATTAAACCCTAGGATAAAAATAATAGATGGGCTGTATGACAAAGGAAACTGGGTTAGGGATACAACACCTTCACAGACTAGTCTTGTTTTATTCAAAAAATGGTTTTTAGAGAGAAACCATTTTGCCCCACATGCCAACATCTAGAATTTTGGTCTAGGGAAATTGGTGGTTCCCAGTGTTTTCATGGATTATGATCTTTTGGAAGCTGTAGCTAAGAATTACGAGTAAACCCTTAGGGTAGTGATGAGAACTGATGGTGAAACCTTGATTATAATCAACGCAGAGGAGATTAGGGAAGTTTTTAGTTTAGGGCCTGTCACTAATTATCATGTGCCCATTGATTTGAAAGAGTTAGAAAATGAGTATATGTCTAAGAGAGATGCAGTTAGGAAAGGAGTGTTGAGCACACACATAGGTAGAATTGGAACACTGCCGACAATAACAAGATCCTCTAGGGAGCCTTTCAAAAGGCATACTTCAATTCTAGGGCTATAGAAATATATAGGTCCTTGTGTAAAGTTTTTGGGAGAGATGAAGAAGAGTTCATGCCTATGGATTTTATGTATATGATTACTCAGATTTTCTCTTTTGGTGTGGATATAATTTTTGATTTTGCTTCTTACTTAGCTGAGGAGATTAACATTGGACTAACTAGAATTGCTAAGGGTAAGGTGGAACAAACTTTTGGCCATTATTCTTTGTTAATGCACATGTTCTTATTCAAGGAGTAACATATTTTAGTAAAGAAATGGACTTAGAATGAGAAGAGAGTGGGGAACCATTACCAGTTCAATTGTGGAGTGCAAATATGACTTGGGATTCAGAGAATGCCAGTTTTCTTAGGCTTGATAGGTATTTTGCTTCAAAGCCGAGATGCCTCCTATTAAGGGACAATCCCAGAAGCCCCAAAGCATTAATGAATCTCATTAGGCCTATGGACAACCCAAGTGGTTTGAAAGTTTCACATAATTGGGGAGATGTCATTCCATATTCTGTTTCTACTGTATTTAGAATATATGGTTTTAAAGCAAGCCCTCACATACTACCCTACCAAGTGCCTTTGAAGGTAGGAGTTGCTGAGATATTGTGGTAGCAAGGAGGAGTGGAGGAAGCCCTTCTATTGAAAAGACAAAAGGGGTTAATTTTTCCTACTTGCATAGTGGCTCATCATTTTGTAATAAAAAAAGGAGGTTGGCTTTCTCTGTACAAGATTTTGGATCCTTATAAGATGGCCACTTCCCATCCTCATTTTTGTGATTCTGAAGGATTTTATCATTTGGCTCTGAGGCAGAGAATTAAGCTTGGTAAAATTGAGCATGAATTTTATTTTTTTGAAGACTTAATAAGGAATGAGTACTCCTTGCAGGAGCAAGAGACTAGGAAAGAAAAGTGGAAAGTCTTTTCTAAAATTTTGGATTTCATTCATTGTTTTGATCTAGATTATAGTCTTTTGGACAATGCAGTTACAAATGTAGATAAGATGAGAGAACTTATGAATAATTTTTTTGAAATAATAGAGGCAATGAATGAAAAGAAGCAATTCTTTATTGGGTTCTACCCAGATAAGGCCAGGGAAGTAATGGGAAGATTGGGTTTTACTCCCAATATAAGGGCAAGATTCTCATGTTGAGGAGTATTCACCTTCACAGACCCCTTTGAGAACCAGGGAGGAGCAACTCGCTATTGAGAAAATTGAACAAATTGGATCACAAGGGGGAGTTTTTGTCACTCAAGTAGAGATCAATGAAGGGAAACCCCAAGAACCTCCTGTCCCAAGCCTCAAGCTGACTGTAGCTGATTTTAAGGGAAGGGAATTGGACCTTGTTTTGGAACAAGCCAGCTAGCTATTTTTGTCAGATGACAATTTTGTAAGGTCTAGGGCTTTCCATCAATTTTCTTGGAGGGAAAACATCCACAATTTTTAGGAAAGATGTAAGAACATGAAAATAAAGCATCCAGAAATGGATGAAGCCTCCATCCAAAACCAAATAAAGGAGCAAAAGGATACATTTATAGAAGATAATAATAGGCTACTTAGACAAATATAAGAGCCAAAAATTCAATTTATTTCCTCATGCCCTAGATAAGAAAAATAGTTTGAAAAGAAAAGAGGAATGGGCGAAGGAACTTGATGATTTATTCTATTTAAGAATGAATCAAGTCATAAATGAAATAGGGCATGCACGGTGGGCCACCACAACAGAAGAAATGGTGAAAGCCAAAATATTCTTTGATTCTCTAAAATAGGAATTTGTTGATATTGATAATGAGGCTGATTATATAATAAAGAAATAGAAGGATATTTTGCAATTCAATTGGCCAGATGACACATTATTTGACAGGTGGATGGCAAAAATGGCTTCTAGTGAATAGTTTGATGTAGATGAAACTGACAGTGATGAGGTGCAGGGTGAGGAAGTCCAAATCATTGATACCATCACTACTCAAACTCAATAAGAAGAAGAAGACAAGAAAAACCTATCACTTTTAGTTGCAGAACCAGGACCACAAGATGCCAATACAATTAAAGAAAAGGAAAAGGTAGAAGTTGTCCTTACCATGTAGAGTGAAGGTGGGCGAAGCCTACAAGTGGAGGTTAATGTGCCCTTTTCAGAACAAGCTTCATTGTTGGCTAATTTAGCAATTACATATGAAGATAAATCAGATCAATAGCCAACTCAACAACATCAGAACATGTAATTGAAGTTGACCCACCAAAAGGAATGATTTGATTTTGATATCTTCTGCTACGCATAGTTTTGTCATTTTGTGATAGGTGTATGTAGATATTCCTTGTAAAAAACACATGTCAGTTTCT
Source organism: Cupressus sempervirens (assembly GCA_028749045.1). Taxonomy (NCBI): domain Eukaryota; kingdom Viridiplantae; phylum Streptophyta; class Pinopsida; order Cupressales; family Cupressaceae; genus Cupressus; species Cupressus sempervirens. The sequence goes on from CM053787.1 coordinate 414,721,090, forward strand.
CTTAGCCTGAAGCTTGTTACATTTCACACTATATAAGTGAAATTCTAGGGCAAGAGAAAAGGTTCAAATTCTATTTGCTAAGTGATACACTTAGTCTGTTTTTGGTCCACCATTTTTGAGCAAAAATTTGTGATGTATTTTCTTTGTCAGATCTTGAGAATACATGAATATAGAATGATTTATGTTTCTGTTTGAAGGTCATTCTGAGTCTATTGTAAATTGTATACAATTTTCAAGGAAAATGAATACAAATTATGAACTGTCCCCATATCAGTTCTTTTTGAACTTTGTCTCCTTTTGATTACTTGGTTATCTTGATGTTGTATAAGTAAAGGCTTGTGCAATTGAATGGAGTTCAAATAGGTTGTATATGTATTTACAATGGCTATTAATTCAATGGATTAAGTAAAAGATTTAATGAATTTGATAAGGTTGCTTCAGTAGTGGAAAGGATTTTGAATGACGATTTCTGATAAGAATTACTGATAAAATTTGTTGTAAGGCAACAAATTAGATCTAGAGATTTGTAGTAGACTCTGAAACCCAATGGACTAGGCATTGATCAAATTTAATCTAGCTGAAAGAGAAATGTGTTACACATGATTGTCAAAATGTAGAATTATAATCAACTTTACTTTTATTTCTTGTAGATCTTCAAAGTTGGCCTCTACTAGTTTAAGGAATGTTTTAGCTTTAGTTAGCCATTATTGCTGAGAACATCTATAGACCTATAGAAGATTTTTGGCCATATCTGTTATATGGGATGAGTTTATTAAAGTATCAAGAATTGTACATGTATTGGAGAATTTGAGATGAGAATCAGAATGAAACTAAGATAATTCTCATACAGTTTTCCCAGTCTCGTATCATCCTTGGGTATACCCACCCTGGTTTTGTAGAGCCAAAAGAGTAGAAAACCACCCTTGGTTTTGTAGAAGTTTGGCCCAAATGGTGTGCACATACAATTGATAATAAGAATTGGCTAGTCTTTAGACTGTGTGAGTATTGTCATCTTGGTATTAAGCATTTTGTTGCTTAGTAGTTTTAAAACACCAACAAGTTTGTTATTCATCCAAATGGAAACCCTTGTAGGAAGACTTAATTGCAATGCAACAATTAAATGTAATGTTGAAATATAGGAGAGAGATTCTTTTGGTTGAACTAGAAGATAAATCATCTTCTAACAAAATGACAGAAACTTTCGATGAAGGATCCAAAATACATCAATTCAATTATAGTCTAGTAAATTTAGGTGCCATCTTCATCATAAGTTTTTGAAGATAGTCCAGTATTTGTAGGTGTCATCTTCATCAAAAAATTTCCATGATAGTCTATTAGTTTGAGGAGTCATCTCCATCACAAGTTTTCCATGGCATACTTGTAGTTAGAGGTGCATTGAAGACCTTTTATCACTACATGAGCTAGTAGTAGATGGTGATTATTCATTATTATCATCATCATCTAACATAGAATCACATGAATATCATGTTTTATAACCCACATGGCCTAGGTATTGGGGGTAGAACTCCAAGCACTAAACACACCAGATTTCAAATTATTATCTTTATCTGTTGATGTTTAAGTTGAATGTTCTAGAGTTGAAGAGAGAAACTCACTCAATTTTTTTTTCTTTTAGTTCTTTTTTTGAATATGAAACTATTGTCTAAATGATACAATATAATTATGTATTATTAAAACAAAAATAAAAGAAAAAGATGATACCAACACAACTATATTTATAAAAAAAAAAAATTGTCATTATTATTTCTTCTAAGCTTTTATAACTACAGCTTCTACATATACATTTCCTTTCTTTTCTTTCATTACTATAACAAAATGTATAATAGTTGTTACAATAGACCAACATTCCAAATGATAAATCTACATCTACACACTTTCAATAAAATGAAACAACAAGTACATTACATTCTTTTTGCAACTAGATGCTTTTTAACACTTATCATCAAAACATCACTGAGAAAAAACACTTGAGCGAAGACTCTCTCATTTATATTACACAACAATGGTTGAACTTTGGCATAAAAAATAATAATGATAGTAATAGTATTCACTTCCATCTTCAATATTATCATAAAAACCTACAACAAAAATACACATGTACCTATGGAAATATGATCGAAGAGAAATCTCTCTCCTCGACCATCGGAGATGTAGATGTGATTGGAGGTCATGGATGGAACAACTTTTGAAGTTGAGCACATCAGGAAGAATGAAAGAAAGACAATATCAAGAGTTTCAAACTACTATTCTACCCCCCTATATTGATGCAAATGCAGGGCCCCCTTCCATATTATTCCTAGGGCTAGTAGGTGTCATTAATCAAGTGGGTGGAGAAAACTTGAAAGAAACTGGGCTCAGAGAAAACCATGCAAAAATGCAAAGATAACCATGCAAAAATGTTCCAAAACTGTCAAATGAAAATGGGCACGAAAAACGTAATTGGGCAAATTTTTTTTGAACTTTGCAGATGTATAAGCCCTGTGTTGGTTGAAATTTTGACCAACATGGTTCTTATATGTAAAAAAATGAAATTTTTGCCTTTACATTTCAACCACCCTAAATTTATTTAGTTGATGGTTGAAATTTTTGGTCAAAAAATGATGTTAAATGTAGTAGTGATTTTTTATTAAATAATGCCTTTATTTTTTGAAACAAGTCAAGCACTTCATTATTCCTTTCAATAAAATAAACCCCTACTCTTTTACTACCATCATCAATAAAAGTGAGAACATGTCAAATTCTTGAAAGTAAAGGATAGTTTGGTTCGTATAAATCACTACGAATGAGTTGTAATAGATGATTAACTCTCCTTGGTTTACTTGAATCAAAAGGATCTTGATGATGTTTCCCTAGCACATGCCCTTCACAAATTACTTTAGGTGGTGAGTTATTTAAAAATCCTCTAACCATATCCATTATAATCATATTTGTAGTTTTCCATGATTTATATGTCCAAGTCTAGTGTGCCAAACTTTGGACATATAATTACCTTGAGCATTATAAGCATGAGATTTTGGAAGTTCATCATCAACAAATCCCACAAATTTAAAAGTACTCTCATTATGATCAACTCTACCACTAGAAATTATATTCTTAGGTTTGTTCTATTTCTATGAATAACTTGATTAGCAATAACAACAAACTCATATCCATATTGAAATATTTTGTAAAATAAAATAATATTTACCCATAATTCTTCAATCAATAAAACATTTCTCAAAGACCCATTTGTTACATTAACAATTCTTGTCCCTAAAACTAGAAGTTTCATTTAGTTGCTGATAGTAATTTATTGATTCAAGTTATTTCCTTGATAAAAATCAAGAAGAAAAGATCTATCTCCAGTCACGCGAAGCGAGGCACCTATATCTAAAATCCATTCTTTAATAGAATTTGAAGCAAAGTACCCCACATTAACAATAGATTTAATTTTAGGTGTAGAAACTTCCTCCTAAACTATTGTTTCTTGGGCTTGTAAATTTCTTTCTTTCACTATCCTTCTTTCTTACATAAAATTTCTCCATGTGATTCTCACCTCCACAGTAGTTGGAAATAATAGTTTTTCTTCCATCTAATTTTTATGTACAATCATTTCTAAAAAATGGTTAGAACCCTCTTTATAGTTAAATTTATTAAATCCTCTCTAATTCTTCTTCCCATAATTTCTATTTTTTTTTACTTTTAGCTGCATATGCATGATTCTTCTTAATATATCATTCTTTAATAAGCCAAGTTTCTTTATTTAGAAAAAACATACAAAATTGATCAAAAGTTTGTTGTGAGGTATTAAGATTTAATTGAATAATCATTTTCTTTGATTCCTTAAATACCTTGTATAGCTGAGGAAGCTTACTTTCAACCATTCTAATCAACTAAAAATCTATATTTGCACCTATCTAACACCTACTTTCTTTAAATGGGGACTTAGAATGACAACGTCATTAAAAAAATTAGCCACCTTTTCAAAATAAGATGGATCTACATTCACTAAATTTTCATCTATACTAAATGTATTAGAAATATTTGCATCTTTATATTTTTTTTCTAAATTCTCCCACAACTCTTTTGGATCATCAATATCAACAAATCTTCTACTGAGATTGGGGATTAGAGCTTTAGCAACAATACTTCTAGCTTTCTCCAATTTTCATTTCCAAAGATCTTTATCTCTATTAGTTTGAGGTTCTCCAATCTCCTTATTTATTTTCCTCCATAAATCCTTTTCTCTCAAAGCATTCTTGACTACACTATTCCAATCTGCAAAACTACATCAACCAAATATTGGCAAGACCTCATTTGTAGAGCCCATCTTAGCCACAAAAAGAAACTTCAAACAAATACTGCTCCAACAATATAGAATGTGTTTAAACAAATCATTTTAGTAATCAATTTCTAGTTGAATCCCTAGCTCTGATACTATGTTAAAAATTGCATAGAAATAATATTAATACAAAATAATAGCTACTCTAATTTAAGAAAATATAGCAAGATACAAACACAATAGAGATCTGCAATATATAAACAATAATATATTAATCTATTTCTTTTACAACTAGTACAACATTCAAATTTTTTAAAGCAATGCATTTTTTCCCTTATGAATTGTACACATTTATAGAGGTAATACACAAAAATAGAAACTCATCTTCTAGAGTATTCCACATCCTAGAATGTTCTATCTAAAATCTAGAGTGTTCAATGGAAGACTACTAACAGTCTCTCCTACCTTGTTGATCTCCAAGTCATGTTTTCTATTAGTATCAAATACTTATTCATTTCCTAGGCAAATTTGGTCAATAATCACTACCATTGAACCACCCAAGGAATGTTGAATATATTATGGACTTGTTTATATTTGATTTTGAACTGAGAAAGTCTTAGGTTACCGAACACCCTAGTATGCATCGAGTGCCAATTTATGCTAAGTGAAGTCAAAAAATACCGAGCAAAGAAAAGTTAGCTCATGGCAAGTTTCATAGATAGTCCCAAGCATACAAAAGCCAAGGGACACTATGTATATCAGTCATGTGATTGAGCATCATAGTATTCAAGTGTTGAGTAAACTAGTTTTGGCATATTTGTTTGTGATGAGATAAACACTTATGTAAAACTTTTTCACTGACGTTTATACACTATTTTATGTTTATAGAGACAAATAAGGAGTTGTTTACATATTTTGTCAAAGGTTATCAATCCCTATGCAAGGTCATCATTCAATTAGATAAATGAAAGGACTATGTGATAAAAGATAGAAACCTAGATTATTTATTATGATCTAGAACCTTCTCTAGATGTTTATTTAAGGAGAGTTAAAGCCCTAAGTCTCTAAGGATCAAGAGAGAGTGAAGAGAGAAGTGTATAAGTAAAGGAAAGCTATGTTTGATAATTTAGAAGCATAGATTGTACAGAAAAACCTAAAAATGAAGGAAATAACATAGCATATTAGATAAGAAGATCAAATCAGAACTGAAAAGAGAAGATCTATAATCTAGCATCAGAGTGCTAATGGAAAGATTAGGTAATTATACATTCTAGCATGTGAATTAGGGTAAATCTCTTGATAGAGTGGTCTTAATAGGCCTATTTAAATCTCCTAATAGAGTTCTTACTTAGTTGTAAGTTTAAATCCCTTAATCAAGGTAGACTAAATAAGTCTTGTAATCTCTTAGCAGGGAAGACCCCTCATAGGGTAGATCACCACAAGTGATAAAACTTTGTAGCCTTAATTTAGGCCCATTTTATTGTTGTAGTAGTAAAGATTTCTGGGTGTCATCTCCACCCTAGTTTTACACTTCACCTTGGAGCATTTTTGGGTAACCAATACTTGTATTATGTGTTTACATTTACTTTCATGTTTATGCATATGATGGATAGATAGATCTATGTCTATTTATGGTTATATTATTCATGATGCTGATATAAGATGGGTTAATGGTGAATGTATTTGATTTGTTTCAAAAAGTTAAAAGTTTTATAGAACTTGATTCATCCCCCTCTCAGTATTTTACTTTTCTAATAATACTTCCCAACAATTATTATTAGAGATTTGTTCTCTTAGAAGATGTCTAACAACTTGAGAGTTACGATCTTGGAAATGGAGTCTTATAAGTTAGGAAAGATCAGTGAGAATTAGAAACTTGACATCTTGATCATACTAAAATAACTTGAAGTAGCAAGAGAGGAGTTAAAGAAATCCTTAAAGAAAAGAAAGGATTTGGCTATTCAATAGAATGTCACACTATAGGAAAAAGACACTGAAGGACAACTTGAAGAAGGTAATTCTATTGAAAGTGATGAACTAATAGAAGACCTATTGGAAAGTAATAACACACTAAATGAATAAGTAAGAGCACTCTAAAGAGAACATGAAATAAAGTCAATAAGATTGTGTGAAGTGACTAAGAAAAAAAAGAAAGCTAAAGAGGATAAAGATCACATGTATACAAGAATTGATGATGGGAATAGTAAAGTGCAAAGGCTTACTCAAAATTAGTTTGATATGACCAAAATACTACTCCTTACAACTCAAGAGTTTAGTGGAAAGGATGTGGAGATTACTAATTTGAAATTTGAGAATGAGCATTTGAAGAATGAGCTAAAACATGATAAGGAATTCATTATAAGGTTTTACAAACCTAAAGAAGCTATGTGATATTATGAAGAGCTTATGCGATTGCAAAGGAGACCTATTGACACATCTGGCCTAGGCTACACTAAGCATGTATCTAAGGAAGGAGAATCATCAAAGAGCGGATAGAAAAGAAATCTAAAGCCAAAGAAAAATCCTACATTCTATCATTGTGGTAAGATGGGGCACACAACAAACATTTACATAAGCAAATTGGTAAGAAAAATCCTAAATCAAATTCAATGGATACTATTTTAATTTCAAGAAATAAGGACACCAAGCACATGAATGTAGATCAAAGGCTAGTAATACATTTTTTGCACCTAGATTTGAAGGTCATTACTAAAATTGTCACAAATATAGACATAGAGTTCAAGAATGCAAATCCAATGTATAATCTAATTGAATATGCAAGAAGCAAGGGCATGCACTTATGCAAGGTAATTCATATAACTATGATTACAAAACATGGCATAACTTTCATTATTGTGGTGAGTATGTTCATGGTCTAGTAAATTGTATAAAGACACATTTCAAAGGTAAATCTAAGAGTTGGATGAATGAAACCTTAATTTTCTATAATTGTTGGACATGTGAGAAATAACTACAATAACTAAGCACCAACATCTAGCAATAAACATGAGAAAGGAACATGGTGAATCAAACCTAGAGAAAGATGAAAGAAGAAATAAGAAGTGGAACCAGTAAAGTCAAGGTCACCTAATCTAATGGATCAGGTGATTACACTACTTCTAACTAGAAAATAAGGTATATAAGGAACTATGCATTTGAATGTTACACGATATACTAATTATTGACATAAGATATGTTAAAAGTCCATATCTGCATGAATCAAGATTCACTAGGACATATTTGAGGCAAGATTTGAGAAAATAAACCATATGCATAATTGATGTCGAGCATTAGTATTGATTTCTATAATGACTGAGTATCACTATGTGGACCGGGCTTCCATATAGACTAAATTGATATGTTGACCAAGCAAGGCATTCAAATGGTAAAAAAGACCAAGTGATTGTTTTCATAGAGGAAGGTATTGCAAAAAAAATTTATATTGAGGTTGAGACAACTCTATTGTACCCACCTTAGTAAAAATCATTTATTGAAGACTTAATTAGAGCATTTGAAGCTATATATGAAAATTTGAAGATTGCTTTCATTTACCAAGTGATTTTAAACTTATAGAGTGAGTTGTGCAAAAGGTTGTATGAATCTACAATGTGCCATTGATAAATTTCATAAATTGTGAGGAACAATCAATGCTCACCTTTGAAATTCAAGTCATATCTAGATGTTGCAATGTCTGGAGACACATCAAACACATTGTCATACTTTCCTCCTAGAGTTATCATGGCACATGGCATTCACTCATGCTATATGTGTAAGATTGTAGAGATTGGATATTTTAAATTGAATAATGCCTATGAAAACTTGCATGAAAATGGAGTACTAATGGAGGAGAATAAGATTGTGGCTGAGAAAGGGCTTACCCATGCCCTAGGTTTTCCTAAAGTTTTCAAAGTCAAAGGGATAAAGGTTATGTTAAGAAGGGTACATGACATACAAATTTGGTTATAGAATGGGCCAGTAAAGATAAAATCCAATAATTCATCAAGTGATAAGGTATCCTACCCTAGATCGAGTAAAGATCATGTGTTTCTCAACCAGGAATGTTATCAAAGAAAAGACAAAGAAAAAATGGAATGGCTAAGGACTATCTATAGATGGTATCATCGATCCTATCATTGAGTTTGTAGTCCATGTGATTGTACACAAATTGTTAAAAATAGATAATGCTAAGGGGGTTGGCAGGGGGGGTTGCGAGGGGTGAATCAATATTCTACAAAACTTTTCCTACAAATAAATATTGTTAATTATAGTTTTATAACTTGCATATGAAAGTAAACCAACAATGTTGACCAATAAATATAACTATGCACATAGATAACTCATAACACCATTATTTGTTAACTAGGGAAACCCTAGCCAAGGGAAAACCTCAGTGGTGGTGATACCCACTAGATGATTCACTAAACAATAGGAACCTATTAAGGATATTGACCCTATTAGGAGTCTATGAAGTACATATAGTGTTTCAAGTCCCTGTTAGGAAACTAGGCCTTGTTAGAAGCCTCAACTCTATTAGGAGTTTCTTCAACCTTGTTAGGAGTTGGTAGAACAATTACAATGTATGCAAAAAGAGCCCACTACCCTCACATGAAATTATACAACTCAGTTCTTCACAAGATAAGTATACATACAATACTTGTTGTTTACTATACTTCACACTTTTTTTGATCAAACATCAAAATTTGCATCACATAAGTCCTGCATAATATTTCACATCACATCTATAACATCTCATGACTTCTACATAACTACACAATACAAGATCTTTATTTATACCTTGCACATTCACAAATTGCTACACAATTGGCTTTCATGTCTTCACATGTTTGACATAATATAAAATAACTTATGGAATATTATCCACATAGTCGACTCATCATGACTTAGTAATTATTTTGTAACCAAAATAATTCCTCAAGTTGTACAACTCTATTTACTAATATGCTCTATCCTTCTTTGTTAAATACCCACACTAGTATTTTAATTATAACTTGCATCGTACTATCCATACACATTTTCTCTCTTAACCACATCATTATTATAGTGTCATGAAGCTTCCCTTAAGTGTGTATAAGCTAACTCTTGAAGAGTAATCTGTACACTTAAGATTTGTTCCTTGCATTGTTGCAAACTATCTAACACTTAGATAATTTTCTAACTCTAAATACAAAAATGAAATACTGAATGTATGTTGCCATAAATCAAAACCATCAAGACATCTATCTGACCATATTGCCAATAACATCCCCCTTTGACATTGATGGAAGCATTTGGTAAAATTGGCTATGTCCCTAAATGATGTCATACATTAAAACATAAAAATTAACTGCAAAACTTGCATTTAAAACACAAGAATTTTATTCATGTTTTGATGGATCATTACATTCCTTATCACTCCTTTACATTGATACATACATAAGCTCCCCCTCACATATACATTCACATGTAAACAATTTTCTCTACATAATACTTCCTCTTTGACATCAATGACAAAGGTGTCAAAAATTGTATCACAAAACTTGTTGCTTGCTGATGATCAGTTTGTCATTCTGGATATAAAATCTGCAAAATAAACATCAACATGTCTAAGTCCTTCCATTTGCCTTTGATTGTATCTAAGATACTAATGAGTGCAAAAAGTGCATAAGATGCCACTTCAACTATGCTCAAGTTAGTATAGGTAAACTTGTCATAGGAATTCTTCACTGTAAGACATTCCTCCAATTGCCTTTGCAAAATGACAATTTTAGGTAACAAATATTCTTTGAGAATAGAGAATCTCCTTAGTACCTTCTCCTTATAAATTAGTTTTAGAATCTTCAATTCTGACCTCTAGTTCCTGCAATCTAGTAGTGAGTGTTTGAAGCTTACTCATATGTCTTTCGATCTTTGCATCAAAATTTGATAAATAATTGTAAGACATTGTGCATTGTCCATACAAATTCTTACCTTCATCTAATCTCTTCCTTAGCTCCTTTATATATAAATCTAAGGTTTTCATATCATTCTTAAAATTTGTGCATACCATGTCAAATAGCGATGCATCATGCTTTGTTTTCACTTACACTACTGCTACCTCAACTAAAGTTGTGAACTCCTCATAAAAATTCTTCACCAGCACTTTTTCCTTAACCTACAAGTCTAGATTTTCTATAGCTATGGAAATTGTCTTCTACATCCACTCCAAGACTTTAGCAAGAGTCTTCTTCAAAGACTTTACAGATTTGTTTTTCTCAAACAATTTTCTCAAGGTGCTCATTAGCTCTTTCTAATCTTTCTCATTAGATGGAATAGGTATTGTTTGTGATGTTCTAGCTACTAATAATAATGAAGTTATAGTAGCCTTTATCTTCTTTTTCTCTTCTTCCTTCCTCTTCTTTTCTTCTTCTTTCTTCTTCTATTGTTCCCCTTCTTTCTTCTTCTTCTTCTCTTCTTCTCTCTTTTCGTCCTCTTTTTTTTCTTTCCTCTTCTTTTCCTCGTCTTCTTTTCTCTTCTTTTCTTTTTCTTCTTGCTTCCTATTTCCTCTTTTCTTGTTCTTCCTTCTTCTTCTCATATTCTTCCTCATCATATGAGCTACTATATGCAATGATATTGCTGATATTGCTAATAATATTTGCTCCATATCCTGCAACAGGACTCTCCTTTACACCCACAATTATGTGTGTGCTATCCACTTGTATGGATTCAATACGCATAACAATGTGAGGTGGTGAAAGTTCTTGTTGTGTCTCCTTTTCATCTTATTTTGCCTCTACATATACTAGACTATAAGCTTTCGTCTATGCACTCAACTTGAGTATCAATGACATATATTTTACTATAGCCTCCTCTATTTCTTGCCTAACTTCCCCATAATTTCCTCCCATTAGAATAATTGCTCTTCTTTTGTTCCTCAATAAGGGCTAAACATCCTTCAATACTCTATCAAGTTGCTCTTTTGATTCAACATCAAATAACTTATTTATTGATGTTATCCTCATGCTCAAATCTTCTTCTAATATAATTTTCTTCATATCAACTAGCATATTGTATAGGTCTTTAGGAATCTTATTTTTTATACTCTCAAACTTTTTATTCTTCGAAGTCAAATTTATTATGACAACATTCTCTAGCTATCTTCTATCCATACTATTGTACATACTATAATATTTATTTAACAAAACAAAAATATCATCATTTATAATCTACATATTCAGATTTTCTACCTTTGGTTTCCATGCTTTCTTGCATGTTGTTGTCCTTGCTTCCTACACATCTTGTTCAAAAGTTTTTTTTGGGCATGTTATGTATAGAATATGGGCTAGGAAACTATGCCCCCAACTAGAATTGGTACTTTAGCAGGCTCCTTGAATTGGAGGCCTAGCCCCTACCCCCTATGGGGCCAGGGCTATCAAGTTTCTCAAATTTACTACCCTACAATTCAGCTAGGTGGCATTAGCTTGCCTTGCTGAATAGTAGGGGGGCGTCAGTTCATTAATGTGCTCCATAGATTTTTGTACAAGCCTATAGAATAATAGGCATTAATGTGCCCCCTAGCCTCCTCCCACCCACCCAAAAAAAATGGGAGCATCATCCTCTGAACTTCCAAAATTTCTTATCTTCATAGTCTTTTTCCTCTCTCCTAATCCACTGGTAATCTACTTGACCCTTTTCTTGGCTTGTGGTGTAGGTTCTTGCATAACCTTCACCAATCTACCAATTTTCTTCTACATAGTAGATACTTCAACCTATAGTCATATCCTTGTTTGTTCATGTATAGCTTTTACTAGTTTCACTTTCCAACAAAAACTTTATCATTCTAGCTAACTGAATAGTGTGCCATGCATTGCAGCTGACTTGAGATACAAGATTGCAAAGAATGACCACAAATATAACCTTGCTGAGTTATAGCTAATACAATTAGCTAAGAATCTTGGAGCCATAAGGAAAGATAAGAATACCTCATGTAAGTTTGGATCACTTTTGATGTGTATATTTTTCAATGGGAAAAATTCATTCCCTACTATTGTGAAAGTTGTGTGGGATAGGAAAAAGCTAGTAATTGAGAAAATTAATGATTTTATTGAGCACCTAGGAGAAAATTATGAAACTATTCTAGATGGATACTTTGACGAGTTTAAAGATTTAAAATGAAGAACATGATAAGGATTCTTAAGTCAGTTGTTGACTAGTATTATGATGACATTTGTTTCATGGTGGGCATTGACTATACTTATGCACAAGTTGTATTACCAAGGGTTGCATCTCTAAGGCCTTCGCAATATGAGGTAAATTTAGATGAGATATCAATAGTTGTGATAACCTTGTTGTTTAAAGAGATAGAAAAGAATGCTAAGCCATTTGATACATATGAGATAGGAAAGATAAAGATGGTGATGCAAATGAAAGTTCCTATGATGGATAGAAAAAGAAGAAATGATTTTTGATCTTGAAGGAAAACTTGGAGAAGGACCCCTATAGATTACTGAAGGAAAAGAAGAAGATGAGGAGATTGATGAGGATGATGAAGAAGATGAGACAAAAGAAAAAAAGATAGTGGTTTCCAAGCCTAAGGCAACAAAGTAGAAGAAAATTGTGATTGTAGATCCTAAGGTAAAGAGGAATTTCAAAAAAATTGTTCAACATCCCACCTCTACACCTCAAAGAAGATTCACAAGCCTAGGATCTAAGACAATGTCTCATGCGGTTACTGAGCCAAAGAAAGGGGTAGAAAAGATAAGTAAGCCTGTTAAGCACAAAATGCCACTAAAGAGAAAACAAGTAACTAAAGGGACCGAGCATGATCAAAAGAAGAAGCCAAGGAGGAAACTCATTGTTATTCCTGATGATGACAAGGCTAAATGAAAACGAATAGAGTCAAATGACATGAGAAAGTTCCAAATTGGTTCCAAGCAACCTCCTCAATATATTGATCATGTATGTGATTGATATCATAAATTCAACACATTTTTTAAGGATTCAAACAAGTCAAATATGATTCTTTAGAGAAGTTAGCTAAAAAAGAAGTAGAACAAGTAGTTCTTGATATGATGATAAAGTTTAAACATATGCCTATAGAGTTAGGCAAGGCAATCCTTTAAGAACTATACAATAAGATGGACACAACATATAAAAAAGCATTGTTTACTAAAAGAAAAATAAGAGAAGCTACATTAGCTTAGAATTACTAGATTTAGGGAAGACATATATGTCTATAGCCCTATGGGATTTCAAAAATAATTTTGTGCCCAAGATAAGGGCTTATAAAATTCTGAAAAATAAAATAGAAGAGGTAGTGCAAAAGAGCACATTAGTGTGGAAGAAGGCATTAGGGCTATTAGTTAAACCAACAGAAGAAGAAAAAGAGGAAGAAACAATGGAATTGCATAATAAGGAAGATTATAATGAGCCAAATAATCTAGAGGAGCAAATAAGAAGAAAGGTACTGGAGAGTGAAGAACAAGATGATTTTACTATAGAAGACATCCTTGATGGAACAAAGACAAATATTAATGTCTTAATTAAGGAAGAAATCAAAAGTGAAGTATTCATAAATTCAACCTTAGACACTCCTCTATCATGCATCAATCTAGTGCTAATATAATTTTAGGATTATCCAAGGATTGAAAGTGCACCAATTGTGGATTCAAGACCAACCCAATCAACAATCACAGTTGAGGAGAAAGGTCAACAAGATGTAAGTGTTGAGGAATAAGGAAAGGAAATGATTAAATTGTTACATCCAATGCCCATGGAAAATCTTATCATTGACAAAGAAGAAGGAAAAGAACCAAACAAAGCATATCAACATGCAAGTGATGAGGACCCCGCATTGAGGAAGCAAGGGAGGTCAAGCCAAAAAGGACTGAGGAAGCCTAGGAACTTGAATAGAAAGCAACAATAGAACACTTAGTTCTATTTCCAAGTGTTACATGTCAACATCTACTAAAAAATCAACTAAAACACTTGTATAACACCTTATACCTACTCAGAAGTAGATTTTAAAAAATGCCAAGGGACACAGTGGTTGAGTGCTGATGTAACAGAATTGTAGATTATATTACCAAGTGTCAGGACACTTAGGTCAAAGAAAATGAAGAAGAAGGCCAAGTCACCTAGAAATCTTCTGAAATTAGATGAGGTCATTGTAATTCCTAAGTATGACCTCAAGAAAAATAAATTCTAATCAAATGAAAATATTACAAGAATTATTGAAGGGAAAGACAAAGCAAGGGGAGCTAATAAGTGAAAATCAGCAAAGGTAGCTATTGCATAAAATAAAAGACTTTTTTTAAAAAAATTTATTTGAGATTCCTAATGTTAATGAGAAGACACCTATTATAGAAAAATTAGTTCATATTGTTGAGAAGATAAAAAATGATGACATTATGGAAAATGAAAATCTTGTGAGTTGGTTTGAGAAGAAATTTGAGGCTAAAGTTTTGGAGAAAGTTTCAACAAAAATCGCTATTAGATAGGTTGAACTTTCCACCCTTGTACATAATTTAGATGAAGTTATAAAAAATATTCATTCTTTGTACACAAGAAACTTTGTGATGTTGAGTTCTTCACGTTGGAGAATTGACAGGCTATTGATAAACTTTAGTCAAATTTGAAGTCCACATGACATTCTTTGAGCATGGAGACAAATTCAAGCTCCATTAATCTCAATAGATTGACTCTTGCACAAGGAAGATTAGCCAAGATAATGGCTAATCATTAAAACATAAGAGTTAAATTGATTTCTATTAAATATTTTTTGATACTTCATTTGGAGTAAATGTAGAAAGAACTTATAACTACAAAGGATTTAGTTTAGAGAGATCCACATCTCTCTACAAAAAATAGTTTAGTCTATCTAGCTCCTTAGCTAGAGATCAAGATATAAGTTTTGGAATTTGTTAGATCCAATTGGGATCATGCATTATCTATGATTTTAAAGATTCATAAATCATTTTTTGACAAGTATAATTTGACCCCAACAATCACTAAGCCATGAGTGACAAAACCAAGGGGGAAAATAGAGAAGAGAATATACAAAGGGAAAATAGTAATCATGATCAGAAATAGGAACAAATGAAAGATCATAGGTATGCTAATGTAATACTACTCATTTGTGTAGACATGTACATATGATGTATATAGTGAAGTCTTTATGAAGATCAAGTCATAGTCGAAGAGGGAGTGCTATTTTGAAATTTTGAATGTAATTATAAGTCATGCCAAAGTGTTCTTGCCACTAATGTCAAAGGGGGAGATTGTTGATCTCCAAGTCATGTCACCTATTAGTGTCAAACACTTAGTCATTTCCAAGGAAGAGTTGTCAATCATCACTGCGATCAAGCCACCCAAGGAAGCCCTAATGTATTATGGACTTATTTATGTTTTAGTCTGAGTCTAGCAAGTCTTAGGATGCCAAGCTTGTCAGTATGGATTGAGTGCCAATTTATGCTAAGTAAAGTCAATAGATGCTGAGAAAACAAAGTTTTTTTCATATCGAGTTTCATAGAAAATGTTGAGCATACAAAAACTGAGGGACACCATGAATATCAATTGTGACAAGGCATCAAGGTATTCAAGTCTCATGTAAACAGTTTTGGCATATGTGTTTGTGATGGAACAAATACTTATGTAAATCATTTTAGCCAACTTCTATATGTGATTTTATGTTTGTAGAGACAAATAAGGAGTTGTCTATGCATTTTGTCAAAATTTATCTTTCACTATGCAAGGTGATAAACCAATGATACAAATGGAAGGACTAGGTGACAAAAGGGAGAAATCTAGATCTTTGATCTCATGATCTAGAATTTTTATTTAAGGAGATTCCTAGCCCTAAATTCATGTATGCATGTGAGAAGGATAAAGAGAGAGCCAAAAGACAAGTGTATAAGTGAAGGAAGGCTATGTTTGATTAGTTAGGAGAAGAGATCAGACATAGCAACTTAGAAGTGAAGGGAAAAATAGAGCATATCAAATAAGGAGATAAGATCATAATAGAAAAGAGAAGATATTTAATATAGCATCAATGTGCTAATTGAAGGATCGAGTACTTATACATTCTAGCAAGTGAATGAAAGTAAATATCTTAAAAAAGTGGTCTTAATAGGCCTATTTGAATCTTCTAACATAGTGCTTACTTAGTTGTGAGTTTAAATCCTTTAATCAATGTAGACTAAATAAGTCTTGTAAGCTCTCAATAGGGTAGACCCCTCACAAGGTAGATCACCAAAAGTGATCAAACTTTGTAGCCTTAATAGGCACACATTATTGTTGCATTAGTGAAGATTTTTAGGTATCATCCCCACCCCAGTATCACCTTCACCTTGGAGGGTTTCTATGTAATCAATATTTGTGTCATGTTTTTACATTAGCTTTCATGTTTATGCATGTGATGGATAAATCTAGATCTATAACTATTTATGCCTGTATGGTTCATGATGTTGATATAAGATGGGTTAATAGTGAATGCATTTGATTTGTTTCAAAGAGTTAAAAGTTTTATAGATCCTAATTCAGCCCGCACCCCTCACCTTTGTCAGTATCTTATTTTCCTAATAATACTTCTAGAACTACCTAACATGTCTTGATATTCTAGACACTATTAACCTTCCTTTCAGTGTTGACTAGTTGGATCATTAAGACTCTAGATCAATTTTTGCAGTGAGATTATACATTATAAAAAGTAGAGGGAGGAAATTTTGAGAAGTGCAGGTATTATTTTTTGATGATACTATTTTAGAAAACTCTATGAAAATTGAGTATTACCAGACAACATCCTATAAGCTTAATGTAAATAATTATAATTTTTTCTTGGGTAGGGAAAAAATTGAAATTCTTAATTTAAAATTCTTGATAAAGTTGGAGGATTATTTCTTAGAGTTTTTAGTAAAGTAGAAAGTAAATTTTCTTGGATGATTGCTTAGAGCATTCTATGGTGGTGTGGTTGGACTACAATTTTTTTTTCTAACAACATCCTTTGTTCTTAACGTATAAAACAATAATTTTAAAAATATTATTTTAAAAATAAATTTTTACTTAATAATTTATTATTATTATTGTAATTATGAGTTTTTTAAATTATGAAAATGGCCCCTATCTTCATTTAACTATTTATTCTGACCAAGAAAATATAAATCTATTTCTAACATACAACAATCATCTTTGTGCAATAAAATAAAAACTATTACCTCCTTTTAAACAATAATTGCTTAAATATATTAACTTTCATTTCCCTAAATTTAAATGAGGTTAGAAATGAGCACATTATAGTCATGTGTGAAGCATCTCCTAAAAATTTAAAATTGACCTTGAAAAATGTTACATCTAGCATGTAATCATGGCTTGGAAAGGTAGTAAGAAAATGGTGCAGATTGCAGATCAAGTAAATTAGCTTTGCAAAATTATGAGCATTATTAAATACTATGGTTGCTTTTTTTTTTGTGTACAAGTTTTCATGGTGGATATTTTTGTTTTTTTTCTCACAATCCTATTTTAGACTATGTAAATACTTATAATTGAATAATAGCAATTAAATTCACCCTCCTAGCCTCTTTAAAAAGAAGCTACTCTCAAACACCACCTCTTTCATTCATAGATTTTTTTTCTTGGAGTATTGATGGCAACCACCCAAAACTTTGGTAAAAGGCTTGTTTCTGATCATTTAGAGGGTACAGGTAAAAGGGTAACATATTTTTTATGAGTAAAATATGAATATAGATTATATCATTACCTATACACATTTAGATCTAGAAAAGAAAGTGTTTCTATTTGTTAATATAAGTTAAATTATTTGGTAAGAAGTTATAATAAGAAAAGTATGATACTCTTATTTAAGAAAAATAAAAACAACTTTAGATCTTGAAAAGAATATATTTATGTTCTTGTTTGACTATAAGAATCAATAAAATATAGCTGTGGCTTTATCAAGAAGCCATTATTTTCTATTGACTTGTTAATTTTGGAGTTGCTCAAGAAATCATGATATTGCTTCTCAACACAATGTCTCAAGAAAATTAGATGACCTTGGAAAGTTTTAGTTTTTCTTTTTAATCAAAAATATTTGTTGCACCCATTAATTTTTCCCAAATTGTCTTTGGTTACCTGCAAGTTTATAATTCATTCTTTTTTGCTTTAGAAAATTGGACCTCCTTAAACAATTTGATCCATTCCCAATGTCAAGATTTGGGTGACCATTTTTCTCTTTTTATTGAAAATGATTTCAACTTGCTCATGAATAAGATGATATCTAATTTCTATATGTTTACTTCTATCATGAAACACAAGATTTTTCTTAAACAATTAAAGACATTATATCAAAAAATATGGTTTTTTCTTTCACTTGTTCTTCCCTCAAATCTACTAAGATCCTCCTTAGACAAACCACTTGACATGTTGTTGCATTTGCTGCAATATACTTAGACTCAGTTATAGAATGGGCAACTATGGGTTACTTCTTGGAAGACTAAGAAATCACATCGAAACCCATCATGGGAAAAACATAACTGAAAGTATCATCTAGATTTCTAGTCCAATCACTATTTGTATAGCCAACTAGACTAGAATCACTTTCAATAGTATAAAACACCATATCCTTTTTTTCATTTCACATACCTCACAATTATCTTACCTACTTTCCAATGAGTGTCCTTTCATCTTTCCATAAACTTGGAAATCAAACTCACTACATGCATAATGTGAGGCCTAGTTGTTGTTAAGTACAATAGACTTCCAACCAAACTCCTAAACATACTTGGATCCACACCATTGTTGTAATCTTCCTTGCTCAATTTAATACCTATTGCTATTGGTGTTGGGGATGCCTTTTTGTTCAACATTCTAAACCTTTCTAAAATCTAATGTGCATACTTCTCTTGAGTAATAAAAATGTCATCATCCGTTTGCTTAACTTCTATGACAAGAAAGTATCTCAAGATTCCTAAATTTATCATTTCAAACTCATCCTTCATAGCTTATTTGAATCTAGAAATAAGGAAATCATCATCCCTACTAAAAATTAGATCATCAACATATAAGACAATAATTAAAATCTTACCATCTATTTCTTTAATGTAAAGAGTAGGCTCACCATCACTTTTTTTTAAACTGTTGATCAACAAATATGAGTCAATCCAACTATATCATGCTCTTGGCACTTGCTTCAGCCCATAAAGAGCTCTCTTTATCATATATACTTTACCTTCTTCACCCAAAACTTTATATCCAGGTGGCTAATCCATATAGACTTATTCTCTCAACACACCATTAAGGAAGGCAATTTTCACATCCACTTGAAATAGCTTCCATTTGTGTTGGGCTGCAATTGCTATGATAGTAGTCATAGTTTCCATCCTTGCAATAGGTCCATATGTCTTATCATAGTCTCTACCAAACTATTGTTTTTGTCCTTTGACCACCAAACATGCTTTATGCTTATCTATTTTCCCATCCACATTACACTTGGTTTTATACACCCATTTCACACCAATAACTTATTTATTAGGAGGAAAATTAGTGAGTTCCCAAGTTTCATTTCTTTTTATTGAATCTATCTCCTCATTCATGGCCTCACATCATTTTTCTTCTTTCACAGCCTCTTCAAAGTAAACTAGATCACTATGAGAATATAAGGAAAAATTACTATTCTCATCAAAATTATTATACCTTTCATCTTGGTATATCTCCCTTAGACTTTTATTCTTTCTTGGTAGAAGGAAGGTGAGAGTAGGATCAAAACTCTCACTATTGCTACTACTATTTTGTGTATGCTGAATCTGAACCCAACTGTCTAGCTATCCCAACTTGCTTTACTTTCAACATATTTCTGTTAGGAGAAATTTGGAGCTATCTAGAGCTATACAAAGCCAACTATTTGGCTATCTCTAATTGCTTCCCTTTCTGCCTAATTTTGTCAGGATAAATCCAAATCGCTCTGGTGCCATTAGTTTTTGCTGTTGCTTCATCTTGCTGATCATCCAACTCATCATCTTCATAATTGATAGGCACTTTACTAGAAGTTCTAGATGATCCATTGACCGAGCCATCTCATGACTCATTTTCTAAAACACAACATATCTTGAATTGATGATCTTCTTAGTAAGAGGATTATATAATCTATATGCCTTAGATTCTAAACTATAACTCATAAAAATAGACTTCTCACCTTTATCATCAAACTTTTATCTTTTCTCCTTTAACTATGTGTGCATATGCTACACAGCCAAATACTCTAGAGTGTTCAACCATCCATCTATGGCTTGCCCATGCCTCAAGAGGCATCTTATCACAAATTGCTTTGGTAGGACTTCTATTAATCAATTAGACTGATGTCACAATAACTTCTCCCTAATAATTTGTTGGAAGACCTTTTTCTTTCAACATACTTCTTGCTATCTCAACGATAGTTCAATTCTTTCTTTCAGCCACTCCATTTTTGTGTGGAGTATAATTGGTTGTTAGCTCCTTCCTTATAGCATTTTTCTTGAAAATTTTCACAAAAATATTGGAGGTATACTGTCTTCCTCTATCTGACCTTAGGATTTTGATGTAATGTCCACTTTCCTTTTCAACCTGGGCTTTAAATTCTAAAACTTATCAAAAGCTTCAGATTTTTTTTTAAAAGTACACCCATGTTCTACGATTGAAATCATAAATAAAGGTCATAAAGTAAGTACTCCCTCCTATGGAATCCACTTGCATAGGACCTACCAAATCAGTATATGCCAACTGGAATGGTGCTCTAGCCCTTGTGGAATTACCAAATTTAAAGGGAAACCTATGTTGCTTACCCAAAAATGCAAGCCTCACACTTGCTACTAGACTCTCCAACACTCAGAAAACCATCCACCATTCTTTTCTTGGATAACAAATTCAAACTAGCATAGCCAAAACATCCATAGATGCCATAGCTTGGAGGGGTCTTCAATCATACTTTTAAAAGATGATTTCTTATGCACTATTGTACACACTTGCTTGGGAGATGCAACAATAGATTGAGTGTTGAAACATGTCTCAATATTCAATGAAAACATGTAGGTCTTCATCATTTGAATTGATGCAACAACTTTCTTGCTCCCATCTTTCTCATGAATGACGCATTGGTCATTTTCTAATAGCATTTTGTATCCATTCTGAATGAGTTGTCCAACACTCATCAAATTGTGCTTAATACTGGGGAAAAAATAAACATTCTAAGTTCTTTCTTCTCACCATGCTTCGTGTGGGTCATAACATATCCTTTCCCAAAAACTAGAACAACTGCATTGTTCTCTGTCTTGATTTCAGACATAATTTTTATCAGTAAAATAAAACATACTTTCATTACCACTCATGTGGTTACTACAGTTTCTATCAAAATACCAAACTTTAGAGCTATCTTCTTTACCAATATTGCACATGATGAAGGTTGTATTTTTATTTCTTTCTCCAACATTTTCATTAGCAACACTAACATGTTGTTAAGGCTGGTCACTTTGTTCCATCCAGCATTCATTTGCATAATGCCCAAACTTGTGGCAATAATAGAATTCAAAATTTCTCTTATTAGAGATGGTATTTCTTCTTCCTCCTTGGGAGCTATTTTGAGAGCTACTTGCAAAGATTTCTCCTCCAAAATTTATTTGTCTAGAGCTACCACATCCTCTTCCCCTAGAACCATGATCAGAGTTGTTTCTTCCTCTCCTCTTGCCTCTTGCATTGTCTTGAGCTCTAAAAGTGAGCTCTTGAGAAGAATTTTCCAATTTATTAATATGATTCTTATGAGTATGGAAAGATCCCATCCACTCATCAATAGTCAACTTGGACAAGTATTTTCACTCTTTAATAGGAATCACAAGTGTATCAAACTTTTGAGGTAAAGACCTCAAGATGTTCTGCAAAATTCTTTATTCTTCAATCTCTTATCCATTAGCTTTCAATTAGTTTATCAAAGTGGAGACTCTAGTGATGAACTGAAAAATAGATTCATTCTCTTTCATAAGAAGAAATTAAATCTCTCTTTGAAGCATTTTCAACTTCACAACATAGACTTGATAAGTCCCTTTGAATGCAGTCTCAAGAATGTTCCAATCTTCTTTGGAATAACTAGCCTCTGCTATTCTCAAAAATAAGGCCTCTATTAAGGCTTCTTGAATCATTCTCATTGCCTTAGCATCTTTCCTTCTTGTCTATCTTAACTGGGTCATTTGATTGTTTGCAAGGGCACAAAACTAAGTAGGGTTTGTGGTATCTATGAAACCAGTCTTGACAAGATCACACAAGTCATTTTCTATCATGATTGTCTTCATTTTTCTCACCCAAGTATGATAGTTTTGTCCATTAAAGGATGGTGATTTCTGCCACACATTTCTCTCATCTCTAACCATGTCTCCTGCATAATAACTTCAAACACCCAATGAACAAAAATGCCTGAACTCACTCGGATTAAGGGCTCTATAGCTCTAATACCATGTTCAAATTTTAGAAGGAAAATAAAATAGTAGTTATCCAAATAATGCTTCCAAAATAAAATTATTTTTACCCAAAATGGGTAGAGTGGTGGAACACATAGATGGTTTCTCTATTTCTAATCACGTAGTGGAATAAATAATATAAGAATAGATATTGAGATGATGGAAGTATTGGAAGTGCAATAGATTATAATTCTTCTTATTCAATTTAAAAACTATTGCAAACTAGTCATCATCTACATTAAAACTTCCTACCATTGTTAGAAATTGAAAACTACAACACTAAACAACTATATACAAAATGATTTGAGAAAGTGTTATACTATATTAGAATTACATACAAAGATGAAAGGATTGATGCATATTATGCACATACCCAAGAACTTTGAAACAAAATGGATCAAGTATGTATTGAGATGGATACATGGAGACTATATCTAGCTAGGAGGAGATAGACAAGTAGAAATAAGGAAAAAATTATTCATGAACTCACTAGTCTATCAAATGATGGAAAGAAATGCATATAAGAAATGAATCCTAAAACATAAATCAAAGGATTAATAAGTTACAAGTAAGAATAAAATAACTTTTTCTGTAAGAAAAATTGTGGAAAAAGAAATGAAATTTGTAGCAATGGTCATTGAATATAAAGTTTACTAGGCATATCAAATAGAAAACATATCAGGTGGAGCACTATAGGTTGCAACAGAGTAAGTTACTAAAGGAAATAGATATCATGTGGATGAAATGATGAGAGATCAACTAATGTTCAATTTAAGGGAAATAAAGAAACAAGGATTAAGTTATGGAACATAATTAATTTGTATATTTTTCTATGTATAGAACTATTTTTCTAGCATTGGTAGAGTAAAAATGACAATAGGAGAGCAAGTAGTACATTGAATTAATAAGTTTATTGAGTAATTGGGAAGAAATCATAGTATAATAATGTGTAATTACTTTAAAAATTTTTTAAAAAAGATGGATGTCAAGTATCAAATACCACCTTATATTATTAAAAAAGTACAAGGGTGTATGTTTTTAAGTTAGCACCATTCATGCATAATTAAAGTTGTGGAATCCTGAGAATCATGGTTACAACCATTTGGATATGAAATAAAGGAAGATGAGTAAATGACAACTATTGAGCTAGTATTTGTATTAATGAATAGCATCAGTTAGAGACTAAACATTGTATTTGTCTGTGAATATATGCTTCACATACATTCACATACATATACATATTATAATAGAATTGATGTTATGTCTTGATTCTTACATGCACATTCATGTAGAACTAAGATGGAAATATGTACATATATATTTACTAAGTATCAAAATTGATGGTATTACAGATCAATCTAATATGCATCTTTATTGCTTACATATAAATAGTCACATTTAGTTAGTATTCAATAACTAATTAGATCATGCACGTGATTAGATTTGTTAGTTAATACAAACTAAATTCATATAAAAATTGTGACTCTTGGTGTGAAAGATCAATTGATATCTGCCTATTGAATACAATATATATGCTAATCAATTGTTGTAGTATTGACATCATAATCAATAAATTATCAATACATCTAGTAGATCAATATCAAGTCATATTTCTTGTCATCATCCACTTGCTATCTGATTTATATTGCACTTACAATTCACATACATGTATCTTCTTAGAGAGTGAGTCTCAAACTTGTAGCCTAATATTAGTAGAAGATTGAGTTCTTACATATAGTGCAAGTTATCTCTCTCTCTCTCTCTCTCTCTCTCTCTCTCTCTCTCTCTCTCTCTCTCTCTCTCTCTCTCTCTCTCTCTCTCTCTCTGTATGTATGTATGTATATTACATACATTAAGAGAAAAGAACATATAATCTGATATAAGTTTAAATCATTTACATGGTACTAGAACCAAAATTATAACAAACATAAAGTTAAACTTGAGGATTTAGATAGCATACCTTTAAACTTATAAATATCCATCCTTCAAAGATGTCAAGTGCAATTAGATTTACGGATCACCTTAATGGAGCCAATAACTTCAAAGCATGAAAAATTTGAATAATGATGATATTAGATGAAGCAAAAGTGGATTCATATGTTAAAGATAAAAGGAGATACCCCAAGGATGAGTTAGAAAAATCATAATGGATTGAAAACAATAAAAAGGCTATGAAATTAATAGTGGATTCCATAAGGGATCACATTGTACCCATTCTAGCAAAGAAAACAACTACGTACCTCATGCCCAATCCTTAAAATATAAATTTGAAGTAAATAACACTACAAGAAATCTTGCACTAAAACACAACTAAACAACATAAGCACGAGAAAGTTGAACCTATGAATTCCTTCTTTATGAGAATCATAGAATTATAGGATCAATTGTCTAACATTGGATATGAGATAGTCAACAATGAGTTATTCAAACAAGGTATTAGTGCAAGGTCAAAAGTTCCAAAGCTAGATCAACTAAAAATTGATTGTTGACAAGAAGAAGCTAGATAGTTACAAAAAGGAATCAAATAAAAACACCTAGATGAGGACTATTGGAAATATAAGAGGAGTAACTAAGAGGGGAGGGGTGAATCAGTTACCACTAAACAAATCCAAGATCCCTTAAAATGTTAATTGTTGACAATTAGCTAATAAAGATATGTAATTTTTGTCATTTATGGCAACACATGATGTACATGCTTATAGGAAACCTTAGAAATTAAGATACTTAGCTTTTGGTACACAAAAAATTGTCTAAGTATGAATTTGGTATACAATAGTGTATTGTTATGTATGTAACTTGTTGTTGAAGTTATATTATGACTAGAAAAGTTAGATGGAGATAGTAAACATGTTGAGGATGACATGTATAACCTCAAAAGTCAGTATAGACTATATGGAAAAGTGATATTCATTTTTTACCAATGAAATAGGACAAAAAAATTAAAGGAAAGGAAATATTTTGTTTACAAAATAATTACTTGTCCAATTAGGGCCGACATCCTAGATGTTTACTCTAAGCTGGAAAAGTATATTATGGTCTTAGCCGACCTAGCAACAATTTGTGCAAAGGCATGGTATTTATGCAAAGGACATCTCATGAATTCAATTATGCAATTGTGTTATCTTGGATAAGTTGAGTTGAAAAATTTTATGTGAACTTTTGTGAAAATGATATATGCCAAGTTTGTAAAGCTATTTTGTGATCTGATATCAAACTGAGAAAGACTCTATTTTCTAGAAGTCTAATTACTTGTTTGGGCAATGAGCTCTTCTTATAATTGGAAGTGCATGTTTGGGTAGTGGGCTCATCTTGCATTTAATATACTACAACTCCTAATAAGGTTGGCATAACTCCTAATAGGGTTTGAATCTCCTAATAGGGATTCAAAGTCTCCTAACACGAACTCTCTATACTGAATTTTATTATTGACTCCTAATAGGGTCCATCCTCTAACAAGGAACTTATTTATCAATATATTATCTAGTGGGTATCATCCCCACTAGGATTTTCCCTTGGCCAAGGTTTCCCTAGTTAACAAAATATGGTGTTATGAGTTATCTTTGTGCATGTTTATTGTTACTATTTAACATTACTTTATTACTTTGTTATGTATGGTTTAAAGTAAAAAATAATATCCAATTGGTGACTAAAGTTTATAAATTACTAATTCACCTCCCCAAGTGATTCCTATTTCTAACAATTGGTATTAGAGCATAGCTACTTAGAAGAGGCTTAATAGCTTGAGTAAGATTCCTATGGATATGGAATAGTTGATGAAGAACCTTGAAGAGGCACTTGAACAAATTGATCTCCTTACTGAAGAGAGAGATAAGCTGAAGGAAAAATATGAAGACTCCAAAGTTTATATTGGACAATTGAAGAATAAGATTGAACATCTCAAATCCAAGCCTAAATCCATTGAATCTAAAACTAGTGACGATGATTATTCTAAGATGAAGATAGAGTACAAGATCTTGAAGCATGAATTGAAGATTATGAATTTGAAGTTGACTTTGAGGATTGATCCAAGAAAAGTTGAATTTGATTTGAAAATTGAAAATGCAGATCTTAGAGCAAGTCTGGCAAAGAAGATATCTGAGTTTAAAGCGTTGAAAGAAGATCATGAAGAACTTCATAAGTACAATATTATTATGAAAGGCGAGTTAACTTAGTGCAAGCAACAACTGGAGAACCTTTATTCTAGTAGAGAAAACCCTGATGATTCAATGTCCATACAAGGACCTACTTATGATAAGACTGGTCTTGCCTATCTATTTAACATGCCTACAAAGAAGTATGAGATTAGATCAAATCTGAAAGAAAAAGATAAATCTGATGATAAGATTGAATCTAGTCAATCTTTTGATAAACCTAAAGAAGTTGGACAAGACAAGGAAGTTGAGATTTTGGATGAATAAAAGCAAGTGGAATCTCTTAAGGAAACTAGGTATGAATTTAGAGGTAAGTGTTTTTCATGTAGCGAAATAGATCATATGAAAAGAGATTGTAAAAATAAGTCACTTAATCATGTTAAGGATTTTTATTGTCATAATTGTCATGGTATGGGTCATAAAGAAATTGATTTTAGGAAACCTAAATATTATAATGATAAAAGGAACAATAGAATGTCTAGAAATATTAACCCTATAGATAGAAAAAGATCTAATGAAAGGACATTGAGAGAAGGAAGACCTTATGAAGGAAGAAGAAAAATCATGTGTTATAAGTGTAACAACTTTAGACACATTGCTCGGAATGATCATGCACTTGATGATCAACAGTATCCTAGAAGAAGAACACCAATATGTTAGTTATGCAACAACTTTGGATATACAAAAAAACATTGTAGAATGGATAGAAACTTTGGAGATAGAAGGAATAATGGAAGAAACTTCAAAAATAGAAGGAATGATGGAAGAAATGTTAGAAATGACAAATGGAACCATGAGAAGAACTCTGGAACTAAGAAAGATAATGAGGAACAAAGAAATGTAGTTAATCAACTTTGAGAAGAACTCGATGAAGCATTTGCAAAAGGATTAGACTTCTCAAAAGAAAATCTAGAAGATGATGAGACAAGAATATAGAAGTTAGTTATCAATTTTGATTCAATTAAGTTGAATTAAGCTTGTTCACAGCACCAAAATCTGTAACTTCACTCAAAGATTGAAGTATGAGTAGCGAAGCTGGGAAAAGTTGTATCGAGATAAGTTTAGACTATATGTATCCTTGCTTGTAATTTGGAGCCTATCTAGACTTGTTGCAAAGGAATTAATAGTTACTATTATTATAAAGAAAGGTAATTTTATAGTACAAGATGAAAAATTTCTTACTAATAATTTTGTGGAGCAAAGTTTTGTGGAGCTTTGACATGATGAAAGGAAGCTATGGAAAACCTTGGGTAGCATCTAAAGATCAGATAGAAGATCTTGAGAAAATATTTGATTACAAAATGTAATTGACATTTTCTTTGTGTTTGCAAACTATACAATTAATGCAAGTTCAAGTTGAAGGAATAAAATGGAGTAGAAACTTGATTACCACTTCATTGCAATTACATCCGAAGTAGAGAGCACTCAGAAGTGACTTGTTAAGGAAATTTTATAGAAAAACCTATTTTCAAAAGAAGTATTTTATCATTTATTCAAAAAAAATTCATATTTGGTAGAAACTAAGCACACATCCACAAGAGGTGGAAAAAATAAGTATGCTAAAGGGAACAAAATCTCATCTTGTCAACAACTAACCTCAACTACATGCATTAACCTAAGTAAGCTTAAGTAATAGAATAAATAATTAATAATTAATTAATTATTTACTCTAACACCCCCCCCCCCCCCCCCTTAATGAAGAAGGGGTGAGATGATAGGCAACTGAGAAGGTGGGCCAAAGTCTCCTGCAAACGAACCAAGAACGACGAGAGAGGAAGAGGTACAAACACCTATAAAGACATGGTCAAACTGACTCTACATGGGGCTAATGTCATGGAAGGGACACTCACTTGACAAAGGAAGATGGCACAAACATGGCAACTACTATCCCCCCATGGTGCTTTTTTAAAATAGTTCATGTACAACTGACTCAAAAATAATGTTCATAATTCTCAGAATGTAAGAGTGACACTTTATCTTAGTGCGATACATAAAAGTGCTTCAAAATGATAGCTACAATGATCAAAACTGAAAACAAGCTACAAAAAAACAAAGTACAGCCTAAAACAAGAGAAACCGTGCCAAGAAAATGATTTTGACATCTAAAAAATTTTTAAAAAATTGGAGTTGATGAAATTCAACTTTGAAGACAGCCAAGATCACCTACATGTGGAAATCTATTAAAGAGAAGCCAAGGAAGGAAGAGCGCAGAGCAAGGGAAAAGCCCTAAATGGACATGAGAGACAACAAGTATGCAAAAATAATAAAATTGTATTTACAATGAGAATGTGTTGTGATGAAAATACAATGAGGGAGCTCGAATATAAAGAGCTCCAAGAATCTCCTGGAACAAGCTATAGGATGCTTGGAGATAAGTGTGACAACTAAGCATATATCCACATAAGGTGGAAAGTCCTCGAACAATGTGAGAGGATAAGTATGACTTAGGAGAGAAAAAACTCCTGTATTGTCAACAACTTATAACAAAATTCTAGACTACAAAAAATAAATAAAATGCATTTACCTAAGTAAGCTTAAGTAAATAGAATAAATAATTAATAAATTAATTATTTACTCTAACACCCCCCCTTAAATGCAACTTAGGGAAATGCCTTAAGCTCAGAAAACTAAGATGAAATGCAGAATGGGTCCTGGTAACAAGGCCATGTTAGGTACCCATGTACAAATGCAAAAGTTACAACCTTCGAAAATGGAGGAAGAGAGAAAACCACATGGGAAAAACCCTCCCCTAAAAAGAGTTAAGAACCTAGTGAAGAACTGAAGAAGCCTCCAACTAGGGAAATGTCCCCTAAAATAGGAACAAGGAGTGATCATGAAGAGCATCATTGAAGCATGAAGAACTACAAATCTGCCATCAAAAAGAAAACTATTGATATGGAGAACCTTCATGGAAGAAGGCATGAACCAAGAGTGTCTATATGGTAGATGATCTATCTCACCAAAATGTATAAGTAGCCAACTACTGCAATTTCCTTGTATATAGGACCAACCACTAAATACATAGCTCACACTAACAAACCATCAAACCAAAGATGCATTAGAACAATAGCTTAAATCCCCCTTAATGTAGACAAGGTAAGATGATAGGAAACTGAGAAGGTGGGCCATAGTCTCCTACAAATGAACCAAGATCGACGAGAGAGGGAAAGAGGTATAGACACCTATAATGACATGGTCACAATGATGTTGCATGGGGCTAATGTCGTGGAAGGGACATTCACTTGACAAAGGGAGAATGCCTAAAATAGTAAACAACCATCCCCCCCATGGTGCTTTATAAAAATAGTGCAAGTACAACTGACTCAAAAACAATGTTCATGACCCTCGAAATGCAAGAGTGGCACTTTATCTTAGTGTGATACATAAAAGTGCTTCAAAATGATAGCTACAATTATCAAAATAGGAAAAAAGCTGAGACAAAAGATAGGACAGCCTAAAACAAAGGAAATTATGCCAGGAAAATTATCCTTGGACCTAAAAGACCCAAGATATCCACTATATAGCAGAAATGCCAAGAATATGATACAAAGAGCATGGGCCAAAATCTAAGGAAAACAACTACATTTCGAAAAAAGTGACAAAATCAACTTTCCAAAAATATAAAGTTTTCAAAAAATTGACATGGGATGTAAAAGATATGCATGCCGGAGTAAAAAACACAACTTCAAACTTCAACTAAAAAATGGGCAACAAAAATGCATCAAAACCTAAAAATACTTACACGAATATCTCTGCCTTAGAACCAGCTTTTCAACACTTCTTTTGGATCGAATAAATACGTTCGTATGCTCAAGTTATGGCCAAAAAATTGAAGGTAGGTCAAAAATTGACCTAGGAGAGGTGCAAGAAGGATGCTGATGTAGTGTTGACATCATGCTGACATTAGCATTTCATGACATTAAAATTGATGTCCTGTCACTCGTTAAGGTAAAAAATAAAGTACCAAGTGGCATGCCACATGGCAAGTCCACATGGTAGCACGTGGGAATGATGACATGGCAGGTGACGTAGTAGTGGCCATGTGGCAATGTCCCACATGGTGCACGTGCCACATGTCACCCCCATGTGGTGCCAAGTGGTAGTAACTATGTAGCTAGGAAAAAAACACGTCAAAAATTTGTAGCTCCACGTGGTAGGTACAAGAGGGCGATGGACCTAGAGTGGAGACTGAGTGGTGGAGAGGTGATTCTCACTAGTGGAGACGGTGGAAATCAGGAAGCATCACCAAGGAGAGTGCTGAAAGAAATGTAAGGAGGCTGAGTGCTGCTTTGGTGGTGCTACTTAGTGCAATAGGGTGTAGGTAGAGTGTGGGCAGCCCTATAGTGGCTGCTGGGCGGAGCTATGGTGGTATGCTCTATGTTGTGTTTTTAAAAAAAAATTTGATGCCGAATCGTCCATACAGTCATATGGAAAGCCCTAAAACTAAATTTTTTTTGCCTCCCAGAGCCTTGTATCCAAAATTGATGAATTTTATATGGATCCTAGCTAAAAAGCACCTTTTAAATCCAATGGCAATGTCCATTTGGGCTGAAAGTGCTCCAAAAATTTTTTGTTCCCTCGATTTGAAGAAAAAATGCATAAACAAACTAGAGTTTTTGACTTCAAATCACGGCTTCAAAAATCCTTCAACGAAGTAGCAATAGTGAAGCTCTAATACCATGTAGGAGTTGATGAAATCCAACTCTACACTCACCAAGATCACCTACATACAAATAGCTTGCTGAAGAGAAATCAAAAGAGTAAGAGCTTGAAGGAAACAAAGCAAGAGAAAATATTTCATAATAGGAAAAATGAAATTGCTATATGAATGGATGATTTTACAATAAGAGAGAGACCAAATATAAAGGCCTCATGGAAGCTTGTAGAACAAGCTAGAAAGTGGTAGAAGATAAGGTTGACAACCAAGCATCCACAAAAGGTGAAAAATATAGTGAGGGAGTTTGAATATAAATATCTTAAGGAATCTTCCAGAACAAGCTAGAAGATGCTAGGAGATAAGTGTGACAATTAAGCATGCATCCACATTAGGTGGACAGTCCTCAAACAAATTGAGAGGATAAGTATGACTTAGGACAGAAAAAACTCCCATATTGTCAACAACTTATAGCAAACTCCTAGACTACAATGCATTTACCTAAGTAAGCTTAAGTAAATAGAATAAATTAATTATTTACTCTAACACTGCCCCTTAAGTGCAACTTAGGGAAATGCCTTAAGCTCACAAAACTAAGAAATGTAGAATGTAGAATGGGTCCTAGCAACAAGGCCATGTTAGGCACCCATGTACAATGCAAAGAAATACAACCTCTGAAAATGGGGAAAGAGAGAAAACCACATGGGGAAAAACCCTCCCCCAAAAAGAGGTAAACCTAGTGAAGAATTGAAGAAGCCTCCAACTAGGGAAATGTCCCCTAAAACAAGAACAATGAGTGATTATGAAGACCATCACTAAAGTATGAAGAGCCACAAATCTGCCATCAAAAGGAAAACTACTAATCTGAAGAACCTCCATGGAAGAAGAAGGCACGAATTGAGAGTGTTTATATGGTAGATGATCCATCTCACCGAAATGCATAGGTAGCTAATCACTACAATCACCTTGTATATAAGATCAACCACTGAATACATAGTTCACACTATTTAACCATCAAACCACAGATGCATTAGAACAACAACATAACCCCCCCTTAATGCAGATGGGGTGAGATGATAGGCAACTAAAAAGGTGGCCAAAGGCTCTTGTAGACGAACGAAGAACAACGAGAGAGGAAGAGATACAAACACCTATAAAGACATAGTCACACTAATCCTACATGGGGCTAATGTCATGGAACTGACACTCACATGGCAAAGGGAGAGTGCCTAAAACAACAAACAACTATCCCCCCCATAGTTCTTTATGAAAATAGTGCATTTACAACTGACTCAAAACAGCATTCATAACCCCCAGAATGCAAGAGTGACATTTTATCTTAGTGCAATACATAAAAGTGCTTCAAA
Organism: Cupressus sempervirens; assembly: GCA_028749045.1. Lineage (NCBI taxonomy): Eukaryota > Viridiplantae > Streptophyta > Pinopsida > Cupressales > Cupressaceae > Cupressus > Cupressus sempervirens. The sequence continues at coordinate 414,753,990 of CM053787.1, forward strand.
ATGATAGCTACAATAATCAAAATTGAAAACAAGCTACAAAAAATATAGTACAACACAAAACAAAAGAAACCATGCTAGGAAAATGATTCTTGGGTTTAAAACACCCAAGATATCCACCATAGAGAAAAAAATGCCAAAAATATGATAGAAAGAGCATGGGTAAAAATCTAAGAAAAATGACCACATTTCTAAAAAGATGATAGAACCAGCTTTCCAAAAATATAAAGTTTTCAAAAAAATGACATGGGATGCAAAAGATATGCATACCGGAGTCAAAAACACAACTTCGTACTGCAACTAAAAAAATAGGCAACAAAAATACATCAAAACCTAAAAATACCTACACCAATGTCTCCATCTCGGAACCAAATTTTTGGCACTTCTTTCAGATTGGAAAAATACCTCATTAGAGTTGATGAAATCCAATTCTGAAGATGCCTAAGATCACTTACATGTGAAAACTTGTCAAAGGGAAGCCAAGGATGGAAGAGCACAGAGCAAGGGAAAAAACCTAAGTGGACATGAGAGAGAAGAAGATATTGCAACACAAGAAAATATGTATTTAAAATATGCTAAATATCTTATGAAAATACAATGAGGGAGCCCAAATATAAAGAGCTCAAGGAATCTTCCAGAACAAGCTAGAAGATGCTAAGAGATAAGTGTGACAACTAAGCATACATCCACATGAGGTGGAAAGTCCTAGAACAAGGTGAGAGGATAAGTATGACTTAGGAGAGAAAAATCTCCTATATTTTCAATAACTTATAACTAACTCTTAGACTACAACTAATTAATCAATGCATTTACCTAAGTAAGCTTAAGTAAATAGAATAAATAATTAGTAAATTAATTATTTACTCTAACACCACCACTTAAGTGCAACTTAGGGAAATGCCTTAAGCTCACAAAACTAAGATAAAATGCAGAATGGCTCCTGGCAATGAGGCCATGTTAGGTACTCTTGTACAAATGAAAAAGATGCAACCTCTGAAAATGGGGAAAGAGGGAAAACTATGTAGGAAAAACCCTCCCTCAAAAAGAGGTAAGAACCTAGTAAAGAACTAAAGAAGCCTCCAACTAGGAAAATGTCCCGTAAAATAGGAACAAGGAGTGATCATGAAGATCATCACTAAAGCATGAAGAGCCACAAATCTCTGCCATCAAGAAGAAAAATTCTGATCTGAAGAACCTCCAAGGAAGAAAAAAGCACAAACTGAGCATGTCTATATGGTAGATGATCCATCTCACTGAAATGCATAGGTAGCTAGCCACTACAATCACCTTGTATATAGGATCAACCACTGAATACATAGCTCACACTAATGATCCATTGAGCCACGAAAGCATTAGAACAACAACATAACCCCTCCTTAATGCAAATGAGGTGAGATGATAGGCAACTGAGAAGATGGGCTAAAAATCTCCTACAAACAAACCAAGAACGATGAGAGAGGGAAAGAGGTACAAAACACCCATAAAGACATGGTTAAACTGACTCTGCATGGGCTAATGTTTTGGAAGGGACACTCACTTGACAAAAGGAGAATGCCTAAAACAACAGACAACTATCCCCCCCATGGTGCTTTATTAAAATAGTGCATGTACAACTGACTCAAAATAACATTCATGAACTCGAAATGCAAAAGTGGTACTTTATCTTAGTTTAAAAAACAAAAGTGCTTCAAAATGATAGCTACAATGATTAAAACTAAAAACAAGCTGTAAAAAAATATAGTATAGCCTAAAACAAAAGAAACCATGCTAGGAAAATGATTCTTAGGCCTAAAACACTCAAGATATCCACCATATAGCAAAAATGCTAAAAAAATGATAGAAAGAGCATGGGCCAAAATCTAAGGAAAAGGAACACATTTTTGAAAAGGTGATAGAACTAACTTTCCAAAAATATAAAGGTTTCAAAAAATGGGCATGGGATGCAAAAGATATACAAGCTAGACTCAAAAATAGAACTTCTAACTTCAACTAAAAAAGTGGAAAATAAAAATATATCAAAACCTAAAAATACCTACACCAATGTCTCTCTCTCAGAATTGGCTTTCTAGTGCTTCTTTTGGATCGAAAAAATACCTTCGTATGCTCAAGTTATGGCCAAAAAATTGAAGGTAGGTAAAAAACTGACCTAGAAGGAGAGGTGCAAGAAGGTGGATGATGTAGTGATGTCAGCATTTCACGGAAAAAAATTTGATGTCATGTTAGCCATCAATGCAAGAAAATAATGCCACATGAATATTGTAGTTGATTAAATCCAACTCCGAAGACGCCCAAGATCACCTACATGTGAAAACTTGTCAAAGAGAAGCCAAGGAGAGAAGAGTGTGGAGCTAGGGGAAAACCCTAAATAGACATGATAGAGAGAGAATATGCAAAGACAAAAAAATATGTATTTACAATAAGAATGAGATATGTGTTATGAAAATACAATGAGGGAGTCCAAATATAAAGAGCTCTAGGAATCTCCTAGAACAATCTAGAAGACACTAGGAGATAAGTGTGACAACTAAGCATACATCCACATTAGGTGGAAAGTCCTTCAACAATGTGAGAGGATAAGTATGACTTAAGAGAGAAAAACTCTCATATTGTCAACAACTTATAACAAACTCTTAGATTAAAATGCATTTACCTAAGTAAGGTTAAGTAAATAGAATAAATAATTAATAAATTAATAATTCACTCTAACACCCCCCCTTAAGTGCAACTTAGGAAAATGCCTTAAGCTCACAAAACTAAGAAATGTAGAATGCAGAATGGGTCCCAGCAGCAAGGCCATGTTAGGTACCCATGAACAATGCAATCTATATAATCAGAGAAAAGGAGAAAGCCCAATGGGAAAAACCCCTCTCCAAAAAGAGATAAGAACCTAGTGAAGAACTAAAGAACCCTCGAACTAGGGGAATGTCCCCTAAAAATAGGAACAAGAAAGTGATCATAAAGAGCATCATTGAAGTATGAAGAAGTCACAAAATCTGCCAAGTTGTTGATTTGAAGAACCTCCATGGAAGAAGAAGGCATGAATTGAGCATGTCTATATGGTAGATGATCCATCTCACCGAAATGCATAGGTAGCCAGCCACTGCAATTGCCTTGTATACAGGATCAACCACTGAATACATAGCTCGCACTAATGAACCATTGAACCATAGATGCATTAGCCCCCCCCCCCCCCCCGCCCCCTTAATGCTAACATCAACATGACATCAGCACTACATCAACACGTTCTTCTTACACTCTCTAAGGTCCTTTTTGACCTATCTTCAATTTTTTTGCCATAACTTGAGTATACAGAGGTATTTTTCTGATCTGGAAGAAGCACCAAAAATCTGGTGCTGAGATGAAGACATTGGTGTAGGTATTTTTAAGTTTTGATGCATTTTTGCTGACTATTTGTTTAGTTTAATTCTAAAGTTCTATTTTTTACTCTGGCTTGCATATCCTTTGCGTCCTATGTCAGTTTTTTGAAAACTTTATATTTTTGGAAAGCTGGTTTTGTCACCTTTTTAAAAATGTGGTCCTTTTCTTTAGATTTTGGGCCATGCTCTTTCTATCATATTTTTGGTATTTTTTCTATATGATGGATATCTTGAGTGTTTCAGGCCTGAAGATCATTTTCCTAGCATGTTTCCTTTGTTTTGGGCTGTACTATGTTTTGTATCAGCTTGTTTTTGGTTTTGATCATTCTAGCTATCACTTTGAAGCACTGTTATGTATCACACTGAGATAAAATGCCACTTTTGCATTTTGAGTTCATGAACATTGTTTTGAGTCAGTAGTACATGCACTATTTTCATAAAGCACCATGGGGGGGATAGTTGTGTGCTATTTTAGGCATTATTCCTTTGTCAAGTGAGTGTCCCTTCCATGACATTAGCCCCATGTAGCGTCAATGTGATCATGTCTTTATAGGTGTTTGTACCTCTTCCTCTCTTGTTTTTCTTAGTTCGTCTGTAGGAGACTTTGACCCATCTTTTTAGTTGCCTATCATCTCACCTTGTCTGCATTAAGGGTGGGTTTTGCTGTTGTTCTAATGCATCCTTGGTTCAATAGTTTGATAGTGTGAACTATGTATTTAGTGGTTGATCCTATATACAAGGCGATTGTAGTGGCTTGCTACCTATGCATTTTGGTGAGATGGATCATCTACCATATAGACACACTTAGTTCGTGCCTTCTTCTTCCTTGGAGGTTCTTTAGATTGAAAGTTTTCTTTTCGATGGTAGATTTGCGACTTCTTCTTGCTTCAGTGATGCTCTTACTTGATCACTTTCTTGTTCTTATTTTAGGAGACATTTCCCTAATTGGAGGCTTCTTATGTTCTTTACTAGGTTCTTACCTCTTTTTGGGGGAGGGTTTTTCCCATGTGGTTTTCTCTTTTTCCCCATTGTGAAAATACAATGAGGGAGCCTAAATATAAAGAGCTCAAGGAATCTTCTAGAACAAGCTAGAAGACACTAGGAGATAAGTGTGACAACTAAGCATAGATCCACATAAGGTGGAAAGTCCTCGAACAATGTGAGAGGATAAGTATGACTTAAGGTTAGATAAAACTCTTATATTGTCAACAACTTATAACAAAATCCTAGGCTGCAACTAATTAATGAATGCATTTACCTAAGTAAGCTTAAGTAAATAGAATAAATAATTAATAAATTAATTATTTACTCTAACACCCCCCCTTAAGTACAACTTAGGGAAATTCCTTAAGCTCACAAAACTAAAAAATGCAGAATGCAAAATGGGTCCCGACAACAAGACCATTTTAGGTACCCATGTACAAATGCAACCTCTGAAAATGGGGAAAGAGAGAAATCCACATGGGAAAAAGCCTCTTCCAAAAAGAAGTAAACCTAGTGAAGAACTGAAGAAGCCTCCAACTAGGGGAATGTCCCCTAAAATAGGAACAAGGAGTGATCATGAAGAAGCTGCAAAACTCTGACATCAAGAAGAAAATTGTTGATCTGAGAAACTCCCATGGAAGAAGAAGGCACGAACCGAGCATGTCTATATGGTAGATGATCCATCTCACTGAAATGCATAGGTAGCCAGCCATTGCAATCACCTTGTATATAGGATCAACCACTGAATACATAGTTCACACTATCAAACCATCAAACCATGGATGCATTAGAAAAACAACAGAACCCCCCCTTAATGTAGATAGGATGAGATGACAGGCAACTGAGAAGGTGGGCTAAAAATCTCCTGCAAATGAACCAAGAATGATGAGAGAGGGAAAGAGGTACAAACACCTATAATCTAATTGCAAATATGGAAAGTAGACAAAAAAAAAAGCACTTTCAAAAAAAATGGAATTTGATTATGTGTTCAGGTGAGCCCGTACAAAGCATTTAAAGTGGCATAAATTAGAATGTCCCCTAAAACTAGGAACAAGTAAGTGATCATGAAGAGCATCGCTGAAGCATGAAGAAGCCACAGAATCTGCCAAACTACTAATCTGAAGAACCTCCATGGAAGAAGAAGGCATGAATTGAGCATGTCTATATGGTAGATGATCCATCTCACTGAAATGCATAGGTAGCCAGCCACTGCAATCACCTTGTGTATAGGTTCAACCACTAAATACATAGTTCACACTAACAAACCATTGAACCAAGGATGCATTAGAACAATAACATAACCCCCCTTAATGTAGATGGGGTGTGATAATAGAAAATTGAGAAGATGGGCCAAAGTCTCCTGCAAACGAAACAAGAATGATGAGAGAGGAAGAGGTAGAAACACCCATAAAGACACAGTCACACTGACGCAACATAGGGCTAATGTTGTAGAAGGGACACTCACTTGACAAAGGGAGAGTGCCTAAAACAACAAACAACTATACCCCCCATTGTGCTTTGTGAGTGCATGTACAACTGACTCAAAACAACGTTCATGACCCCCAAAATGCAAAAGTGACACTTTATCTTAGTGCAATACATAAAAGTTCTTCAAAATGATAGCTACAATGATTAAAACTAAAACAAGCTATAACAAAACATAGTACAGCCCAAAACAAAGGAAACTATGCCAGGAAAATGGTCCTCGGCCCTAAAACACTCAAGATATCCACCATATAGAAAAAATGCCAAAAATATGATAGAAAGAGCATGGGAAAATTTGTTTTTAAAAAGATCACATTTCTGAAAAGGTGACAGAACTAGCTTTCCAAAAATATAAAATTTTCAAAAAACTGACATGGGATGCAAAAGATAAGCTTGCTAGATTCAAAAATAGAACTTTGGACTTTAACTAAAAAAATGGGCAATGAAAATGAATCAAAACCTAAAAATACCTACACCAATGTCTCCATCTTGGAACTAGCTTTCTAGTACTTCTTTTGGATCGGAAAAATACCTTTGTATGCTAGTGTTATGGCCAAAAAATTGAAGGTAGGTCAAAAAGGACCTAGGAGAGGTGCTGGTGGATGATGCAGTGCTGACATCATGTTGATGTCAGCATTTCATGATTTTAAATTTGACATCCTAGAAAATGTTGATGCAAAAAATATGCCATGTGGATGCCATGTGGTGGAGTAGATGACGTGGCAGGGGCAACGTGGCAAAGTGCCACATGGCAGACCTGGCACATGTAACACTGTAGGAGTTGAGAATCTGACTTTGATAATGTGCCAAGATCACCTAGAATGCAAATAGCTTGCTGAAGAGAAACCTAGGGAGCAAAGAGCTTGAAGCAAATACTGCACAAGAGAATATTTCACAATAGGAAATTAGAATTGCTATGTGAAAATGGAATGAATTTACAATGAGAGAGAGACCAAATAAAAAACGCCTCATGGATGCTTGTAGAACAAGCTAGAATGAGGTAGGAGATAAGGTTGACAACTAAGCACACATCTACAAGAGGTGGAAATGATAAGTATGCTAAAGGGAACAAACTCCCGTGTTGTCAACAACTAACCTCAACTACATGCATTAACCTAAGTAAGCTTAAGTAATAGAGTAAATAATTAACAATTAATTAATTTTTTACTCTAACACCCCCCTTTAAGTGCAACTTAGGGGAATGCCTTAAGCTCATAAAACAAAGGAAAAAATGCAAAATGGGTCCCGAAAATGAGGCCATTTTAGGTACCCAAGTACAATGCAACTAAATGCAACCTCTGTAAAATGGGGCAAGAGAGAAAACCACATGGAAAAAACTCTCCCCCAAAAAGAGGTAAAAAACAACATGCTAAAAATAATATGAAGTGAGGTAAGGATGGCCTCAACCAATCCCCCCAAGGATAACTTCCATAACCCCAAGCATTGACCATAGCTAAAGAAAGCGAGGTGATGCAAAAGGCTTAGTGAAGATGTCTGCAACCTGACCAACAATAGGAATGTACTCCAATGCAATAACACCATCCTAGATCAACTGACAAATGAAATTCATATGCAACTCAATGTTCTTGGTACACTAATGCTCCACTGGGTTGCATGAAATGTGGATGGCACTTGATTATTGCACCACAAAACAGTGGGATGATCAAGAGGAAATCCAAACTCAGACATCAATTGGGGAAGCCATAAAGCCTCTTGACTAGCAAGAACTGTGGCCTTGTACTTAGCCTCTATAGATGAAAGTTCTCGAGCATGCTACTTCTTACATGACCATGTCATGGGACTGGATCCAAGGAAAAACACAAAGCTAGAAGTAGACTTTCGATCATCAACATCACCGACCCAATCTGAGTCAGTGTAGCCAACAATGTTTGGAGTTCCTATAGTGTAATGAATTCCATACATAAGTGTGCCCTAAATGTAGCTTAGAATATGTCTGGCAGCTTGCCAATGACTCTCATGAGGGTCTTGAGAAAACCAAGAGACTAGGCCAACCTCAAAAGAAAGATTAGGGCGAGTGTGTGTCAGGTACAATAGGCTTCCAACCAACTACCGATTCAAAGCAGCATCCACTGTAGATGTGGAGTAGGAGGTAGAAAAAGTAACACCTGACTGAAATGGTGTAGGAGAAGCCTTACAATCAAGCATGTGAAAGTGATGAAGCATGTCAAGAGCATACTTCTGCTAATACAAAAAAATGCCAATGGAAGATTGATGAAACTGAAGACCAAGAAAGTAGTGCAACAAACCAAGATTAGTCATCTTGAACTTGTCCATCAATGCACACTTAACATCCTAGAGCATGGATGATGAGCTACCTATAAGGATAAGATCATCAACATACAAAACAAGAATCAGAATCTCATCACCAAGACACTAAATGTACACTGTGGGATCGAAATGGTAGCGAGTGAAGCCTGTAAATAGCAGAAATGAGTCCATCTTCTCATACCAAGCCCTAGGGGCTTTTTTGAGACCATACAATGAACATCGAAGCCTGCAAACCAAGGTGGGATCCTGCACAAAACCTGAAGGCTACTCCATATAAATCTCCTCAGTGATATCACCATGCAAGAAGGCACTTTTCACATCCATTTGATAAACTGACCATCCCTGTGAAGCTACGAGGGATAAGACAAGGCATATAGAATTCATCTTGGTGACAGGGGCAAATGTCTCAGAATAATCAACACCCTCAATCTACAAAAGACCCTTCGCAACAAGATGAGCCTTATGCTTATCAATAGAACCATAAATAGCATACTTAGTGTGATAAATCCACTTACAACACACTAGTTTTGTCCCCTTAGGAAGAGAACAAAGATCCCATGTGTGGTTCTTCATCAAAGAAGAATATTCCTCCTCCATTGCACTGTCCCATTCTAAATGTCCTGTCACCTTTGCAAATGTTTGAGGATCAGTAATAATAGCATGACTGAGTAGCCTGGAACCCACAGTGTGAGAATAGGTGCGACGAGATGTAGATGGGTCACTAGCTAGAGATCCTACAACCTCAACAATAGCTCGAGCCCATTTAGGCGTCTAGGGAGGATCCTATGGTGGAGTTATATCAAGATCACCATGATCATCATCCTCATCATCTGTAAAACAAAGTGGACATGAAGAGGGAGTAGTGGGAGCTGGAGGAGTCTCTGGAGGTGAGGAATGTACTACAGGAGGGCTCTCATCAAATTGGACATTCTGTCAAAATAGGACCTCTCTGGAATCAGGATCAAATAACCTGTAAGCCTTTACATCCTTGCAGTAGCCAACAAAAATGAGTGGTTAGCTCTTTAATTCCATTGCTTTCCTCTGAGCATTAGGTAAAAATGCATATGCCATACTCCCAAAAAATCTAAATGATGATACATCAGGCTTGACATGGGACCAAACCTCCTTAGGAGTCATATGTCAAAGTGCCTTATGAGGCATTTGATTCTGAATGTAGTTGGCACAATTGACTCCCTCTGCCCAAAAACATGAATCCATGGACCTAGACTGAATCATGCAATTTTCCATCCCCCAAAGGGTTCTGTTCTTCCTCTTGGCCTACTCCTTCTTTTTTAGGTGCTAGATATGTGGTTACATTCATTGATGACTTCTCTAGACACACATGGGTGTACTTTCTTAAGTACAAGTCTGATGCCTTTGACTCATTTCAAGTTTTTAAGGCATTTGTCTACCTCCTGCTCCTCATCTACAATGGATGCTACTTTGTATTGGCAGTTGGTTAGCAGCCTATTATACCTGACACACACTCACCTTGATCTTTCTTTTACGGTTGGCCTAGTCTCTTAGTTTTCTCAGGACCTTCATGAGAGTCATTGGCAAGCTGCCAGGCGTATTCTGCACTACATTCAAAGCACACTTATGTATGGCATTCATTATACTATGTGGACTCCACACATTGTTGGCTACATTGACTCAGATTGGGCTGATGATGTTGATGATTAGAAGTCTACTTCTGGCTTTATGTTTTTCCTTGGCTTCGGTCCCATCACATGGTCGTGCAAGAAGTAGCATGCTCGAGAAATTTCATCTACAGAGGCTAACTACAGGGCTGCAGTTCTTGCTAGTCAGGAGGCTTTACAGCTTCATCAGTTGATGATTGAGTTTGGCTTTCTTCCTGATCATCCCACTATTTTGTGGTGCGATAATCAGAGTGTCTTTCACATTTCTCGTAACTTGATGGAACATCAGCATACCAAGCACATTGAGTTGCATATGCATTTCATCCGACAACTGATCTAGGATGGTGTTATTGCATTGGAGTACATTCCTACTACCAGTCAGGTTGCAGACATCTTGAATAAGCCTTTTGCATTGCCTCGCTTTCTTCAACTATGGTCAATGCTTGGGGTTACGAAAGTTGTCCTTGGAGGGATTGGTTGAGGCCATGCTTCCTTCACTTCATGTTTTTTTCAATATGTTGTTTTTTCACCTCTTTTTGAGGGAGAGTTTTTCCCACATAGTTTTCTCTCTTTTCCCATTTTTAGAGGTTGCATCTTTTGCATTGTACATGGGTACCTAAAATGGCCTTGTTGTTGGGACCCATTGTGCATTCTACATTTCCTAGTTTTTGAGCTTAAGGCATTTCCCTAAGTTGCACTTAAGGGGGGTTGTTAGAGTAAATAATTAATTTACTAATTATTTATTCTATTTACTTAAGCTTACTTAGGTAAATGCATTTTATTTAATAGTTGTAGTCTAGGAGTTTGTTGTAAGTTGTTGAAAATACGGGAGTTTATTCTCTCCTAAGTCATACTTATCCTCTCACCTCGTTTGAGGACTTTCCACCTAATGTGGATGTATGCTTAGTTGTCACACTTATCTCCTAGCATCTTCTAGCTTGTTCTAGGAGATTCTATGAGGCCTTTATAAGTGGCCTCTCCCTCTTTGTATTTACATCATCACATTCTCATTGTAAATACATTTTTTTTTGTGTTTGCATACTTGTTGTCTCTCATGTCCATTTAGGGTTTTTCCCTAGCTCCACGCTCTTCCTTCCTTGGCTTCTCTTTGACAAGTTTTCACATGCAGGTGATCTTGGGCATCTTCGGAGTTGGATTTCATCAACTCCAACACAAGCCACTGAACTAGGAAAAAGACAAAAGACATTGTTGACAAATGTTGAGCCTAGTGAAGAAGAAGAAGAACATGAAGTTAAACATATAGAGAAGGTGACTAATTCTAAGAAATCAGTAGGAAAAGCTTGACAACCCTAGAAGCTAAAGATAGAGAAGATAAACTTAGCTATTGCTAATGAAGGCAACTTTGTTTAGATAAATTTTTTTTAATGATTTGTATAACAATTTTGTGAAATATCAGATTGATATCTCTACTCTGAGATACATTATAGCTAACAATTTGAAACTCAAGAATATTGAAGGCATGTTAAACTAGAAAATCTATAATAGACTTATTGAGAAGAAGGCACTAACTCAAGAGGACTTTGAACTTTAGAAGTCTATGCTAAGAACAATATGCAAGATTGATGAAGAAGAAGAAATCAAGAGATTGTTGAACAATCTAGCACCTTACTTGAGGAACACAGTAACACCATTTCTATTTATCATGGGTGAGAAAGATAAGTTAAGAAGGGAAATCAGAATAGCTACAAATTAGATGCTGACAGAGTCCAAGGCAACATCTTCATGAACACCCAAAGCCTCAAAAGTGTCAGTGAGAAATGACATAATGTAGATAGATCAAACCAATGTTACCATCAATATTGATGATACAAACCTATTTGAGAGTTCCAAATAGAATGAACCTCACATCGAAGATATTGATGATCAATTGAAGAAAATTGAAGAAGAAAAGAGGTTATTAGAGGAAGAGGAAAGGAAAATAGAAGATACCATGAAAAAATTGTTTAAAGATGAGAAGGAAAGAAAAGTAGAGGAAGAAAAGAAAAGATTAGTTGAAAAAGAAATGAAAGGGAAAATAGAGGAAGACAAGAAGAACAGATTAGAGGAGGAAGACAAGAGAGAAAAAGAAAGAAAGGAAAGAGAAGAGAAAGAGGAAGAAGAGAGAAGAGTCAAAGAGGTAGTTGAAAGGAAGCAAAGGGAAGATGACACTAAACCTTCTAGTGAATCTACTCCACTTTCTCTTGCTAGCTTGCCAACTAATGATGATGATGAAACTGATTTAATCTCATCTTTGTCAAAGCTTATTAAAAAGAATAGGATAATTGAGGTCCTATAGAGAACCTTGATGGAGGTTACTGATAGATTACATAGTACTCTGGTAGTGTAGCATATAGAGGTAGATCCTAAATAGAGGGCACATGTAGTGCTAAAGTATTTTGATGAGGAATCTATGAATCTGTTGAATGTTGTAGAATCAAAGACACAAATCTCACATGATGCTAACTTGTTTAGCACCATTTTCTAGAACATTAAGAATGATTTGATAAGCCTCAATACTTGTATCAAGGATACTCATAAGTGTCAATAGGATGACAAGGTATTCTACATTAAGTGTATAATATCTAGCAAGTTGACTAATGATATTAATAGTCAGATTGAAGGAAAGATGAGTGAGCTAGAAGCTCTATCTAGCTAGTTAGAACATCCTTCTAGTAGAATTGATGATTTTGAAGGACAAGCGGCTAGTATTCATTGTGATATTAGGAAACTAGAAATTTAAAAGGACCAAATGTTGAAGAGAGTATTAGATTTTAGAGATTCTATTGCTTTGAAAATATCTATTGTTGAGAAATAGTTGGAGGAATGTGTCAAGGCCAAGGACACTTATTCTAACTTTTTATACTCTGACTTAATGCAGTTGAGATTGCATCATATGCCTTATGTGCAATTCTCACCTTTGCTTAATCAACCAAAGATACATGGACTAAAGGTATGAACAATCTCAAGGCAAGTTTTGTTGATTGCATGAAGATACTATAAACTTAAGGCAGAAGAATAACATTTTTTTCACAACAATTTTTGACATTTTAACCTTTTCCATTGATGTCATAGGGGGAGAAGTACATAAAAAAATTATAAATCAGGTAAAGAGAAGATACAATTGTAAAGTATGAAATCATATTTTAAGGGGAAGCATATGTAAGATGGACAAGTTGTAATAGATGTAATATTAATGTGTTATTTATTTTAAGTTTTTGATACTTAGCCAATTTTCCCTATTTTGTTGCCATTAATGCCAAAGGGGGAGATTGATGAAAATTGGCTAATGAAGATATTTAATTGTTGTCATTTATGGAAACATGTGATGTACATGCTTATAGGAAACCTGAAAAATTAAGAAACTTAGCTTTTGGTACACAAAAAATTGGCTAAGTATGAATTTGGTATACAACACTGTATTGTTTTGTATGTAACTTATTGATGATGTTATATTATGACTAGTGAAGTTAGATGGAGATAGTATACATGTTGATGATGATGTGTATAATCTTGGAAGTTAGTACAGACTATACAAAAAAGTGATATTCATGTTTTACCAATGAAATAGGACAATAGAATTAAAGGAAAGGAATTATTTTGTTTACACAATAATTACTTGTCTAATTAGGTTCAACATCCTAGATGTTTACTCTAAGTTGGAAAATTGTATTATGGTCTTAGCTGACCTAGTAGTAATTTTTTTAAAGGCATGGTATTTATGCAAGGGACATCTTGTGAATTCAATTGTGCAATTGTGCTATCTTGGATAAGTTGAGTTGAGCAATTGTATGAAAACTTTAGTGAAAGTGAAATATGCAAAGTTTGTAAAGCTATTTTGTGATCTAAGATTGAACTAAGAAAGAATCTATATTCTAGAAGTTTGGTTAATTTTTTGGGCAGTGAGCTCTTCTTGTAATTGGAAGTGCATGTTTGGGTGGTGGGCTCATCTTGCATTTACTATACTACAACTCCTAATAGGGTTGGAATCTCCTAATAGGGATTAAAAGTCCCCCAACAGGGACTCTCTATGCTAAAATTTCTCACTAAATCCTAAAAGGGTCCATCCTCTAATAAGAAACTTATATATCTGTATATTATCTAGTGAATATCACCTCCATCGGGGTTTTCCCTTGGCTAGGGTTTCCCTAGTTAACAAAATATGGTGTTATGAGTTATCTTTGTGCATGGTTATTGTTATTGTTCAACATTACTTTATTACTTTGTTATGTATGGTTTAAAGTAACAAATAATATCTAGTTGGAGACTAAAGTTTGTAAATTACTAATTCACCTGCCCCTCTCAATAATTCTTATTTTGAACACAAGCATGAGTAAAGGTGAATCTATGAATTCCTTCTTTATGAATATCATAGAATTATAGGATCAACTATCTAACATTGGATATGAAATGGACAACATTGAATTATTCAAACAAGGTATTAGTGCAAGGTCAAAACTTCCAAAGCTAGATTGACTAAGATTTGATTGTCTACAAGAAGAAGATAGATAGTTACAAAAAGGTATCAAACAAAAATACCTAGATAAGGACTTTTTGAAATATAAGAGGTGTAACTGAGAGGGGAGGGGTGAATTAGTTACCACTAAAAAAATCAAAGATCCCTTAAGATGTGAATACAATTCAAAACCAAACTCTATTGAAACTAAAATACTGTTGTAACTCGGTTAACACTAAGAATTACTATCACTCGAAAAACACTAAATAATTGTTTCTTAAGATGTTCAGTGTGATTAACCTTAATTAAGTTAGTTTTAGAATCATGAAGAAAATAACATGAACACAAGAGACACCAAGATTTAATGTGGAAATCCAATTTTTGAAAAACAACCAATTAGAACTAGTTATTGTTATTCACTTTTCTGAAGTGATCCTTGTTAGGAGCTAATCCTATTAAATGTTACAAAATACACTATAAGGTGTGACCCTATTAAAAGATTTAGATCACCCTATCAGGAGTGGCCTTGTTAGAGGTATTTATATGCTTCAATCTATAAATGCCACCTTGTTAGGGAATTTGGAAAATAACTATTAAGGTAACTCTATTAGGAGATTTGATTCACCACCACAATTATCAGAGAGTAGCATCGACTAGACCAAATTTTTGATGCAACTATCTTTGCTAATTTTAGATCTATGTTTTGGCTTGGATACTTGATCCTCCTTGATCATAATGTTCTTTGTAGCTTGGTCAACTTGGATATGCTAATATCTCCTTGATTTATCTCTTCAATCCCATGCTTGTTCTCAATAAAATCCTCAACTTGACCTTATATTTATATGTTTTACCTTGGAAAATTGGCTTGAATACAATTTCAAACAAATTAAATTCATCCCATGAGTCAACTAGAACTAACCAACAAAATTGTTAGATCAAATATACTAATACAAGAAAATCCTTCATTAGCTAACCCAACTCAGTCAAAACTAACTCAAAAATGACTTTCCTTTAGACTTCCTTCGGTAACCAAGTGAAATTGATTAACACTCATTCCATGCCAACTTTTCTTTGGTAACCAGGTGAACTCAGTTAACACTAGTTCCATGCAAACTTTCCTTAGGTGGCTGAGTGAGCTTAGTAAACACTAACTCTAAACTTGGTTAACATTGAAATGCTCATTATACACTAGAACTTCCTTTAACTCCCACATGAGCTTGACATACATTGATTGCTTGATATATACTTTACATTTATGTAACATCAAAAACAACATAAAATTGAATGATTGTACCAAAAAATCTATCTCTTTGGCATTGATGGTAACACAACATGTCATGATACATAGAAATTTTAGACAAGAATAGAAGTCAGGATAATATCCTTAATTTCAATCTAATTCTCATTCATGAGAACTCCCTCTATGAGTGTGAACTCCTTCTGTCATCAATCTCTAATTGTAATGACTACAATATTGCCTTCTAATAGCAAAATCTCTCTTTGATATTAACTCAAAATTTTTGACATGTCAAATTCTCCCTCTTTGACATCTCAAAAATTCACCAAAATTTCTTTGACATATGACATAAAACTCTCCCTCTTTGAAATCTTATGCCAAAGGCAATAATAAATGTAGTCTCCATGTACCTTATATACAGATTCATATGCAATTTGCTTTGACAATGTTGCATCAAGTTGTTTGATCTTCAACATGCTTGGTTGATGCATCACTAAAATTTGATCAGTGAATTTCAGATAGGGGAATGACCCCTAGCTTACCTCTTAGGTACAAAAATGCATCCTTAGGTAATGGCTTGGTGAATGTGTTTGCAATCTATTCTTTTGTATTCAAATATTCCAATCTCACCTCCTTGTCTTGCACCAATTCAAATGTTCTAGGTCTTGGTATGCATCACTAGATTCTTGGGTATGTTGATTACACTGGTGTTGTCACAAAAGATAACAACTGGGTCCTTGATCACCTCCTTCATACCTAGAAATGGTTGTTTGAACCACACAATTTTGGAGCAATTGAATATTGCAACAACATATTCTACTTTTGTTGTAGATTGAGAGATACAGTTCTACTTCTTGCTTGTCCAAGATACTAGCCTCTTTCCTAGAAAAAATGCTCCACCACTAGTGCTCTTCCTGTCATCAACACTTCCTTCCCAATCAACATTAGTGAATGCTCTCAATTCAAATTTGTCTCCTTTCTTATACCACAAACCATATTCTTCAGTACCTTTTAGATAGCTCATGATTCTTTTTATTGCCATCATATGATTTTTTTTGGGATTAGACAAGAATCTAGCCACCATACCAACTGCTAATGCTATATTAAGTCTTGTGTGCACTACATATTGAAGTTTTCTAGTCATTAATTTGTATGTAGTCTGGTCTACCTCCTTGGAATCATCTTTACTAGAAATCTTATGTCCAATAGACATACCTGTGTTCTAACTGGTCCATAATCCTCCATTCCAAAATTCTTCAGTATCTCCTTGACATATCTTGATTGAGTAATGCATATACCATCCTTCATCTATTGAATTTGTAAGCCAACCAAGAATTTAATCTCTCCAAATATTGACATTTCAAATTCCTTACTCATTTCTACAGAAAAATATTTTACATATCATCATTTCTATAAATAATGTATCATCCACAAACATTTTTGCCAACAAAATCTTCTTATCTGGTCCTTCTTTGATGTATAGGCTGTTGTTATCATTAGTTCTTTGAAAACCAATCTTTATGAGATAATTATATAACCTTACATACCAGGCTCTAGGAGCTTGTTTGAGACCATACAAAGCTTTTTGTAGTCTAAAAACCATCTCCCTTTTGCTAGGATCAATTAAACCTTCTAGTTTCTCAATGTAGACTTCATCTTCTAAGATTCCATTCAAGAATACAGATTTCACATCCATTTCGTATACTCTAAATCCTTTGTGTACTACATATGCAAGGAGTGTTCTAACACCTTCTAGTCTAGTAACAAGAGAAAAAGTCTCTCCATTGCCAATACCTTCTTGAGCATAACCCTTTCACACTAACCTTTCCTTATTTCTTGAAACTTCTCCATTCTCATTTAGCTTATTTCTGAATACCCATTTTGAGCCAATTACATTGTTGTCCATGGGTCTCGGAACACGAGTCCAAGTTTTGTTCCTTTTAATCTAATCAATCTCTTCATTCATTGCCTTAATCCAACTTTCATTTTCTAATGCATCGTTGATAGTTCTAGCTTCAAACATAGTTAGCAAACATGTACCTTTTAATTTATTCCTTGTTATTATGCCTTCTAATTGATTTCTAATGATTTTATTAGGTGCATGATACTTGCTGACATATCTAGCAAGTCTAGGCTCCTTCTTTATGAATTCACTAGGTTCACTATGATCATCTGAATCATGCTCAAGTCCCACTATCTATGAATTAGGTCCATCAGATGACTCAATTTGCACTGACTAAAACACGGGTCCTTCTGACTACGACTTAGGTCCTTTAGATTGTGACTTAGATTGCACTAGCTACAACTCAAGTTGAAGTGGGGATTTTGAGGACTCGAGTGTTGAAGACTACTAACTACCATTTGCTTGAACTTTAGGTAAAGTATTAGGCTCATAGTAAACAAAGTTTTTGTAGTTTTCAGGTTCTTTTATGCTTTGTTCTTTAGATTCTTCTGCAAATTCATCAATATTTACATGTGCACTTTCTATAACTTTGTGAGTAGATAGATTTAAACATTTGTATGCTTTTCTCTTATTGGAGTATCCCAAGAATATGCCTTCATCATTTTTTACATCAAATTTTCCTTTTCTTTACTCCTTCAGAATATAACATTTGCTTCCAAATACTTTAAAATAACAAACATTAGGTTTATAGTGATACCATAATTCAAAGGGTTTTTGTTTTGAGTCCTTCAGCTAAACTTGGTTCAAGGTATGAACTGTAGTGCTTATTTCATCCTTCTAGTACTTGATAGTAACATTCTTCTCTATCATTAGTGTCCTTGCACAATTTATGATTGATCTATTCCTGCTCTTAGCTATGCCATTCTTCTGAGGTGTACCGGGTGCAAATACATACCTTTTAATTTTTCAATCATTGTAGAATTCATTGAATATATTTGAGATGAATTCACCTAATCTATTTGACCATAGACACTTTAGTTTCTTTCCTATTTCTTTATCAACTCTTGCCAAATACCATTTAAACTTTTGGAATGCTTCTAATTTATCCTTTAAATACATGACTATTATCATCCTAGAATAACCATCAACAAACAAAATAAAGTAGTTATTTCTATAGTAGCTTTCTATGCCAATAGGTCCACAAAGGTCTGTATAAACTAACTTGAAGACTTCTTTAGAATGATAGTTCTTTTTTGAAAAACTTTTCTTTCTCATCTTTCCAATTTGACAATTCTTGGACATGCTCATATCAGGTTTCTTTAGGCTTGGAATGCCTCTAACCCTTCTATTCTTGCTTATGTTGACCAAGTTATCAAAATTCACATGGCACAATCTTTCATGCCATAACCATCTTTCTTCTACTTGATCTATGAAGCATGAATTTATAGTTAGATCTAAATAGAAAAGATTACCTCTTATTTGATTGCCAACCCCAACTAGATTTCCATATCCATCTAGCAACTTGGCTTTCTTATCCATGAATTCTACCTTGAATCCAATGTTATTCAATTGTTCCACACTAAGTAGATTATGCTTCAATCCTCTAACCCAATAAGAATTTCCACATCTAAGATCATTATTTAGTGCAATACAAACTTTCCCCTTTACATAATAGGGTTCATGATTCCCAAATCTAACACTCCTACCATCATACTGTTCTAAGTGCTCAAATTTAGATTTATCACCAATCATGTGGTGAGAACAACCACTATCAATAATAAATGCATCATTTTTACTGACATGAGAGATGAGGATCATCTTATCATTTTCATCATGTGATTCATCCTTAACAACAATGTAAACCATTTCATCTTCTTCACTACTATCAGAATTTGTAGCCATGTAACAAGATTTCTTACCTTTATCATTATAGTCTTTCTAGCTTTTGAAATCCTTCTTGCCTTTGTACTTTTCATGCTTATTTTCTTCCTTTCCTTCTCTATTTCGACACCTTGCAGCAATGTGACCAACTTGTTGACAAGAAAAGTAGATCAAAGGAATTTTTCCTTTGTACTCTCCTTTGCCTTTTGGAAATCTTCTTGCAAGCAATGCTTCAATGAATTCAAGATCATCATCAGAACCATCTTCATCTTCACTATCAATTCTTTCTTTTAGACTTTGTAGCTTTCTTCTTGAGTGATAGCTTGGTTTGAAATGTAGACTCAAGGCTACTGAAATTAGGAACATAATTATCAAAATTATCTAACTCAACTACTATCAAGCTTCCCACTAGTGCATCTAAGGTTATATCATTCTTAGGATCACATCTCATTTCTTGAATATCTAACACTCTAATTGCAATAAATAGGAAGACGTGTTTTTAGATTACCTTCCTAGCCACTATTAAATTATCAATTTGCCCACTTGAGGCTTTGATTGAACTCACACTAGATTTGATTCTTTCACTATATTGTGCAATGTTCTCATCTTATTTCATCTTCATCTGATCAAACTAACCACTAGGAATTTCTTCCTTATATCTCCTCACATTATCATCACATCCATAGATATCCTTCACATTGTTCCATATTTCATGAGCAGTACCATAGCCTTTGACTTCATCAAATTCAACATAATTGAGAGTGGAAGCAATGTCAAGCATCATTATGTTATGGTTCTTTTTTTCCACAATCTAATCCATAGTCAAAGTTTTAGTTAGTTCCATATATTTTTTCACTATATATTTCAAGCCTATGTCACTAATGGTCACAAAATGGAGCTTCATAAGTTCTTCCATGGTTAGAATTTATCTTTGTTTAGCTTAGGAATCTCCATTCTGTAAGACATCTTGATCTTTACCTTAGGTCCTTGAAACCTTCTTTGCAAGCACCAAAATCTCTAATACAAATTTTTGGAAATATAAGAGGAGTAACTGAGAGAGGAGGGGTGAATTAGTTGCCACTAAAACAAATCCAAGATCCCTTAAGATGTCAATACAATTCAAAACCAAACTCTGTTGAAACTGAAATATTGTCGTAACTCAGTTAACAAAGGAACACTTAGTTAACATAGGAACACTTAGTTAACACTAAAGATTATTGTCACTCAGAAAATACTAAAATAATTGGTTCTTAAGATGTTTAGAGTGATTAACCTTAATTAACATAGTTATAGAATCATAAAGAAAATAGCATGAACACAAGACAAACCAAGATTTAACATGGAAACCCTATTTGGGAAAAAACACCAATTGTAGCTAGCTACTATTTTTCACTCTTCTAAATTGAGCCCAGTTAGGAGCCAACCCTATTAAAAGTTACAAAATACACTATTAGGTGTGACCCTATTAAATGATTTAGATCACCTTATTAGGAGTGTCCATGTTAGAGGTCTTTAGACACTTCAATCTAGAAATACCACCTTGTTAGAGGATTTGGAAAATAGCTATTAAGCTAACTCTCTTAAGAGATTTGATTCACTAATACAATTATTAGAGAGTAACAATGACTTGACCTAATTTTTGATGTAACTATCTTTGCTGATTTAAGATCTCTATTTTGGCTTGAATACTTGATCCTCTTTAGCCAAAATGCTCTTTGCAGCTCAATCTACTCAAATACTTTGATATCCTTCCAATTCACTTCCTTGATTTATCTTTCCAATTTCATTGTTTTTCTCAATTAAATCCTTAACTTGAACTCATATTTATATATTTTACCTTGTCAAGTCGGCTTGAATATAATTTCAAAAAAATTAAATTCATTCCATGAGTTAGCTAGAACTGACCAAAACTGTTAGATCAAATAAACTGATATAGGAAAATCCTTCATTAGCCAACCCAACTTGGGCAACACTTAGAAGTAACTTTCCTTCAAAACTCCTTTGGTAACCAATTGAGGTCAATTAAGACTCATTCCATGCCAAATTTTTTTTTGGTAACTTAGTGAACTCAGTTAACACTAAATCTAAACTTTGTTAATGTTGAAATACTCATCATACATTGGAACTTACTATGATTCCCAAGTAAGCTTGACAAACACTAATTTCTTTATTTATACTTGAAATTTGTGTAACATCAAAGAAAACATACAATTGAATGATTGTATCCAACATAGGACATCCAAATTCTTATTACCAATACTAAGAAGAAAGGAAAGAAATGTAACCTCAAAAGGACAAGAATTTTTCATGGGAAAGGAAAATGTGGAAAAGATGCCTCACAAGTTCAATGCTTTGGATGTGACCAATATGGGTATTATTATGCAAACTGTCCTAACAAAACAAAGAAACATGCATCGTATTCCCATGTTTGAAAAATATAATCACAAGAAGAATTTGAGAATTTTTTATTTTATTCAACACTACCAAATCAAGTATCAAACAAATCAAGCATCTGGGTAATTAATAGTGGATCATCTAGACACATTGTTGGATTCTAAGAAAATATAGAAACTATGATAGAAGAAACTAATGAAATGACCATAGGAGATGATTTTGCACATGTTGTAAAAGGAATAGGGATCTACACCCTTAAGCTAGAATCATGAATGACAATTCAACTAAAGGATGTACGAGATACACACCTAAGATCAAAAGAAACTTCATATCCATATCTTTCCTTGAAGATAATGGATATAGGATCATAGTTGTAGATGGGAAAGTTTTGGCCTAGCACAAAACCACCACATTTAAGAAAACCAAAACTATAGGAATAAGGCATGGTTAATTATACAAACTATGTGTCAAACAAAAACATAGTCTTATTCATGAAACTCCCAACATCAATGGAATTTAACACAAAAGATTAGGGAACACTCTTTTTCATGCTTTAAATTCCATGGATAAATTGGTAACTAGACTACCTAAACTAAAATCCTCACACTATGGAACATGAAAAATATGGTACATGCAATGAAGAATCAAATGGAAACTATGATGAAGAAGAGATGGTATTTGTTGCAGTCAAGGAAGAACTATCTATTGGTGATGAAGAAGTTTGTGAGGAGAAGGCATTTATTATATGCATGAATAAAAATGATAATGTATCATTGATAATGGATGTATGTCATATTATTAGTGATAAGAACAACTTTATTATAATGGAAGAATTTGATGGAGGAAAAGTTAGATTTGGTAATGGATCTCCATGTGTAATAAGAGGTAAAGGCTCAATAGCACTTACTAATAACATTAATTGTGAAGATGTTTATCAGGATGATCGTTTGAACTATAACTTATTTTTTATTATGCGAAAAAAGGTTTTGAACGGCCCCTTAAACCCTAATACAAAAATAAGAAAAAATAGGAATAATTACATAAAAAACCTTAGAGCATAATAACCAATATCAACATGGCCAGTAGGTGACAAAAAAATAGCCTAAGAAAAGGATACAAACAAAAGGGACAAGTCCCATAGAGCAAAAGATAACACCAGACACACATACAAAAAAGGTCTTAAAGAAATTTCTACCAAAGGCTCTTGAGAAGCTCAATCACTTCTTCCTCCAACTTATTCATAGTCTCTACCACCATCTTCATAACTTTGAGCTTAGACTCCATAGTGGCTCTTAGTTTTTGTAGTTGGACCTAGTTCTCCTCCCCTAGCCATAGAGATTCTCTATAGAGGGGCATTATCAACAATGACCTTGATGAAAAATCTATCCTACTTCCCTAGTTTGCCAATAATTATCTTGATGTGCTTATTAGAGGCCTTAAATTTTTTATATCTCTAGTCTACAATGCCCATGAGGACAAAATCCAAAATTTTCACCTTATTTTCTAGCACCTTGGCTCTATCCCCAATTTGATGAAATCCTCTCTATCCATGACTACATCCAAAAAACTTGTCTTTCCCCCTTCAACATTAACCCTTCTCTCAAGGGCTCTAATATTAAGATTCACCTCTTTAAGCTCATGAAAGGAGCCTTAGATAACCCTATAAAAATCTAGTATACCATTTGTAGTTGTGAGGAGAATGTTCTTATTGGTCTCTCTACTAGAATCACTCAAGATTAGTATAGAGGAATCAATCAACTACATCAAATCATTAGTTTATTTATCTTGAGCCTAAACTTCCACGTTTATCATAGGGCTTGTTAGCACTAAAACTTGTGTGGTTAAATTTGACCACGTTTGCAAAAAACAAGCCCTATAAATGCCCTTTTGATGAGATTGTACTCGACTGTCAGTATGAGGCCCCTTAGGTGTTTAATGTTTCTAACACCCTCCTTTTAGTGTGTCTACCTGTTCTATGAATATAAATCATCATTCTGAGCTTAATATCTTGCACCCAGATTTGTGTCATGACTTTCCACTTTGGAAGTGTCTAGTGTCCATAATAGAGAACCTATGTTTCAGTTTTCAAGTTATTTTGAATCCGTTTGACTAGGTTTTAAATCCCTCAAAGTTGGTAGTTTAAATTTGTCATGCTTTCAAAGTTTGCACATAATTCTGGGAAGCCCTATTTGACGTGCTATAAGTTTTGACCAGTTGACCCAACTATTGAAATTACTTTTGTGTTGTATTGTAGAGGTTAGAGAATTGTTATGTTTCAAGTTTCAGCTTATGACAAATCTGTTTGATTAGTTTCCAAATGCGATTCCAAACGCAATTTGTAACTTTTTGCTGGTGCCAGTATTTGCAGATTGATTGGAAGCCCTATTTGTGACGTTATATCTCCTGATCCATGATTGGTCAAGTCAAATGGATTGTACCCTTGTGTTTTCCTTTGGAAATAATTTAAGTGTGCTAGTTTGCAAGTTATGACGAATCCATTTGCACACTTTTCCAGGTCAATTCCATTCACAAAAAATGCTTTCTGTCAACATGTCCAGTTTGCAAAATTCTGAGTAGCCCACTTTGACTGATCGCCATTTCACCCTATTATTTTTCATGAGCCTAAATCATAGATCTATAATGTCCTCATGACAAATAATGAATGTCCTAGTTTTTTTTTTCCCATGTGCTAATTTGCCCAGTTTTCAAGGTCAAATCCAAACCCAGTTTGTTGTTTCCTGACATGTTTTCTTGCAGGTAAATCTAAGAAGGAAACTTTGATGGTCAATATCTTTTGACTGGGAATTCGTCATGAGGTGAGATCTGACAAGGTGCGAGAGTGCAAAGCAAAGAATCAGTGTGCCAGTTTTCACATCATGATCAGTTGATTTTGCTAGTTTTCAAAGCCAGTAAAACGGACCTCCTAGGACATATTTGACAGTTGACTAAACATTGAAAAATGAGTTTTAAAAGTGGTTTTCGGTGGTCGAACTTGGTTCCAATTAGCATCAGATGGTCAAAGGATTAATTTTGAGTATTAGTTGTTTGAAAATGAAATTTTTTTTAGCTGGACCCGTTTCAGGGCCCGACTAAACGATATCAGATTGGTGTGATGTTTAGAGATGAAGGCATTTTGATATGAGGGCATCATTGTAAAAGATTTATCAAATGTGGCTTGATTTAATTACAAAGTCTAAGGTTGATGGGAGAGTAGGTGTTATTTTTTTTTAAACTTTGAAGGGGATCATCCACATTCACAAGTGGTCAAATAAAGACTAAATAATCATGAATATGTTTCAAATTATGTTTGATTATGATTGTGGATTTTTCCAAATTGGTGCAATGCAAATCTTACTCCAAATAGCCCATGTGCGTTGATCTTGGTACCAACTGCCAAGTTGGCTACTCAAATGATATTTATGCTATTGAGCTTGGGTATGATATTCAAAAAGTGAAGGAACGATATCTTTAAGGGAACAACACCAAGAAAGAAAAAGGAGCAAGCTGCACAACAAATGAAGACATGGAGCTAATCAAAGTGAGGTTGAATGTCCATGTTGGAAATGTCTACTCTTTGAAATGTAGTCAATTTGGTCATTTGCTTTTCACTGGAGGTGAAGATGGAGCTATCCATATATTTGAAGACCGATCTGCTCATTATCATGCAAGCTATTGGAGTGATGATTTTATATTTATGACAAATAGCTCCACACAAAAATGAAGATATGCTTTTTCGTGAGGAGGGTAGTGGCAAGGTATTTCAATAGAGACCAAGGCACCAGTTAGAACATGGGAATCAAATGCTCTAAAAGCTGCAGCCAGTCAGTATTACAAAGGAGCCTCAACATTGTACCACCAAAAAGGTAAAGTAGGAGCTTAAGTCCTCAGAGTTTGAGTGGGAGCCCAAGTGTGAGCCCTCGGAGGAGCTAGAGCAAGACCCCACCCAGAAGTTTGAGCAAACATTCGAGGAAAAATCCATCTCTGAATCCTCCGAGAATTCAAAGCAGGACCCCTAGTAGAAGACTGTCAAAAGGCCTAAGCCATAGCCCTTTGGGAGAAAAGAGTACAACACCTCCTCCCAATCAAAGTCAGAGTATAGAAAAGAGTCTTAGTGTAGAGGAAACACCTAAACGTGTGAGGAGGGGTCGTGGTTTTAGCCAGTGCTATTCTTATGCTCGATGGTATCGCACTCCATCTCTAGAGCGTTCTCCTCCAAGGTCCTGAGAGAAATTTTCCTTGAGGCAAAACTCCTCCAAGGTACAGGAGGATCCGAAGTCGAAGTACAAGTTATAGCCCAGTTAATTATCATAATCAGAGAAAGAACAGAACCTCCATGCATCAAAGGAAGTTGATGCCTCAATGCAGAGCATCCAACATTAGGAAGGGTGTCTGCATTGACAAGAGGAGAAACCTGTGGCTACAGCAAAGGGAGAAGAGTTGTTGAATAGCAAGATATCCTCACGCACTAAAATGAATTCTGAGCCTCATCCAAAGCAAACATATAAGTTATGAAACCCGCCTACACAACCACGTCTACAGAGATCACACGCAATTAATAGAAGGTCCAACTCCATGCTGTAAGGAAGAGGGACATGTCAAGAAGCATGAAGGAAAAGGCACATTAGGCAGCTCGCACATGAGAAAAGGGTGCAGGAACAATGTAAAAGTAGACATATCCCACATTCTCTGTGCACCATGTGGGGCAATCAAATGCAGACACATGGCAGCTGGTCAAAGTCAGTTTGACCCCAAATTCAAAGGGCAAGGAAAAATTTGTAGAAAATAAAAAATAATTTTTTATTTTTTCTGGGTAGTGGGTATGCACGTTCAAAAATTTCAGAGAGAAACATTTTCTAAAGTTTATACTTCAGAATTTTTTTAATTTTATAAAAAATCAAAGTTGCAAGCCTGTACCTTCTAGTAGGCGACTAATTTTTGAAATAAGGTTCTGGAGGTTTCTGAAAGGCCAGATAGGCGATGTTATATATCATTGGAATCAGGAGGAGATGAACTTTTCGATTCTGAGTTGGTTTTTGCACAAGAATCAATCAGTTTAAGTTACACGAGGTTTTCTATCAGGTACTTGAATTGCAACCACATTCAGACCAGGAAGTTTAGTTTTGATATTTTGTCAAGATAATGACCTGAATATCAGTAGAAGGAAGTGGAAATGTAGTTAGGGTTGACTTTGTTCAGATTTACTTAGTAAAAACTCATTTTTACTGGCTTTTACATGGAGCTATCAGATATTTTGGTGATTCAAAAAGCTTTCATCATTAAGTAGAGATATTTTGAAAATTAGTTACAGATAATGATGAAACAAAATCAGATCAGATGGGATGAAAGAAAAAAGAGGTTACTCAGTTGCACAGGATTGAATTTCAAGTCAGCACTTGTTGTCTTCATAACAGATCCAAGAATTCTTTCTCTTCTATATCTTTCTTTCTTGCTTCCATCTTAGGGGTTCCAATTTTTGCACTGAGAGAGCATTCTTCAGCATTTCTTCTTGTATTGAACAACATTTTGAGTTTTATGCAAATAGTTCATGTCTGTTAGGTGATTTATGAAGTATTCTGTACATCTCTCATGTATTTGATTTCAAAGAAAGAAAATAAAGAGCGGAAATAGTTTCAAATTCAGCCTGAATCTTGTCTCCTGTTTGTGGATCTATAATCTTTTCTAGTTTATGATCAAAGACCATAGATTAGGTTGCATCTCATTGAGTGATGTATGTGATTGAAATACCTTGCTTATGGAACCAAGAGCCATGTAACCACTTGGTGTTTATCACAGGGTTTACTGATTTCATGATGGGATATTCTGGGTATGAGATTCATTTTGATGCAGATGTCAATTCACAATGTGAAAGATAGATTAGGGATCTTAATGAAGAGATACGTTTGAGGTTTCCAGGAGATGTATGGTTATGATTCATTTAATTTCCCAACAGATAAGGCACTGGTCACAGATAGGATCATTAAGTTCTGTTGCTCATACTTGGGTCTTGCTGATATCAACATATTAAATCAATTTTCCCTTTTATGTTGAAAGGTATTCAAAGTATAACCCACACTTAGTTTTCTAGTTTCATGAGTCATGTCCTTAGCTATTTCATGCTTGTGATCTCCTTGTTAAGCATATAAGAATTAGGGGCTTCATCTACTTTTATAGATCCTGAATATGGTTATTGCACTGGTAACATAGTCAGATCTAAAGAGGTTCACCCACCTAGGTTTTGCAGAGCCTGAAGAAGAAGAAGGGTCATGCCTTATAGTTGGCCTGGTTTCTAAATGGGTATGTTGAAAATGGGAGTTAGCTACACCTAGATATGTTTTCTTCTCATCAGGGTAATTGGAAATGGGTAACATTTTCAAACACCAACAAAATGGTGACTTCGCTGGGGACTCATGAAGAAATTCATTGATAAAAGGACAAAGATCTCTAGTGTAATATATTTCAGTCCAGAAATTTGCATACTTAATTTTGTATGCAAGGTTTCATGTTTCCCAATCAAGAATGTGTTCTTTCACTTTGTTAAGGGTGTGATGTTCCAAGGTTGTGTGTGAGTTTTCAAATACCTATTATAAATTTTGGACCAGCTTGTCGTCTTATGCAAGCTAGGAAAATCTTTTCTCATTTAATGAGTGGCGACTTTAAAGTATATCTCTGCACCAATGTAAATTTTTGAAGTGAAGGGTATTGTGAAAGTTGCAATAGTTGGAATGCAGATTTGAAGAAGTTATCTCAGGCCCTTGGTAGTGGTTGAAAGAAAAGGGTGATGTTGTGCAAGGGTTACTAAATCAAGCATGATTTGAATCTGTTGTTATTTGCAGCATTAAAGTAGTGGCAGGCATCCATATTGAGAGGTATTTTCCACTTTCATGTGTTCTCATTTACATGAAAGTAAGATTTCAAAAGTCTCTCCATCAAATGGTTTATAGCATTAAATAGGAGATTGGTTTAATATAGATTCATCATGCTTTGTGGAAAGTAGATTCAACAAAAGTGTTTTATATGTCAAAGTATGTTTGAAGTTTTGAATTGGTAGAAAGAACTCCAGATCTGCTGCAATTAATAATTTTTGAAAGTGTCTAATGATGAACGAGTCTTGAGTTTGAAGAATGTCGAGTTTCATATCACCTAGTATGTAGCCTGTTAGTGAAAGTTTTAGATCTGTTTCTAGCAAGAGGTATGTGCCATTGAATTTTAATGGTATCCATGGTTTCCTGAATACTGTGCCTTGTAACCTCAGACAATATTTGCCTAAGTTTGGTGGAAACCATGAAAATTCAGCCAGTCATCATGTTCAGTTGTTTAGTGACTTGGTTGGTGATTTTGAAATTGCTCATGAATACATTCAGATGAAATTGTTTGTTCAAACTTTAGAGGATGATGCTAGGGACTAGTTTTTGTTCCTACCAACATGTTCAATTTCATCCTGTGATGAATTAATGTTAGCCTTCATGATGTAGTTTGGGAAAAGAGTAAGCATCTCTGATTATTTTGATAAGTTTTTGAAAATTCAAATCAGGAATGGTGAGTTAGTTCCTGAATTTAATATCAGATTTGCAAAGATTTTAAATGAAATTCCTGAAAGTTACAAGCTAGATGATCAAATGTGTTTAGTGGTTTATCTCGGTGCATTTGATAAAAATATGAACTATTTGTTGAGATATAAGGAACCTAGAACTTTGCATCAGGCATTCATGATAGCAATAGAGATTGATAATAACATAAAATATGGCTTAACCCAGAGTCACTTCTCTAGAAATGTTTGCCAGCAAGATGAGGTGCAAAGAACAAATCAATGTCATATAGAATGTTTAATTTCAGATCAGCAAATAAGAACTCCTGCTATTATAAATAGTTTTGTTGAAGATTCAGAAATAAAAACATGTGAACATGAAATCTCTCTGTTGCAAAGAAGAAATGATTCCATTATTGCTGAATTAAATGCACATGTTTATCGTATTACAACATTAGAACATAAAGATAGTTCACTTGATGAATTGTACATGCAAGAAATAAATTCAGTTGTTTCTCCTCCTATTGATAATATGCCTTTGGTTGAGAATGTCGTAAACTTTGAAGTTGAAGGATATTCATCTCAGTATGAGGAGGAAGAAACCAGAAGTGATATATCAAGTGATAGAGGTGAAATTGCTGACTCGACATGCCATGGAGAGATGACACAATATAAAGAATGTAAATCGTATGTATCTCAATCATAGTCAGAAGAACTAAGCTCATATGTTGATAATATTTCAGTGGTAGAGATGCATTCTCTTGACCAATAGGATAGGCAAGAAATGAATTATCTCATTGAGAGATTGCATCATGTTGAGAACATTATTAAATCTGAAGCTGAAAGACAATCATATCAATGTGAGTATGATAAAGCTGAGAGTCATCTTTCAAGTGATAATGAAGTTGCTAATCCAATATATTATCAAGAGGTTTCATATGAAGCTGATGATGAGAGTTATTACTCAAGTCAAGAAGAAGATAGTGCTAGTGTGTGTCCATTTGCATGTGAATCAGATGCTGATTGGGAAGAAGAGAGCAATGATGAAAGTGAGTGTTCTCTTGCTAGTAAAGGTACGAATACTATTTTTAAATTTGAAAGTGAGTTTCCATTTCAGAATTGTGTAAATCAATTCGAGGTTGAAAGTTATGAAGAAAATGTGTCTACACAATATGAAGACAAAGAGGTTATCCATAGAGACGTATTACCTAATTGTGTAGAAGAGTATCTTGAGGATGAGTGCAGTGATGATCAGTACGTGATTGATCCTGAGATTAATGCATTAGCACCTATTGGTAAGATAAATGATGATTTTCTTGCAAGACATTGTAATCATCTATATGGAGACAATGAAAGTAACTTTGATTTGTATTCTACATGCTTCGTTGACGGAGTGGATGTTGAGTCTTCATATGATTTTGATTTTTCTTCTTCATATGCTGAAAGTGTCCATGACAGTGATGTTAGAAATGGTTTTAAAGTTTTCACTAATCCGTTATATGGTGGGGATTTTGATGTTGATCAACACATCACTTGTCCTAATGTCTAAAAAGGTGCTTTGCATGGAATTATTAATCCTCTTTTTGAAGAACACATGGACAATTCAGATTTAGTTGAGAATGAGTTTGATGATGATACCTTGTCTTACTACTATAAGAGATCAGAATGTTCTTCTTCCAAGTTTGATAGTGAAACTAATGATTATGTAGCATCTGAGGAGGTAAATGACAAGGTGTTTGACGAAGTTGTTTTTGAAAATCAGTATGCACCTTGCAATGAGATTTATGATGAACTCTCTGATGTAAAGACTAATATATTTGCTGATTGTGAAGAACCATGTGAAGATTATGGATTAGTTTCAGATTCTGATGCAGATGACATATGTGAATATCAATCAGATTGTTCATTTGATTCCTATCCGGTTATGCAAAGGGATACACATTTTGAAGGTATGAGTGGTCTTTTTCCCCAAGTTGAATATGAAGCCTTCATATTAAAAAATGATAGCATGTATGAGTCATTAAATGAAGAGAGTTTTTAGTTTCAGTCTGATATGTTTAAGCATGTTGATCAGTATCTTCATAATGAGCTAAAGATTGAAGATTAAGTTTTTATGTGCATTATGAAAGAAAGAGTGATAATTTTGTTTTGCCGAGTGATTTGTTATATGATGATAATATGATTGGTGAAACTGATAGGAGAAGAAAATTCAGTTTACCTACATGAAAGTTTAGATGAGAATCATATTTATGACAGAGGTAAACAATTTTGTTGAAGTTTGATGGCCCGAGGCCATCGTGTGTACATAGTCTTGGTAGTTGTAGTTGTTTCCTTGCTTTCAATATGTTGTTCGAGAGAAGTTTTAAAGTTTTTGGGGAATGGTCTGCTTCCTCCAGAGATCTGAATCCTTGTCATGCCTGCAAGGGGCATGCATCCCGAGACAGAGCCACTGTTAGCACTAAAAATTGTGTGGTCAAATTTGACCACGTTTGCAAAAAACAAGCCCTATAAATGCCCTTTTGATGAGATTGTACCCGACTGTTAGTATGAGGCCCCTTAGGTGTTTAATGTTTCTAAAACCCTCCTTTTAATGTGTCTACCTATTCTATGAAGATAAATCATCATTCTGAGCTATTTGGCAAAGTCCTGTTTCGAGCAAGTTTTAAATCTGCATTTTACAGCAAGTGTCAAACAGCAATAAGAAGCCCTGTTTAAGTCTTAATATCTTGCACCCAGATTTGCATCATGACTTGCAAATTTGGAAGTGTCTAGTGTCCATAACAAAGAACCTATGTTTCAGTTTTCAAGTCATTTTGAATCCGTTTGACTAGGTTTTGAATCCCTCAAAGTTGGTAGTTTAAATTTGTCATGCTTTTGCGGTTTGCACATAATTCTGGGAAGCCCAGTTTGATGCGCTATAACTTTTGACCAGTTGACGCAACTGTTGAAATTCCTTTTGTGTTGTATTGTAGAGGTTAGAGACTTGTTATGTTTCAAGTTTCAGCTTATGAAAAATCTGTTTGATTAGTTTTCAAATGCGATTCCAAACGCAATTTGTAACTTTTTGCTGGTGTCAGTATTTGCAGATTGATTGGAATCCCTATTTGTGACATTATATCTCCTGATCCATGATAGGTCAAGTCAAATGGATTATACCCCTATTTTGTCCTCTAGAAATACTTTAAGTGTGCCAGTTTGCAAGTTATGAGGAATCCATTTGCACACTTTTCCAGGTCAATTCCATTCACAAAAAGTGCTTTCTGTCAGCATGTCCAGATTGCAAAATTCTGAGTAGCCCACTTTGATGGATCGCCACTTGCGCCCTATTATTCGTCATGAGCCTAAATCATAGATACATAATGTCCTCATGACAAAGAATGAATTTCCCAGTTTTCATTTTCCCATGTGCTAATTTGCCCAGTTTTCAAGGTCAAATCCAAACCCAATTTCTTGTTTTTTGACATGTTTTCTTGTAGGTAAATTTAAGAAGGTAACTTTGACGGTCAATATCTTTTGACTGGGAATTCGTCATGAGACAAGATCTAACAGGGTACGAGAGTGCAAAGCAAAGAATCAGTGTGCCAATTTTCACGTCATGATCAGTTGATTTGGCCAGTTTTCAAAGCCAGTCAACGGACTTCCTGGCACATATTTGATAGTTGACTGAACATTGAAAAATGAGTTTTAAAAGTGTTTTTCAGTGGTCGAACTTGGTTCCAATCAGCATCAGATGGTCAATGGATTAATTTTGAGTATTAGTTGTTTGAAAACAAAATTTTTTTTAGCCGGACCCATTTCGGGGCCCGACTAAACGATATTAGACTGGTGTGATGTTTAGAGATGAAGGCATTTTGATATGAGGGCATCATTGTAAAAGATTTATCAAATGTGGCTTGATTTAATTACAAAGTCTAAGGCTGATGGGAGAGTAAGTGTTATTTTTTTTAAAACTTTGAAGGGGATCATCCACATTCACAAGTGGTCAAATAAAGACTAAATAATCATGAATATGTTTCAAATTCTGTTTCATTACGATTGTGGATTTTGCCAAATTGGTGCAATGAAAATCTTACTCCAAATAGCCCATGTGCACTGATCTTGGTACCAACTGCCAAGTTGGCTACTCAAATGGTATTTATGCTATTGAGCTTGGGTATGAAATTCAAAAAGTGAAGGAATGATATCTTTAAGGGAACAACACCAAGAAATAAAAAGGAGCAAGTTGCACATCAAATGAAGATGGGGAGCTAATCATAGTGAGGTTGAATGTCCATGTTGGAAATGTCTACTCTTTGAAATGCAGTCGATTTGGTCATTTTCTTTTCACTGGAGGTGAAGATGGAGCTATCCATATATTTGAAGACCGATCTGCTCGTTGTCATGCAAGCTATTGCAGTGGTGATTTTGTATTTATAACAAATAGCCCCACATGCAAATGAAGATATGCTTTTTTGCGAGGAGGGTAGCAGCGAGGTCTTTCAATAGAGACCAAGGCACTAGTTAGAACAGGGGAATCAAATGCTCTGAAAGTCGCAGCTAGTCGGTATTACAAAGGAGCCTCAACATTGTACCACCAAAAAGGTTAAGTAGGAGCTTAAGTCCTCAGAGTCTGAGTGGGAGCCCAAGTGCAAGCCCTTGAATGACCCAAAGCAAGAGCCCACCCAGAAGTTTGAGCAGACATTCGAGGCAAAACCCACCTCTGAATCCTCTGAGAAGTCAAAGCAGGACCCCTAGTAGAAGACTGTCAAAAGGCCTAAGCAGCAGCCCTTTGGGAGAAAAGAGTACAACACCTCCTCCCAATCAAAGTCAGAGTACAGCAAGGAGTCTTAGTGCAGAGGAAACACCTAAACTTGTGAGGAGGGGTCATGGTTTTAGCTAGCACTATTCTTATGCTCAACGGTATTGCACTCCATCTCCAGAGCATTCTCCTCCAAGGTCTCGATAGACATCTGCCTCGAGGTAGAACTCCTCCTAGGTACATGAGCATCTAAAGTCAAAGTACAAGTTATAGCCTAGTTAATTATCATAATCGGAGAAAGAACAGAACCTCCATGCATCAAAGGAAGCCGATGCCTCAATGCAGAGCATCCAGCGTTAGGAAGGGTGTCCGCATTGACAAGATGAGAAACCTGTAGCTACAACAAAGGGAGCAGAGTTGCTGAAGAGTAGGATATCCTCACGCACTGAAATGAATCCGTAGCCTCATAAAAAGAAAACATACAAGGTATGAAACCTGCCTGCACAACCACGTCTACAGAGATCACACGCAATTAATAGAAGGTCCAACTCCATGCTGTAAGGAAGAGGGACATGGCAAGAAGCATGAAGGCAAAGGCATATTAGGTAGCTCGCACATGAGAAAAGGGTGCATGAGCAATGTAAAAGTAGACATATCCCACATTCTCTGTGCACCAAACTTTTAATCGTTTAAATACTCTTAAACACAAAACCATAGTGTCTGACAAGTTGGCACTTTTTATAAGGCAAGACTAATGCGCATGGGCTCGAGTGATGTCAGTGAGACATAAGTGAAATTTTACTTGAAAGAACAATTATGATGACATGGGGCCAAAAGATGGAGGTTGCACGAGATTGTGCCACTTGGCGAATCGAGTGGCCCTCGCTATCTCGCCAAGCGAAAGATGTGCGGGAGTTAGCATGGTGAGATAGCGACACTGACATGGCAGGGATGAGTTAGTGATGAGGAAATTTCAAACCAATCGTAGGGCACCATGTGGCACAAATTCCAAGACACACTGTGATGTGGCAGATAGATTTTTTGAATGCACCAGATTGTGCCACGTGGCGGATCTGACGATTCTTGCTACGTCGCTAAGGTGAACTTGCTCGCTAATTAATATAGTGAAGTAGCAAGTGTGACATGGCATCCACGTAGCATGCTAACATGGCAGATGATGCAGACCATGTGGGCCAATCAAATGCAGACACGTGGTAGCTGGTCAAAGTTAGTTTGACCCCAGATTCAAAGGGCAAGGAAAATTTTGTAGAAAATAAAAAATAATTTTTTATTTTTTCTGGGCAACAGGTATGCACGTTCAAAAATTTCAAAGAGAAACATTTTCTAAAGTTTATACTTTAGAATTTTTTTAATTTTATAAAAAATCAAAGTTGCCAGCCTGAACCTTCTAGCAGGGGACTAATTTTTGACATAAGATTCTTGAGGTTTTCGAGAGGCCAGAGAGGCGATGTTATATATCGCCGAAATTGGGAGAAGATGAACTTTCTGATTTTGGAATTGATTTTTGCACAGGTATCAATCAGTTTGAGTTACATGAGGGTTTCTATCAGGTACCTGAATTGCAACCATATTTAGACCAAGAAGTTCAGTTTCGATATTTTATTCAAGATAATGACTTGAATATTAATAGAAGGTAGTGGAAATGTAATTAGGGTCGAATTTGTTTAGATTTACTTAGTAAAAACTCATTTTCACTGGCTTTCTCATGGGGCAATCAAATATTTTGGTGATTCAAAAAGCTTTCATCATTAAGCAGAGATATTTTCTCAAATCAATTGCAGATAATGATGAAACAAAATCAGATCAGATGGGATGAAAGAAAAAAGAGGTTACTCAGTTGCACAGGATTGAATTTCAAGTTGACACTTGTCATCTTTAGAACAGATCCAAGAATTCTTTCTCTTCTATATCTTTCTTTCTTGCTTCCATCTTAGGGGTTCCAGTTTTTGGACTGAGAGACCATTTTTCAACATTTCTTCTTGTATTGAACAACATTTTGAGTTTTATGCAAATAGTTCATGTCTGTTAGGTGATTTATGAAGTATTTAGTACATCTCTCATGTATTTGATTTCAAAGAAAGCAAATAAAGAGCGGAAATGGTTTCAAATTCAGCCTGAATCTTGTCTCCTGTTTGTGGATCTGTAATCTTTTCTAGTTTATGATCAAAGACCATAGATTAGGTTGCATCTCAATTAGTGATGTATGTGATTGAAATACCTTGCTTATGGAACCAAGAGCCATGTAACCACTTGGTGTTTATCACAGGGTTTACTGATTTCATGATGGGATATTCTAAGTATGAGATTCATTTTGATGCAGATGTCAATTCACAAGGTGAAAGATAGATTAGGGATCTTAATGTAGAGATACGTCTAAGGTTTCCAGGAGATGTATGGTTATGATTCATTTAATTTCCCAACAGATAATGCACTGGTCACAGATAGGATCATTAAGTTCTATTGCTCATACTTGGGTCTTGTTGATATCAACATATTAAATCAATTTTCCCTTTTATGTTGAAAGGTATTCAAATTATAACTGCACTTAATTATCCAGTTTCATGAGTCATGTCCTTAGCTATTTCATGCTTTTGATCTCATGGTTGAGCATAGAAGAATTATGGGTTTCATCTACTTTTATAGATCCTGAATATGGTTATTGCATTGGTCACATAGTCAGATCTAAAGAGGTTCACCCGCCTAGGTTTTGCAGAGCCTAAAGAAGAAGAAGGGTCATGCCTTATAGTTGGCTTGGTGTCTGAATGGGCATGTTGAAAATGGGAGTTAGCTACCCCTAGATATGTTTTGTTCTCATCAGGGTAATTGGAAATGGGTAACATTTTCAAACACCAACAGGGCTTATATCTCCAAGATTGACTTTATAAAGATTATCCATTTGCCACCCAAGCTTGTCCTTACTAAGGGGTTGCACCATAGGAGAGGCATTGGTCTAAATAGAGATACCAGGTGTAACATAAGGAACATGGAAGGTTCCTATAACCTTGTCCTCATGAACATCAGCTTCAGTGCATTTAGAATCCTTTTTTTTCTTTTAGAGTAAAAAAAGGGTGGAGGCATCCTATTTTCTTATCCTTTTTTCTACTCTCTTCTTTGTCTATATCCATGTCTTCCTCATTCTCATTGTATTCATCACCAAAAATCATGACCTCCTTAGAAATTCTCTTCTTGCTCTTAGATTTGTTGGTAGCTTTCCCCTTGGTTCCTTTTACAATTACTTCCTTAGAGTCACTACCTTTAGTATCCTAGAGGTCATCCTTGTATGCAATAGAAATTGATTTGTAAAGAAGAAAAAGAATAATTCAAGTATTCAAAAACTAAAATCAAGGAAAATAAATATGATAAACCAAAAAAAAAAAAAAAATATGAATCCAAACCTATGAATCTTCGTGTATCTCCCTTGACATGTAGATGTGGCTGTGATCATGGATGTGTGCACAATGGTATGCTTGATGCTTCAAAAATGGATGATCATGGATAAATATGTAAAATTCAAATATAGTAATAGCACATTGATAATAATTATCTCTTAAAATGATATAGTAATTCTACTCAAAATGTGGATGACTTATGAGGAGAAAAGGGTTTAATTTATAGGGGATTGGGTGAGGAGGAGATAATAATTCGTGATGAATAGTTAACTACTTGAGGTGTGAGATATACTTTAGTTCACTAGGATAGGTGTAGGAGGTAGAATTTTGTGTTTAGAGGTGGAAGAGGTAGATGTGGTAGGAGAGTGGACTTAGGCTTGAGTTCATATGAGTAAATTATGCCTTGATTTTAGACATGGATGAGGGTGTGATGTGCTTTAATTAAGGTGGGTGAGGTGGCTCAGTTGATTCTATAATTTGGCTGGTGGGTGGGTTTGTTAGAAAATATGTTGGTCTAAGAGTTAGATTAAAAAGAAGAATTATTTATTAAAAGGGGAATTATTGATGCATGAATTGGGTTTGATTAACTATTGGGTTGAAGGGTTAGTTTGTTCTGGTAGATATAGTCTTCAAGTTTTTGGATCCCAAATAGTTTAATTCATCTTTGATAGAGTTTGACAAAGTTTCTATAGATTCAAAGTTGTATCCTCTACTATCCCTCAAGATGAGTACATCATTGTTATTTTTCTTTCATACCACTTATTTTGATACACTAAATATGATATCATGTTGTTTATCAGTACATGAGTCTTTACTTTTCTTTACTTTAGTTAAATATACAAGACACTTCTACATTTACATTCTTGCATCTTCGTACATAAATAAGAAAGAATCTAGAGTTAGACACCTCCTTTTAGGACTAGATCATGCATTATCACCCCTACATCTTGTTGGTTAACAATTTGTCTCCTTATCTTTTTGGTTTATATCTTGACTCTTAACTTCCCCAATGACCTATGGAGGACAAAGATGTTAAAAATAGAATGGGTCAATGTAGTAATCTATCAAAGACCCCTAAATTGAAAGGTACAACTCCCTTTTCAATACAAGATATTTAGTGAATTTTTTTTTTTTGGTTTTGGGGGTATGCTCTTAACCAGAGAGCAGAAGAGGAATAAACCAAGCTGCTCAATACTTTAAACAATTTAGGCAATTGAAAGGGAAACTAACTCACAATATGCAATTTATTCTAATCTAAAATGCAATGGATGGAAACATACATAACAAACTATGATAACATGAAGAAAGGAAGAGATGGAAAAATAAGTAATTCCTTGATTAAATAGTTAGATGATGTTTTGACAATACCCAAATTGTCTATCTCTTAGCTTCTCCACGCATCAATTTTTGTTAGAAATGCTTTCCAATAATTGAGAGGGGGGGTGAATCAATTATTCAAGGTCCAACTTGTTCAATTCAAACATTTCTACTTAGTATTGTGAGCCCATTCAACCATTCATTCATCCAAGCATTAACTTTCCTAATCAGAAAGTTATTGTAAATCAACATGCAAGCATAACACATAAAAGATCAACACATAACACAGTGATTTACATGGGAACCCAATTTGGGAAAAACCACTAGTAACATGCTACTCAATTCTCACTCTTCTAAAGTGATACCCTATGAAAGGCTTGCCTTGTTAAAGGCTTACAACACACTATTAAATGTGACCTTGTTAGAGGATTTATCCACCCTATTAGAATTGGGCCTTGTTAGGAGGACTTTAGAACATTCACTTGGAATGCCACCCAATTAAAGGATTTACAAAGGGCTATTAAACCAACATAATTCCATAGGGTTGCAATGTCTAGTATAATTTCTAGAGAGTATTAGAAAGTATTTGACCTGATTAAAACATACAACTTAACTTGCAGATCTTAGATCACTCTTCAGCTCTTCACATTGCCTGGCCTTCAATCTCTGCAACTCTTGATAGCTTGGCCTCCTTTCAAGCTTAGTCTCCTCAAGTATCCATGCTCATTATACTAGTGCAATCATCTCTTCTTGACCACTTATTGAAGTAAAGCCTCTGTGCTCTTCCTTCTCCTAGATGCCTTCACCTTGACATCCTTTCAACCACTTCTCAATTTGGCACTTTAGCAGTAGCAACATTTGCTTTTTGGTTTGTGAATCCTTAAATTGAAGTCTTGGAGTTCCTTTTCCACTTGATTATTTCCTCCTTTGATTTCAATTTGTATGGATTAGGTAGGATTCATTGTATCTAACCCATACTTTGTTTCCTCTAGAAACTTCTTGAATAATCCTTTTGAATTTTCCCAAAAATGGTTTACATAGAATTCTGTGCAACCAGATCTTCATCCTTATCCTCCAACTAGTTTACAAAATTTAAGGGAACAATTATGTCAGCTCAGAATTGGTGAATCTTTGTCATTTAAAATAATGTAGTAGCTTGACACTATTGACATACTGGTGCTCGACATATACTATGTTACTCGACACCAACTATGATTTTCTAATTCTCAACACCTGTTACTTTTCTCGGCACTTGAACTTCACTCAATACCTAAAGATCACTTGAAACACACTAGATATTTCTTTTTCTTAGCTCCAACTAAGAATTTTCTTAGCTTCAACTAGCTTGCTTGGCACCACTGATGAACTTAGTTTAAGCTTTGTAATCAACCTTGTTACAACTTATTCCTCCAATGTTTCTAAGTGTGACCAGCCTCTATATCTTTGAGTATGTTATCAATACATCATCTCACCATTGTCTGAACTGATCCTTGTACCTTATTACAACATCATAACTCAATCTTTCCCTTAGGTACTTTTGTTACATCTTGTTGATCAAATCCTCTTCAT
Organism: Cupressus sempervirens; assembly: GCA_028749045.1. Taxonomy (NCBI): domain Eukaryota; kingdom Viridiplantae; phylum Streptophyta; class Pinopsida; order Cupressales; family Cupressaceae; genus Cupressus; species Cupressus sempervirens. The sequence continues at coordinate 414,794,189 of CM053787.1, forward strand.
CAATCAACTAAGTGATAATACTTGGATCTTATAAGTAAATGTCATTCCTAAAAATAGTAGGTTTGACATCAATGAAAAAACAATAATTGAAAACATTTTGTTAACAGCAATCTCCCTCTTTGATCTTCAATCTTCTTCTCACAATGATCTTTTCAATCAAATTTCCAACAATCTCCCTCTTTGGCATTGATGGCAAACCAAACTAATCAACCATCAAACTAAACTATTTAACTGCATTAGAATAGTAAGTCAAATGCCAAAAATTAAGTTGTGTTACAATCAGTTTTTCATCTCCCTCTTAGCTATTGTTTCTTTTTCTTTTCTTCTCTCCCTTTGTATGCATTACTTATCTTCTGTTATTCTTTCTCTTTTCTGATTAGCTTTTTCATCTTTTCTTTCAACTATTGACCATTTCTGTCTACTTCTCCCTCTATCTTCATTTGATCAGTTTCTGTATTTTCTCCCTCTTTCTTCATTTTTGATCTACTCAATAGTTGATCTATTTCTTGACATTTCTCCCTCTTTGACAACAAAGGCAAAGACATATTGTTTCAACATCTTAATATGCAAGTGTAGCTTTTGTAGGTTCATTTAGTTTCTCCCTTTGTCACCTTGCTTGTGACTAATTTAGAACTTCAACACTTCAATTAATTTAGGCATGATCCTAAAGTAAACATCCTCTGCATCAATGTGTAAAACCTTCAACAATCAGCTCATTTGATGCAGGCAGTCTTGCTTTTACCTCAAGTAGCCATGGTTAGGGGTATCACCCATAACTTACCTCTAAGATACTCAAAAGAATCTTTAGGTAGTGCTTTTGTGAAGATGTCAACAATCTATTCCTTTGAGCTTACATATTCCATCTTCACTTGCTTATCTTCCACCAATTCTCTTACATAGTGATACTTGATTGCAATATGCTTGGTTTTAGCATGCATTACATGATTCTTTGATATGTTGATAGGACTTATATTATCACAATAAAGTATCAAAGGCTCATTTACTTCTTCCTTTATACCTTGTAACAAATGTTTGATCCATACAATATTGGTACAATTAATAGTGGCTGCAACATATTCAGCTTTTGCTGTGGACTGTGAGGTACAACTTTGCTTTTTGCTAGTCCATGTAATCAATCTTTTTCCAAAGAAAAGTGCTCCTCCACTAGTGCTTTTCCTATCATCAATGTTACCTCCCAAATATACATCAATGTAGGCTCTTAGTTCAAACTTTTCACTTTTCTTGTCGTACAAACCAAAGTCATCAATTTCTTTTAGATACCTCAGCATTCTCTTCACTGCCATCAGATGATTTTCTCTTGGAATTGCAAAAAATCTTGCCACTATTCCAACAGCTAATGTAATGTTTGGTCTACTATGTACAACATATTGTAGCTTTCCAATCATTGATCTATCCAATGTCTGATTTACTTCAACTGACTCATTATTTTTGAATAACTTATGTCCTGTTACCATTGGTGTGCTAACTGGTTTAGAATCTTCTAATCCAAATGTCTTGAGTGTCTCCTTTATGTATTTGGATTGGGTCACAAATATGCCATTCTTCAATTGATGTACTTGAAATCCAACAAAGAATTTGATTTCTCCAAACATTGACATCTCAAATTCATGCTTCATTTGATTAGCAAAATCTTTGCATAGAGCATCTTTTCCTCCAAATATTATATCATCAACAAAGATTTCAGATATCAAAATATTTTTACCTTTTTTGGTCTCGATATAAAAGCTATAGTTGTCATCTATTCTCTCAAATCCTATCTTCAAAAGATATTTGTGCAATCTCTCATACCATGCTCTAGGTGCTTGCTTCAGACCATAGAGTGCCTTATGCAGTTTGTAGACCATATCTTTGTTCTTGTCATGAACAAATCCCTTAGGTTGTTCTATGTAGACTTCCTCTTCTAGTATACCATTTAGAAAAGAAAACTTGACAACCATTTGGTAGACTATGAAATCTTTGTATGTAGCATATGCAAGTAGTGTTCTTACTCCTTCCATTCTTGCAACAGGGGAAAATGTTTCTCCATAATCCAGTCCTTCTTCTTGTGCATAGCCTTTGCAAACTAATTTGACTTTGTTTTTTGTTATCTCACCATTCTTATGAAGTTTTTTCCTAAACACCCATTTGGTACCAATTACATTCTTGTCAGTTGGTCTAGGAACTAGGGTCTAGGTTTTGTTCTTCTCAATTTGATCTATATCTTCTTCCATAGCTCTATACCAATCATCATCTTGTAGTGCATCTTTCACTATTTTGGGCTGAACTTTTCTCAGTAGACATGATTCATTTCTGAGTCTATTCCTTATCATTGGTCTAGTATCCTTGTCACCAATGATTTGATCTATAGGGTGATGTCTTCTTACATATTTGTCTAATCTTGGTTCTATCCTTCTTTCCATGTTTGATCCTTCAACTTTAGAGTTATTTTGCTTCTCTTCATCTGGTACTTCATCATCTCTCTCATGTGCACTGATTTCAAAGTTAGATTTTCTTCATTTTTCAACTTGGCTTCTAAATGCAACTCGACATTCACTAGATGTGACTTGACTAATACTGAAGTTTGTTGCTGATTCTGAACTTAATTGGCAGCATTGTCTTCAACAGTGATTCCTTCATAGAAGTATACAAAGGATCTATGATCCTCGAATTTCTTAGTTCCAATAACCTAAATTTCTACATGTTCATCAAAATTTATATTTGCAATCTCCACAATCTTGTTAGTGTTAGTATTCAAACATTTATATGCTTTGCTTCTAGTGGAGTATCTAAGGAATATGCCTTCATCACTTTTTGCATCAAACTTGCCATTTCTAGTATCTATAAGAATATAGCATTTACAACCAAAGACTTTGAAATGTTTCACATTAGGTGAATGATCATACCACAATTCAAAAGGTGTTGCATTTGTACCTTTCTTGACTTGGACTCTATTTAGGGTGTAAATAGTAGTACTTACAACTTCTCTCCAATACTTTAGAGAAACATTTTTCTCTATCATCAAGGTCCTTGCACAATCTATCACTGATTTATTCCTTCTTTTAGCAATGAAATTATATGGTGGAGTCCTTGGTGCTGATGTTTGCCTTTTGATACCTTTATCATTGTAGAATATCTCAAATTGTTTTGATGTAAACTCACCTCCTCTATCTGACCTTAGCCAGTTAAGACTCTTTCCTATTTCCTTCTCAACTTTGGCCAAATACCACTTGAACATTTGAAATGCATCAAAAAAAAATTTCAAGAACATAATAGTCATCATAGTTGAATAGTCATCTACAAATAGCATTATGTATATATCTCCTAGGTAGCTTTGCACTTCTATTGGACCACATAAGTCTGTATAGACTAATTCTAGTACTTCTTTGGAAGTGTATGTTTTGCTTTTGAAATTAGAATTAGTCATTTTCCCTACTTGACATTGTTTACACATTGTGTTTTCAAGTTTCTTTAGTTTAGGAAATCCTCTGTCCTTTTTCTTTTTGGTGATGCTAATCAGATTGTCAAAGTTAATTTTACATAGTGTTTTATGCCACAACCACACATCATCAAGTCTAACAACAAGATAAGTTGCATCTTCCATATATAGGTAAAATAGATTACTCCTAGTTAGTTCACCTTTTCCTATTAGATTTTCATCAGTGTCATAGATCTTGGTAGTTTTATTTCCAAATTCTACTTTACAGCCTATATTGCCTAACTGTGATACACTCAACAAGTTGTAGTTCAATCCTTCAACATAGTATGCATTATCACATGAAATTTTCTTTGTAAGTTTAATAGAGCCTTTTCCTTTGATTTGACAAGGAGCATCATTACCAAATCTAACACTATTTACATCATATTGAGTAAAGATAATGAACTTACTTTTATCTCCTATCATGTGATGTGAGCATCCACTATCTATGGTCCACTTGTCATTCTTATTCACACAGGTAACCAATGTTGTTGCTTCATCTTCATCTTTATCTGATTCATCCTTCACGGCCACATAAACTACTTCATCATCATTCTCATCAGAATCTTTTTCAACAATGTAGCATCTTTTTCCTTTTTTCTTGTAGTTTTTCTATCATCTTCTCTCTTGTTTCCTTCTTTGTAGCTCTTCTTTTGTGTACATCTTGTAGCAATATGACCTACTTTATTGCAATTAAAACATATGATAGGGATCTTACATTTGAATTTTCCTTTTCCTCTATGGAATCTCCTAGCTAGTAGTGCTTCTAACTATTCCACAACTTCCTCATCTGTGCTGCTACCGCTGGATGCATGTCTTCCTCTTCTTCTCTTCTTGTTTGATGTCTCCTCCTCATTGTCTTTTATTATCAACTTGGCCTTGAAAAAAGATTCAAGGTTCTTAGGTTTGTAGTTGTCAAAGTTGAACAATTCAAATGTAGTAAGTCTTCGCTCTATACCTTCAAAGGTTAATGTGTTTTCTTGTACACACCTTAGCTCTTGGATGGCTGAAATTCTTATAGCATAGATAAGGAGTAGAGTTCTTAAGTATTTTCTATTGATAGTTTCTTCTTCCAATTGACTGTCTAGACTTCTTATTGCACTTACCACTTCTTTCATTCTAGCAGCATATTGAGTAGCATTCTCATGTTCCTCCATTTTCATTTTATCAAACTTTCCCCTAAGACTTTCTCTCTTTTCTCTCTGGACATTCTGATTTCCTCCATAAATATCTATTAGGGCATTCAACATCTTGAATGTAGTGTCACAATCTTTGATGTCATCATATTCTACATAGCTGAGTGTAGAGGCAATCTCCAACATTACTTGATTGTGCTCCTGCCTTTTGCTCAAATCATCTGCAGTAAGAGGTCTAGCTAGATTTACATGTTCTATTCCAATTTAGGTTTGTGCATAGTCACCTATTGATCCAAGCGGCAATTTTATCAAACTCTACCATGCAGAAAAGTTGTCTTTGTTGAGCTTGGAAACTTCTCTCTTGGACGTCTTGATCTTCCTACTTCTAGTACCTTGAAACTAAATCAGCAGATGGCTCTAATACCAATTTTTACAAATGCTTTAGAATAACTGACGGGGGGGGGGGATTTGAATTAGTTATTCAAGGTCCAACCTATCCAATTCAAAAATTTCCACTAAGTGTTGTGAGCCCATTTAGCCATTCATTCATCCAAGAATTAGCTTTCCTAATCAGTAAGTTACTATAAATCAACATGCAAGCATAATACATAAAAGATCAACACATCACACAGTGATTTATGTGAAAACACAATTTGGGAAAAACCACCAATAACATGCTACTCAATTCTCACTCTCTTGAAGTGATGCCCTATGAAAGGCCTACCTTATTAAAGGCTTAGAACACACTATGACCTTGTTAGAGGATTTATCCACCTTGTTAGAAGGGGGCCTTGTTAGAGGACTTTAGAACATTCACTTGGAATGCCACCCTGTTAAAGGATTTACTAATGGCTATTAAACCAACATAAGTCCATAGGATCTTCATATCTAGTATAATTGCTAGAGAGTATTAGAAAGTCTTTGACTTGATTACAACATGCAACTTAACTTGTACATCGAAGATTACTCTTCAACTCTTCACATTGCCTGGCTTTCAATCTCTACAACTCTTGAAAACTTGCCCTCCTTTCAAGCTTAGTCTCCTTGAGTCTCCATGCTCCTTGTACTAGTGCACTCATCTCTTCTTGACCACTTATTGAAGTAGAGCCTCTATGCTTTTCCTTCTCCTAGATGCCTTTGCCTTGACACTCTTTCAACCACTTCTCAATTTGGCACTTTAGCAGTAGTAGCATTTGCTTCTTGGTCTATGACTCCTTAACTAGAAGTCTTGGAAGTCCTTTCCTACTTGATTCTTCCCTCCTTTGATTTCAATTCATATGGATTAGGTAGGATTCATTGTATCTAACCCATATTTTGTTTCCTCTAGAAACTTCTTGAATAATCCTTTTGAATTTGCCCAAAAATAGTTTACATAGAATTTTGTGCCACTAGCTCATCATCCTTATCCTCCAACTAGTTTACAAAACTCAAGGTAACAACTATGTCAACTCAGATCTGGTGAATCTTTGTCATTTAAAATAATACAACAGCTCAACACTATTGAAATACTTGTACTTGGCGTATACTATGTTACTCAACACCAACTACAATTTTTTGATGCTCGACACTTGAACTTCACTCGGCACACACTAGATTTTTCTTTTTCTCAACTCCAACTAAGAATTTTTTTGGCTTCAACTAGCTTGCTTGGCACCCACTGATGAACTTAGTTAAAGCTTTGCAGTCAACCTTGTTATAACTTATTCCTTCAATGTTTCTAAGTGTGACCAACCTTTGTATCTTTGAGTATGTTATCAATACATCATCTCACCATTGTCTTAACTATCCTTCTACTTGATTACAACATCATAACTCAACCTTTCCCTTAGTTACTTTTTTTACATCTTGTTAATCAAATCATCTTCATCAATCAACTAAGTGATAGTACTTGGATCTTATAAATAAATGTCATTCCTACAAATAGCAGGTTCGACATAAATGAAAAAACAATGATTGAAAATATTTTGTTAACAATAATCTCCCTCTTTCATCTTCAATCTTCTTCTCACAATGATCTTTTCAATCAGATTTCCAATAGTTTCTAGCTTCCTCATGCAACTAACTACACTAAACACACAAACTACTACATATAACAAAGAGAACAAAGAGATGCTTATTCTAAAGAAAACAAGATATACAACCTATTGAATGACGAAAACAAAACCAAGTTCACTTACATTTATTCAATTTTTAACATTAGCACATTCATTCCATACACTATACTAAAAGTAAATGAATAAAAAAAATTGAAATGGGCTCAAAGTCACACATAGTAGTTCAAGCAACAAGGGTTTTCCCAAAGTAAATTTTTACCAATCTTATTAACATCATAAAAGGTTACAATTATAAGCCCTCTCAAAATGGTTGATTACATTGGATGATTGCTTCATAGAGCATCTCTAAACATAATCAACTAAAAGTTGGACAAGCTTGAATCATTGTCCATTATAGAGACTAAAAAAATACCATGAATGGCTAGAAAGAGAAAGAGAAGGGAAGAATGATAGATGTCTAAAAAAGCATAAGAACATCATGTATTCTTAGGAGTGACTTATTTAGCTCTATAGGATTTCATGGCTTCAGTTACTTTGTCTAGCTCTTTGACATCTATAATGATGATGTTGTCAGTTTCGACCATCCAGTACTCATGGATCTCTATTAATTCATCTATTCTAGCCACCTTTGATTGGAAATTATACATTTCTCTCCTTATGATGGCAACCACTACTAAGAATTCTTAAATCTTAGACACTTGGAAGTTGAGTGGTTCAACGACTTCATCATAAAATGTCAAGAACTTTTATTTCAATCTCTTAATATCCACAAGCTTTCCATTAGTTGACACAAAGGACTCTATATGCAATATCTTCAAATATTGAAATAACTTTCCAATGACCTTTTGCACTAGGTCATGCACATCCTTGAGCTGATTTGCAGATCTCATGGAGCTTTCTATAACAAAATCCAAGGATTTTTTTTAGTGAAACATTGACTCCTTGCCTGTCTTAATGATCCCATGAGCAATATCGACATTTGTCTTCATGTCTATCACTTCTTGTAGAGGGGCCAATTCATCTGTCAGCTTGTTTGTTACCTTCTATATGGTTGTCAGATGATTTGAAGTTGCTTCCTTGAGCTTGTGAGTTTCCAACACTAGGCTTCCTATGTTTTCACCTACTGAGGGACCTTGATCCTTCATTTGATCCACCCATGCTCATCCAACCTGCATGAATTTCCTTTCTTGTTGCAACTTTAGGAGTAGCTTTTTGTTCTCCTCTACATTTAGGTCAAATTGACTTAATGAAGTGATCCCAAGTGTAGACCTTATGTATTCCCACTAATTGTCTACTGGAGGATTTCAAAATTTTCTTTTATGCTCTAAGCTCTTCCAACTTATCTTCAATTTTCTCATTGGTAGACTTCCACATTTTCACCATAGAGTTGAGAAATGGGATGTCAAGATCTACCATTTTGATATGGAAATCATCCTTTGAGAACTCATGAAATCTACCCTCTTTCTATGTCTAAACAATCTCAACTACCATATGGATAGTTATTGAATTTGTAGCTAGTGTACCAATAGTTTTCTACTTCTTCATCTTCTTGGATGGCTAAGAGGAGGTGACTTGTGTGATCAAGTCCTTCAATGGATTCACTTCCTCATATCTCCTCTTATTCCTATCAATGGCTTGTTCGAGCCATGACTTTGTAAAGAGTACATTGATAGTAGAATACAATACAATAGGATTGAATATCTTCCTTGGGATTAATGGAGTTGGTTTGCTTTGACAAGCAATTTGGAAGGCAACAACCTTAGTTACTGAAAGAGCTAAGGTATCCCCTTGTTGAGATGCATCCTATTCCTGGCTGTCCATGGGGTAAGAGTTACCATCCAAATTGATGTCTTGGATAGGGGAAAATGGCTTGGCCATTGATTTTTCTTGTTCTTTCCCCTTATCCTTGTCATCTTGCTTCTCCCCAACCTTCTCAATGTTCGAAAGAGAGCCAACCCTATAGGTAGGAGTGAGTGAGACATTCTTTTATGGAGGCTACTCTCCCCCTTGGGAAATGGATTGTAATGGAACTACAGATGTCGATGTAGTAGCTAATGTGGTTGTTGCTATGGTTGACTAAGCAGCTCTAGCTAATACTCCACCCATGGAACTAGTGCTTCTAGTCCTCTTCTTACATGGTCGGGTAAATTCCACCCATTCTTCTATTCTCTTGATTATCACTCAAGTATAAGAACTTCCATAGTGTCAATGACTGGATCAGTAGGTGGGGTAGACAAAATTGGGGTGCCTTTGATCTTCTCGTAATATGTGGGGTGCATGTAGGCTCCATCATCTACAAGGTCAGAAACATCAACAAAATCATTATAAAATTTAATCTCATTAATGGTTAAAGTGACCATAAGCTCTCTCAATTTTGGTATTCATTAAGACACCCAAACAAGAAGTCTTCAATATCTGAAACATGCATGTAGGCATATCCAAATTTTGAGTGATCCCTTACAAAGTTAACTATATCATATTGAGGCCTGAGTCCCTCATAGTCTAATAATTTAATTTTGATTTCAAATCTCTTCACTAAATTATGAGCATCTGATCTAGAAGCACATGCGTATAGACCAACCACAACAGGGAAGGGAATCTCGATAATCTTCTTCATATTACAACATAGGGTGTTCACTTCAAGGATCTGTCAATATAGTTTGACTAAAACTACCTTGTCTTCTAGATAACTTGAAAATCTCATAGGAATCCTACATAAGCTCTTATTTATAAATAGGAGAAGTTTGGAAAAAGGATGAATGGGCATCCGAATTGGCTTATGGCCAAAATTTCCTCTAGTGAAAATCTCCTTTGAGGGCATCCTTGCAATTCTCAGTATAGCCTCATTATGGAGGCATCATTAACAACCACATAATCCTCATAGGTTCTTTGTAGCTCCAAATGTGGGTAAAATCCATATGCTGTGGTGTGCTCATCATAGTTTAGGATGCTAGGGAGGCTGGACCACAAGTGGTGAGTTGCCAATGCATAGATCAGATATGATAACATATAGAAATACTTGGATGCTTTGCCCAAATTCAACCATGAGGCTAGCTCATTACAAGTGATCTATTCCTAGTCGATCTACATATCCTCAACACATATTTCTTGTACTAGGAAGAAATGATGTTCAATGAACTCCAAAATCTCCTCTTTTCCTTTGTGTTTGAGGAGGAGCACAAGGATATCCAAAATCTCTCTTTTCATATTCATGCCAAACAAGGTCCTTGAATTTTTTCTCTTCTCTAAGCAGGCAGTCTGGAATCATGTCCTCTATATATCCTCTTGATTGAGGGACTTTTTCTCATTGAACGTAGATGCAGAAGATCTAAACTAAACATCACAATAATAATCTATCACGAGAATGCCAAATGTGGACTGCATCTATGCCTTATTAATTGAGATGAGAATAGATTGATCAGGAAATAGAATCTACTTTATTTCTAGGTTGTATCTCTCTATGCTTTCCTTCACTAGATTAAGTGCATGAACTACCATTGGAAAATTGGCTGCTTCAACTAGTCCACTTTCTTTAAGCTTTTAAGCAATTGGTTGAATAGGTTGAGATTTGAGTCTTCTATGAAGATCATCCAAATTGTAGAATTTGAAAGATGTATCTATAAGCTCTTTTAAGTCCCTCTCTAGGACAACTAACTTATCATAACTAGCAACTCCAATTTCCATTCGCTATGATTGCACAAGATATAGTTCTTGATAAATAGCTATTTAACTATACTTGAAGAAACTGATTATAGGCAATTCTGATGAAATAAGTATACGAATGAGAAAATTGGTGCCACATGAATGAAATAAGCTCAACCAAATATTATAATGGCAAGATTTTTATTTAATTCTATGAGGAATGACTATTTAAACTTTTCATTCATTTGCATGTAAAATGTTAAATTCTTGAAAGCTTTATTACTTTACTTAAAGTAAAGTGATATGACTAAGAATCACTTAACAACACAAATGCTTTAGCTTTTTGGAAAGTGCCCTACTTTACTTTAGAATTTGGAATGTAGATATACTTGATAATGTTAATGTATGTAGGGGAGAGAGAAATTTAGCTTTTTTGTAAACCCATTTTCCTTCTATCTAGGATCAAAACATAGGGAGTGATCCTTTTGCTAGCTTGTGCACTTCATTCTTTCACTTTCTACCTAAAGCTTTTAACACCACATCTCCTTTATATCAGGGTCACATTTTCATCAGTAACTTTTCTAGAAGTATCTTTTGAGCATCTTTGAAGGATATTCACATTTTAGAGTAACTTGAATTTCTATTTTTAAAGCCTCTAGAGAAGTGGCCTTTTTCATTGGCTTAGGATGGAAAACCTCGTTCTCAACAACATTTCCTAGACTTGAGCACAAATAACAAAACTTCATTCTTTTACTTTCATGTGATGGCCTCAAAGTTAGATCTTGAGCATGCCTTATTGATTATGAGCCCTTAAATGGTTCATTCAATATCATGTTCACACCATTTGATCCTTGGGGCTGAGGTTTGGCTGTAGTTTATAAAACATTGAAAGTAGAAAAAAACAACTTCACTTCCATAAGTACACAACAAACAACCCATACATTCATGTTTCCTTGTAGCACTTGATCTTGTCTCCACAAATTTGGATGTAATTCATTCTGGCTTTGATCCATGGCTTCATAGACCTTTTCTAGCATGGAATAATCATCTTCTTAGCTTGCAAATCTTTGTCATGTCTTCATTCTTCAGATATGCACTTGATATACTTTTCCCAAGGGGAAAAGAAACTCGAAAGCTTATAATTTGTGGGACATGGAATATTAGGGAAAGGTAAGAGAAAAAGAAATGTGGAAAAACTTACTTCTCATTGGGAGGATGCTAGAACACATCCCAACCATGCCTAGATCACCTAGAATCCACACACACTAGAACAATAGAAATCCTACTTAGATGGTGGGTAAAGCTAATGCAAGGGGGGACCAGAAAAGAAAGAAAGTAGAACACTCAAAATATATGAGAATTAAGTGACCTAAACAATACTTAGACATCAATTTTGGACACATACTTTCATACCAGAAACTTTGGGCTTGAAAGGAGAAGATTAAAACTTGGCAACAACTAGCTCTAACTAGGGACTTAGGCAATGCAAATGTCTAAGAAAGGACCCATAATTTCTAGTTTTGAATCGCTAGAATGGAAAATTACAACAAGCAACTAAATTAAGCACACAACAGAAAGGAAAACTAACCTAGGAAAGTAGAAAAACAATGAAAGGAAAAACACAAAGAAAACCTACCTAGGCTAACACTAACTAGGGGTTACCTACTTTCAATGGTAAACTTGATACAAATTTAGATCCTAGCCATTGTAAGAAAATGGGGGAATCTCTCTAGAAGGATACACCAGAATGAAAGAGTTGTTTTGATTTGTTTGCATAATATTGAAAGGACCCTTCCAAAGTGAGTCAAACTTGTGATGCATACCTTTGGGTTTGTGCCTCCTATCCCACACAAATACCAAATTTCCCTCCATCAACTTCCTTTGTTTTGCCTTCTTGTTGAATAATGTCTTCATGTGCTTCCAATATTCTATAATATGATTAACTGTCCTTTCATATTCTTCTTTTAACTTAGTTAGGTACATAATGCACTTCTCCCAAACATCTTTGAATATTGGATCCTTGATCACTTGCTATAGTTTGCAAATAAATAAATCTAATGGTAGAGGAAGGCTAGCTTCAACTCTTTATACTAGCTCAAACATGGAAATATTATAGTGCATTGATAATCTACTTAAGGTAACAAAGGCTGGTTACACTAAGTATGTTTAGAAGAACAAGTTAAATTAAGTTTTTGTACCAAGTTTGACTGAGTGGATAGTAGGTGTCGAGAAAAGTTAGTGCAAGCTGAGAAAAAAATCAAGTGGAGCCAAGAAAATCAGTGTAAGCCAAGTGAAACAGTGTAAGCCAAGTTAAGTTTAGTTGATGCCAAGCACCAATAAACTTTAGTTTGTGCTAAGTGTTTTGATAGTGGATGTCGAATAATGTAGTATGTGCCAAGCATCAGAAGCCAGTTAATGTTGAGTGTTAGCATTCTGAGAAAGATCAAGAATTCGATGAATTTGAGCTGATAAGTTTGATTTCTTAGATTGTGTGAACTGTGTGGAAGATAAGATTGATGAGCTAATGGCACAAAATTCAAGATAAAATATTTTGAGGTGAATTCAAAGAGGATTGAAGGAGAAGTTTCTAGAAGGGAATGAAATGAAATGAGGGTTACATTCACTAAATCCTATCTAATCTAACCTAACCCTATAATGGACAATGGAGGATGAAAAAAAAAAATCTTAATTCTCTATTTATAGAGATGGTTGTTCAGAAGCAAGAGTTGATGTGTGAGAACCTAAGGAAGTCAAGGAGTCTAGGGTACTCACATCATTCAATGACGTAAGAAAAGAGATTGCATTGGCAAACAAAACAATAAGGCTTAAGGGTATGGATGCTTGAAGAGTGAACAAGCTATCAGAGCTGAAGAGTGTGAAAGCCAAGAAAAATAGAGGACTAAAATAAATATTTGTAATTTGCAAATGAAGTTGTAAGTTGTTATCAGATCAAGCCTTACTATTACTCTCTAATCATTGTATTAGTCTAGGGTAAATCCTTTGGATTAAGGTTGACCTAACAGTCATTTGTAAATCCTTTAACTAGGTGACATTCCAAGTGAATGATCTAAAATCCTCTAATGAGGTTCACTCCTAATAGGGTGATTAAAATCCTTTAATCAGGTCACATTTACCAATGTGTATTGTAACCTTTAACAAGGTTAACCTTTCATAGGGCATTACTTCAAAAGAGTGAGAATTAGTAGCATGTTGCTGGTGATTTTTCCCAAATTGAGTTTCCATGTTAAATCATTGTGTCAAATGTGTTATTGAATATGTTATGTTTCATGTTTATCTTTTTGCATATTGATTTGACAATAACCCATAAGTTTGAGTGATTGCATAATCTAGTGAATGCATGCATGATGAAAATGTTTTATGGATGTGGGTTCACTAAATTGTGAAAAGTTTTAATTGTACATTTGGATCTTGGATAATTGGTTCACCCCCCTCTCAATTATCCTAAATAATTCCAATAATTTTTTTTGAAGAAATAGATATAGGAATTAGAACGTTGGTGCCACACGAACAAAATTAAGTTCAGCCATGAGTATCAACTATTTAAACTTTATGTTCATTTTTGTGTACAATATTAAATTCTTGAAATCTATATTACTTTACTTAGGGTAAAGTGATATGACTAAGAATCACTTAACAAGATAAATGCTTTAGCTTTTTGGGAAGTGTCTTACTTTGCTTTAGAATTCAGAATGTAGACATACTTGATAATGTTTTTGATTAAGTAAAATAGGTTTTGAAGGGTGCCTAAAACCCTGTACAAGTCTAAAGATTTTCAATAAGTATAGAAACAAAAAATACAACAAACAAAAGTGAAACTAATCACCCCCCAAACAAAGGGTAACCGAGGTGACAGAAAAGCCTAGCACTAGCCAAAACCAAAGATCTAGCTAGAAGGGAAAAAACCAAACAGAGAGCCAAATACTACAATGGAGGTCATGATTTGCCCTTTGATTTAGAGCCTCCTTTGCACAATTAGAGGTTCATTTCTAAAGGAGGAGCAGATGTCTTAGATTTCTTTCTTTTTACCACATTCCAACCCTCCTCCATGTTAACTGCCTCAATAATCCAATCCCTAGAAGAAATTGAACAATGGAACCCAGGGGAATTAGAAGCAACAACAATCTCGCTAGAAGAGCTCGTAGCTACTTGGCCCCCCATAGGACTAGGAGGAACATCCAATATAGGGGCAGGGGCAAGAGAGGGTATTGGGTCCTAGCCCCCAATAGGACCAAAAAGAACATTGAATACAGGGGCAGGGGTAGGAGAAGGAACAGGGACCTGACCATGAGCACAAACATCCTCTGGTATCTCTGGCACCAAATAATCATTAGCAGAGGAATCATCCACTAGATCCAGAGGTGCATCCATGGACTTAACCACTGTATAGTGTTCAAAAGAGGCCCCTGACCACTAGGAAGGTGGTTGCCCTGATTTAGTCTTCATAGCATCACAATGAGTAGCAATGTGACCTGTCATATGACATTTTCTACAATGAAAAGGGATACATTCATAATCCAATATTTGGGCTCAAGAGCCTCTCAAGGATTCCAAACAAACCTTCTTAGGGAGGCCCTTTGAAATATCCATCTCTACAAAAATTTGAGCACATGTCAAATGGAGAATATCCAAAGTGTTTGAGTCAACATATAAAAAATCACCAATAGCATCCCCAATAGCTTCATAAACAGAATCTAGACAAAATATGCATTGGAAGATTCAAAATTCGGACCCAAATAGGAACCTTGTTAAAAGATTCTATAAGCGGATCGAAATCCATATGCCATGGCTTGGCCATAAGTGGAAATCTTTCGTGCCATGAAAAACTATTATCACACAAAATAGTCTTCCTATCTTTAACAATTTTAAAGTTTACTATGAAAAATCCTTTAACCATAAAAAATATGTGGACATAACAATCTAAAATTGGTTTGCAATGCTTGGAGATCCAAGCATGAAGATTAGCAAGAGAGGGCAAAAAGCCCAAAAAGTGAAAAATAGCAGCAAAGGTAGAGAGCTCTTTTGCCATACTATAAATATCATCAATTGTATCTAAGTCTAAAAGTAGCCTTATAGGGTTTGATACAATTACAGGGGAAACTTCATGAGGATGAGAAGGCTCGAAATGAGCAGCTCGAATAACACGATGAAGACCTTCCTCAAATGCGGCCATGTCGGCATAAGAGGCAACCCTACCCCTGAAGGCATAGGAGAATCTGACCTAGATCCTGTTGACATGCTTGATAATGTTAATGTATGCAGGAGAGAGAGAAAGAAACTTAGCTTTTCTACAAACACATTTTTCTTCTATCCAAGATTGGAGAACGAGGAGTAATCCTTCTACTAGCTTGCACACTTCATTTTTTCACTTTCTGCCTAAAGTTTTTAACACTACATCTCTTTTATATTGGGGTCACATTTCCATCACTAAATTTTCTAGAAGTATCTTTTGAGCATCTCTGAAGGATATTCACATTTTAGAGTAACTTGAATTTCTATTTTCAAAGCCTCCAGAGAAGTGGCCTTTTTCATTGCCTTAGGACGAAAAGCCCCTTTCTTAGCCACATTCCCCAAACTAGAGCACATCTAACAACTCTTCATTCTTTCACCTTAATTTGATGGCGTTGATGTTAGATCTTGAGCATGTCTTATTGAGTATGAGCCCTTAAATGGTTCATTCATCATCATGTTCACACCATTTGATCCTTGGGACCAAGGTTTGGCTCTAGTTTAAACAACATCAGAAGCAAAACAAAACAACTTCACATCCATGAGTATGCATCAAAAAACCCATATATTCATGTTCCCTTGTAGCTCACTTGATCTTATCTCCACAAATTTGGATGGGATTCATTCTAGCTTTGATCCACAACTTTGTAGGCATTTTCTAGCATGATATAATCATATTCTTAGCTTGTTAATCATTGTCACAACTTCACTCTTTAGATATGCACTCAAGGGGAAAAACATCTTGAAATATTAGAATCCATGGGACATGGAATGTTAGGGAAAGGTAGCAAAAATGAAATGCAAAGTAACTTACTTCTCATTGAGAGGATGCCAGAACACATCCCAACCATGCCTAGATCACCTAGACCCCGTGCACACTAGAAAAATAGGAATCCTTCTTAGATGGTGGGTAAAGGTAATGCAAGGGGGAACTAGAAAACAAAGAAATTAGAGCACTCGGAAAAATTGAGAAGTAAGTGACCTAAAAGATACTTAGACATCAATCTTGGACACACACTAACTTTCATACTAAAGACCTCGGGCTTAAAAGAGGAAGACCAAAACTTGGCAACACATTTATTTTGGTTTGTGCTAATAATATTTAGTTGAAAGGGAGTCAAATTTTAGGATCCCCTTTTTAATATGAATGTGGTAAGTGGTGACATATCATTGATCACCATTTCCCAATATACAGTCAGATAGAAAGATAATTAGATAAGAAACACCCTTAGAATGGACCATGCTACGTAGAGTAGAGTGTGAGACATTCTAAGGAGAGAAAAGACCATCATGTGGCCACCCATAGCTTAAATCCAATGAAAAACACATGAAGACAAAGAAAAATTAAAAATGGGTGAACATGGAAGGGAAGCCTAAATGCCTCAAATATTGTGGATCATCCCCAAATGTTGAAAATTAAGATATGAAAAATGGAAGAAAAAATACAACATAAAGAGGATGCACAATAAATAGGCAAGAGCATACATCACAATGGTAAATAGTGAACCTCTTATTTGGGAGGACTTGGGGGTTTGAATCTACTCAAGCATAAGTAATAATCAAATCATAATAATTAATCATAAAAAATAATAATTAATCTTTGCTTCAGCCTAAACTAGTACACCTATCTTTAGATGAACATATGTATAAGATTTTTTTTTTTGTGATATTTTCCCTTGCAACAAAAGTTTACTATTTATTATTATAAATTATTGTAAATCATTAGCCTAGCATACCTATCTTTAGCTAAATATATGTAAAGCATGCTAATCTTTAGATGAACATATGTATAATATTTGTTTTTGTGATAGTTTCCCTTGCAACATAATTTTACTATTTATTATTATTAATAATTGTAAATCATTATCCTAACATACCTATCTTTAGCTAAATATATGTAAAGTATGCTAAAACATGTATCAAATTGAAATAATGTGTCAATGATGAAAATGAGATATTGGAAAATACAAAGCATAAACCTATGTTAAAACAAATTTAATTTCATGTAGTTAGTTAGCAATGATAATTATAATAAATCTTTACAATACAATAACTATATATTTTATTTGAGTAGGTTTGTTATTAACAAATTTTAAACAACAAATTAAAAGATTAATAATATTTTCATTAAATTCATAAGTATATGTTTTAGATTACAAAATATTAAAGTAGTTTCTAGTTTTTATTTTTTATTAATTGTATATATTTGAAATCATAATAATATGAATAAGAATAACACATTCTTATTGATTATTTGTTTTCATTGCTTATATATGATCATCTATAATATGAATTTAAATATTTTAATGATAATTAAGTTTTAATATATTATATTTCGCTCTATTATTTTTTAATTTTTTTAATAAGTTTCTTTAGCTTGAGACTAAGTATTTGTAAGTTCATTTGATGGTCCAATTCTAAATTCTAAGTGTAGACTTTTCATTGTAATTTATTAACATTTATAAACATATTTTTACCCTCCTCAATGAATAGAATTCATAATTTTAAGTTTGATCAATCCACTTTAATTGATAAATGGCTCTACACAATGGTAAACTTTAAACTTTAAATTGGTCAGTATACTATGTTGATCGAGAGGGATAGGCTGAGAAGGTTCCTTCAGGACGAGCATGCTACCTTTTTCTACTATGAGTTGAAGCATGGATACTAGTGGTGAAGAACCCTGGATGATTTACAAGCTTTTGAGAAAGCTTGTATTAGGCTGAACAGAGAAATTAGAAACAACGTGAATGTTAGAAAAGAGGATTTGTTCTTGTTGACGCAGTTTCAAAAAAGTAAAAGTATCATTTGGATGGAGGGTTCCTTACGATGGACTACTTGGATGGATATTCACTATGATGTTATTAGTTACATGATCTATTGAAATGTCCCATTTCTGATTTTGTATGATATTTTCAATCTTTAATCAGATCTTTAAGATCAAACAACTAATATCACAAAGATCCTCCAAATTTCTCAAGAAACCCCAAATCGGGTATGCCAGAAATGGTGCCAAAAGCTTCACAGCTTCACCTATTATTAATAAATCTGAAAATGGCCATTTTTACAGATTTTTCAGCAGCATAACAGCCTACAAAATGAAATTTCCAGAGCTATATAGCCTTTACACAACAGCTCACAAATGTATGACAAAAACTATGCTCATCGGGCTCCCGAAATTAACACAAAAATGCCCGGAAACACCACAAAAACACTAATAAACTATCTCAGAAGTTTAATCATGTCCCAATACATATATTCAGCTCTATTTTAATAGCTTAAAGTCAGAAATACAGTAGCAACCAAAACTGATATGAAATGCTCAACTGAAAACACCAAACTCATGCAAAAAACACACCCAAAAACCCACAAATCTACACTGTTCAGCACAAAGGCAAACTCTGTATGAGCATGCACATGGAATGGATTCAAACTACCATCCTTAGCCTTCTTGGAAACCTGCAAACTCCCATTCTTGGGTCTCCCTGGAAACCTACAAACTCCCGTTCTTGGGTCTCCTTCTCCACAGGTTTGGCAGCCTCTGAAGAATAACAAAGAATGAGCAAAAATCAAGTTCTCCTCCCTGCCCAAAATGCATCCAAACCCCTTAAAAGAGGCCATAACCATAACTCACGTCCAAGAGAGGTTAATGAAACATATTTTAATAATAATTTCATTTATTAGTCCAACGGTTTCCAAAGATTAACCCCCCCTTTTTTCGAAACTTCACTTTCTTGGGCCTGCCTGTCTTAGCAAAGATTATTATTTTTTTATTATTTGAAAAGGGGACATGACAAGTCCTCCCCTCCCCAAACATTTCTTGTCCTCAAGCAATGGTTGAACAATAAACCAATCAATCCACCTGGATCCCAAATGTAGTCATGAACTATACTACTACCAATTAACACAGGCTCCTGCAATATCCTCTGCAATATGACCAAGAGGAATCCATAATCAAACTGACAATTATAGCTCAACCAAACTCCAAAATCACCACCACCATAGTCAAAAACCCATGAGACACAAACTCTTAGAACATCAGAACCCAAGTAAAGTGGACAAATCAAACTGCCAACACAATAAATACCATCAACGCATCCCACTGGCCTATACGAAATGTACAATCCAACTCTGCAACAATGGTGAATGCTCTCATATGAAACAATACCAAGTATGGAGAATCCACACACTGTACAACTCCTGCAATCAACACAACTCTGTAGATCATCGGCCACTATCTCATAACCATAACTCCCATGCACCCCTGATGGTGAAAAGCCATCACAAGATGAACAACAAGAAATGGAACCCAAACCAAATTTTCCTACCATCAACTCCTCAACACAAGGATCAATTGCTAACTGATGTACATACCCTGCTGAAGCATCACTCCAAAACTCCTGCTCTAAGTCATGTATTATCAAGCTATCAACTGCAGGACCTATCACCATGTCGTGCCCATCACAACTCTCATCCCGAGGCATCAAACTATTCCATAACTGATGATAAGCACTAGGAACCAAAGTACATCTCTGTATCATAATCTCATTAACATGGTCATCAAAGGTAAATTGATGAGCGTACCTCACAGTGTAATGCCGATAGAATGCGCCAATCTCAGTCAGTGGCTTAGACTGTAATCCAGATGAAACTAACTGCAATTGAT
The DNA here is from genome assembly GCA_028749045.1 of Cupressus sempervirens. Lineage (NCBI taxonomy): Eukaryota > Viridiplantae > Streptophyta > Pinopsida > Cupressales > Cupressaceae > Cupressus > Cupressus sempervirens. The sequence continues at coordinate 414,814,409 of CM053787.1, forward strand.
CATTAACCATGTTGGAATTGACTACTATCTCTGAAGATATCACCAAGGGAGTAGTATTACTAGTAGGAACCATGTCAACTGTCAACTCACCAACATCACACATGCTCTTTGATACATCTCTAGTCTCTGTGCCATCAGTACTAGAGGCCACCACCATGTCAGGCATACAACAATCTGCTACAAAACCCAACTCAACTGAACCTAACTCTAGTGGGAATAAACCTGATATGCCAATGTTAGCATCAAGGATGGATGCATCCCCATCTCCACTGTCTCTGAAAATCTTGGCCATGGACATCCTCGGATCACCAAACACCATAGCTTGTGACTGTATAGAATTAGGTAAAGACTGTAGCCACTCTAACTCCATGGTCGCCTTAGCCAAATGAAACTATGACTCCTTGAAAGCCAACTATGTACTCTCAAGAATCTCAGAAGTCACCTCAAGTTACTCAGTAAGCTCACTCACCTCATCTTCCTTGGCCAACAATGCATCATATGCTGTACTGCCCCACTCCATAAGATAATCTCTGTCAACTACCAACTGCATATAATTCTGTCTCAAAATTTGAATAGCCTCCCATAAAGAGTGGATCTCTGTCAAGGAAAGATAACTGCCTTCCTGCTCATCACTAGTAGGAGAACCCCATCCATAAACTGCTAACAAGTGACGAGCAGCATCAAAATGCTGGCAAGCGATAGCAATGTCTTAGTCACTAACTCTTAACTAATTAGGCACATGATGTCACTGGCTTGACTGTCTCCTACAAACCTCCTCTGATGCATTGTCTAAAGGAGTATCCTCAAAGTCACTAGTCTCTAGAGTATTACAATCCATACCCTATGAATTAAATCTAAAGCTCATATCAACATATGGAGTATCAAAAACATTAGCACTGCTGTCCAACTCCTCTGTACCCAAGGAAACTAAGTCTTCAAAATTGCCCACTACATCCTCCTGGATGTCATCAATGCCAATATGATCCTGGGACTCATCTGTACACACTGCCAAATATGAAATATCATCAACACATTCCAGCAAGTATGGTCGACTAGATATATGAACAAAGCCCAACACCAGTGTATAAAAACTAATACAAACATCGGATAAGCTCCTGGCACAAGAAAAGACAACACCGTGCAATCTACTAATCAAATCCATGGTAGCACCCAAACAATCACTGCTACCAAAAAGTGTTAATGATTTACAGTCAACTGAACCCCAAATGCCAATATAAGAATCTCGAGTCCATATCTGTAAACTAGAATTAGCTGGTAACTCAAGCAAAATCCTAACTTGAGTAATATGACCAATACCAACTAACTCCACATACCTGTCATGATGAGATAATGTAGTGACAATACTGTCTTCACACACCTTCAGCTGGTGGGATAAATCATGTGAAGTACTACTAGCCTCAACCTCATGTGACAAAGCATCTAACTGTGCCTGGTACTCTCTCTTAGAAAAGTCATGAATGCTCAATGTCTTCTCATCTACACCAGGTATCTCACCATCATGCACAACAACATCCTCATAATCATCATCCTTGAGGTCAAATCTATCTATCACTCTTTGACTAAAATCATCAAATGTAGTTGCCTGATTATGACCTTGAGTAGTCATTCCATGATACCACCAATCATAGGCTGCATCTTCCAAGTGTAGACTTGCAATTTGAACAACATCACTCTCCTTCATGGGGTTAAGTGTGAAGAAGGTCTGTAATTTTTGTAGCCATGCTCTAGCTGAAATTTTATTTGTTCCATCAAAAGTAGGTGCTATAAACTTGCTTATTTTATTTTTGAGCTCTCTTCCACTTATGCCATGCTCCCTTCTGTACTCTTTCTTGGGCATCAAAGTGTTCATCATATCCACATATTCTCTAAAAGGAACTGAACTACGAAAGTCATCATCTAAGCCATTATAAGTAGCTCTTAATGTAATCAAGTCACCTGTAACCTCTTCCATAGGATTAATGGCTGGATTTGGTACTGGTGGCTCATCTGCAGGCAAGAAAATAGTTTTGGTTGATTTAGATGGTGTGGATTTCAGATTTCTTGGCTCCTCTGAAGTGCTCCCTTTCTCATTAATAGATGCAACTCCTTGTAGTTTTTCTGTCAATATTCGCAAAGCCTCTCTAGTTTCTGCCAAACTATCCATTGTTTGCTTCTGAGTATTTTGGATGTCTTGGAAGAATTTCTTTGCCATCTCATCTGGATCAGCCATACTTTTCCCTTCCTTGGATTTTTTACTTTTACTTTCAACTGGAGGTTTGATCAAAATTTCTTTATTCTTTTCTCACTGCAAATATCTTTTTTCTCTTTCACTTAGTTGCATGCAACCATAAATTTTGACATGCAGCTGATTAGAAGCAACATGCAACCACCAAATTCACCAAGAACTAACATGAAAATGATTAGAAGTAGAATGTAACCATAAATTTTAACATGAATCTGATTAGAAGAAACATGCAACCATAAATTATGACATGCAAAATTTGGGTAGTTGTCAAAACTGACATGCAAGATCTGGGTAGTTGTCAAAACTGACCTGCAACTTCTACAAACCCTCAGGTTGGCAAGATCATGGCTCTGATACCACTGAAATGTCCCTTTTCTGATTTTGTATGATATTTCCAATCTTTAATCAAATCTTTAATATCAAACAACTAATATCACAAAGATCCTCCAAATTTCTCAAGAAACCCCAAATCGGGTATGCCAGAAATGGTGCCAAAAGCTTCACAGCTTCACCTATTATTAATAAATCTGAAAATGGCCATTTTTATAGATTTTTCAGCAGAATAACAGCCTACAAAATGACATTTCCAGATCTATATAGCCTTTACACAACAGCTCACAAATGTAGGACAAAAACTATGCTCATCGGGCTCCCGAAATTAACACAAAAATGCCCGAAAACACCACAAAAACACTAATAAACTATCTTAGAAATTTAATCACGTTCCAATACATATATTTAGCTCTATTTTAATATCTTAAATTCTGAAATACAGCAGCAACCAAAACTGATATGAAATGCTCAACTGAAAACACCAAACTCATGCAAAAAACACACCCAAAAACCCACAAATCTACACTGTTCAGCACAAAGGCAAACTCTGTATGAGCATGCACATGGAATGGCTTCAAAATCCCATCCTTAGCCTTCTTGGAAACCTGCAAACTCCCATTCTTGGGTCTCCCTGGAAACTTGAAAACTCTCGTTCTTGGGTCTCCTTCTCCACAGGTTTGGCAGCCTCTGAAGAATAACAAAGAATGAGCAAAAATCAAGTTCTCCTCCCTGCCCAAAATGCCTCCAAACCCCTTAAAAGAGGCCATAACCGTAACTCACGTCCAAGAGAGGTTAATGAAACATATTTTAATAATAATTTCATTTATTAGTCCAACGGTTTCCAAAGATTAACCCCCCCTTTTTCCGAAACTTCACTTTCTTGGGCCTGCCTGTCTTAGCAAAGATTGTTATTTTTTTATTATTTGAAAAGGGAAATGACATCTATCTTGTCTTCTTTTTGTCTTGATGTATAGCTGATACGGCTCTTACTAGGTGAGGCTTGGCCTCCTTGTTGTTATTTGTGGTGACTATTTGGTTTCTTTTTGTTTTCTGAAACTCTTATATCTAATAGGAAATTTTAAATTCTTCAATTTTATTGAAAAATAAAGAATTACAAAATTTAGAGTATCTATTGACAGTCACAAAATGAACCACCCTTCCACCCACTGATTGTTATGAAATTGAATCCCTTGCCCACATTTTGTGCTGTCATGTACAATTACAAATAGGTAATATCATAAGTATGAAATGAGAGAGTGATTTGCATACAAAAGAGACTCCCCAAACTTCAGAACCAAATCAGAAAAGGGGAGCTAAAGGAAGAGGGAACAAAGAGAAGGGGGAGTGAAGTTAACAATTAAATTCTTCTTTATTTTCTATCAAATAAAGAGGAGTCCTTCAAAGTGTATCTGCATTGAGATCAATCTGTATAGTCTTTCAAATCTATCCAATGCATGCCATTGAGGGGATGATAGAATTTTCGTCAACATCTTGATCTTCTTTATTGTTTCCTAAAGGCCATGTTTGATAAAATGTAAAAATTCAGCAAGCACACGATTAACTTCTATTTCAGCAAAACAAAGTAACTTCTTAAAAGTGAAGGTTATTGAATGTATACCATGTAACTTGATAAAGCTTGTTAAAAAAGTATAGGCACGAGGGATGCTATTTTGCTCATATATGTGAGCCCAATCTTTTGATTAACCAAGGTCATCTCCTCCATAAAATCTACATAAAAATTGAGAGATCTTGAAGCAAACTCCTAGAAGAATATTAATCATATCGAAGCTCCCTTTGTTAACCTAGTTTCTAAATGTACACAATTATATAGAATGATGGTTAAATTGTAATGTTTTATTTCTATTATCAAAATTCAAACCCTTACTAAAATGTAATTGGTAAATATATCTATTGACCCATCAATTCGTAACTGGATCATGAATGCTAATAGTGTGAAAAATGTTAGAAAAATAGAGTGCACAATAACTGTTACCTTATTATTGATACCAAAATCTCTTATGTCACGATGATGACATAAATACGCTCCAGTGTTGATGAGTCATGTTTCATAACAATGGAAATAAAGCCAATTTCATTTATCATGTTCCCAGATAAACTTGATATTTCTCAATTATATTTCTCATGTTCCCAGGTGCACCATTGTAAATCATCACATAATTTGTGCATACACACCTGAAACAAAATAGAAATAAAATTGTTCCCTTGATCTAAATCAAAGATGATTTAAAAATGATGAACGACCCACAAAATAAAACGAAAAGACAACATACTCAACCATTGAAGGAAACCTTGTGTACTGAAACGTACTCCAAAAGCTTCACACCACTTCAAAATCTAGGGCTTTACTATGGATATTCATTTGGAAACCTTCTAGTTTAGTAAATATTCAAAATCAAATAGAAATAAAAATAGAATGTTACCTATGCTACTGGGTGTAATTCTGAGAGAAATGATAAGTGATTACATGATTTTCAAATTTTTTAAAAAAAATGATATTACATTTCTTGGTAAAGCAGAATTATTCATCAAAAAATTAGCAGAAATTAAAATTGAACTTAAAAAAGTTGGAAAATATAAGAATATAATTCTGTGTGGATGTCACTTTGAGTGTTCTTGCTACAGTTCAAAGATAGCTTTAATGTGAGTTTTATCACATTCTTCTAGAGGCCCTTCTGCTTTAAACTCAACATAAAAGATATACACAAGAAGTATGGGAACTAGTGACTGACCAAATCAATAAAAAAAGATTAATATTAGGAAAAAAAATTAAAGAAATAATTTTTTATTATCTAATTTTAGATAACTTTATGTTATGTGCCATAAGACGTTTTTAGTTTAAATTAACTAAATATGCAAATTAGTGATTGAAAAGGAAAATAAATTTAATTTTAAAAAAAATTAATGTAGGAAATAATTTTATTTCTTTTAACTGAAAAAAATTATTTCAACTATTTGAATTTCCTTTTTCAAACTTTATATTTACATTTAGTTTGATTTAAAGTAAAATCTTTTATTCATAGTGGATACATAACTTAATTATGAACTTTGTTGAACCATATAAGGACACTCAAACTTTAAATTAATTAAAAATTTTGCAATAAAATAAAATTTAAAAAAATTACCTCTTAAATTGGATTCTTATATTTTTACATAGTTTTGCACACCACATTGAACACAACAAAGAATATATAATGAATAGAAATTAGTGGTTTGAAAAATTAACAAGAAATCAAATTCAAAATTTCAAAAGTACAAATTTAATGAAAGAAAAAATTTACCTTGGTAAAGTAAAAATAAAAATTTACCAATAAATGATTTCGCCAAAGTTTAATTCCAAAATCGATATGGAAAAACATTTTATATGTGGAAAATATAGTAAATCATAGGACAAAAACTGTCTTCTAATTAAATGTTAACCAATATAACAATAAAAGACAAATAAGATTGAAACAATAACCAATTAACTAGCTTCTACAATGGTAAGATTCAGTTGTTATAGAAGAAAATTGTAGCCAATTCAAGTCATAAAAAGGTTGGAACAAATTCACATAGAACTCTATAATATTGCAAAAAAATTTAAGTGATAAGATAAGATAAGATAACTAAATTTACATTAAAATTATATAAGAAAAAATCAACCAATTTGCAAGAAAAGTGGAGATTTCTAGAAGCAAAATTTGACACACAATGTTAAGGAGGCAACTCACCCTATAGAATGATGATATCAATTGCCAATGACATCTTAAATAGTGTTATAAGTTAGGGAAAAAAACATGTACTTCTACAAAACCTACAATTGAATGTTGAGGAGACAACTCACCTTGTAGAATGATGACATCAATTGTCAATTGTTAATGGAATTTTAAAATTGTGAAACTAAAACAAGTAAAAATAAATAAGATTTGGGGTTGTTATGAAAATAGTTAATTTATATGCACATAAAGCTCGTAGACTTGAAAAATAAAAGCCCTAGAAGTATCTAAAACAAAATAGAGGAAGAAACATACTACCCACTATCCTTTCCTGTAAAAAAATAGAAATAAGATTATTCTCATGAAGATTTGACAACGATGAACACAAATCAAATAGTCAATATACTCAAGCTTTCACATATTGTCTAACCTACACAAAATCAAGAGCTTTAGAAATGGTTGGAACAAATTATTCTATCAGGTTCATCCTAAATAATTTCATATTCAAATTTTTGATTCAATTTTATAAATTATGTTCTAAATACATGTCATTAACTTAAGATGAGATAGGAATTTCATCCAAGTCTAAGAGGAATGACATTTTATAATATATTTCTTAAATGCTTAAAAAAAACATATGAAATGAAATTATTAATAAATACAAGAAATAAAATTGAACTTAAGAACTAGCAAAGGATAAGAGTATATTCATCTTCACATAAAATACATACCTTAATAGCCTTGGTAGATCTTCCTCATGAAATACGTTAAAAATATATAAAATGACTAAAATTTAGAAACAAAAATGAACTTACTAAATATGGAAAATAATGATTGAGTGAAAAAAAATGATATATATTTTTTTACCTTTATACACAAACTTATAGTGAATTTTGTTGTATCTTTGGAGGATGATTCTGTAATACATAAGAAACAATTTATAATATCCATTAAAAATAGAAAGTGATGAATGAAGACAAACCTAATAAATATAGAAAACAATGATTGAAAAAATCAACTTAAAAAGGGACTTGATTCCCAAAAATATATGGTTGATTTAGGAAAAAGAAACTTACCTAAATAGAACAAAATAAAAGTAGAAGGCATTTCTTCAGTTTGCAAAACCTTTATCTTTTTAGAGGATCTTTTATAATTTTGAAAGATCAAAAAAAAAAACTCACATTTCCACTCTAATTAATTAAATGGAATCATTCACTAAAATATTTTAGAGAGTAAGTTAAAAGTAGTCTAAGCATCCTCTTCGTGCATTATGTATCATGTTCATGGTTGGGTCATGTCTTTGCTAATTCTCCTTGATCTTAGCTTGTCTAGTTCTCCTTTACACTAAATACAAACAAATAATATAATTGATAAATATGAAAAGTAATGATTTAAAATTTTAATAATAATATTATTAAAATTGAGAAAAAAATAAATAAATGTATTAAAAGAGAGAAATTTACCTCTTTTGGCTTAGTTTTATTTTCTTGTTTTTTGAGGGGTTGCTTCTATTTTACACTAAAAATAATAATGAATATATTTCATTAATATAAAAACATATTATTGAAAAATCTAATAAAATATAGCTTTCAAATGAGAAAAAAAACCATAACTAAGTTTATATTAAAATATAATTATATAAAAAATTAAATCAACTTGCAAGAAAAGTGGAGATTTATAAAAGTAAATTTTGAGACAACTCACATTGAAGAATGATGATATCAATTATCAATCAAATCCCAAATAATGTTAAAAGTTAGGGAAAAAAAAAGTAATTCTATAAATCTAGAGAATTCCAAGGTAAGAAAAATTGTGAAAATATTGAAATTAGAAAAAGTAAGTAAAAATAAGTAAGATTTGATATAATTATATAAGAAAAAAAATCAACTCACCCTATGATGAAATTGTCAATCTTGAATTATAAATAATGTTAAAAGTTAGAAAAAGAAACATGTAAATTCTATAAAATTACAGAATTCCAAGGTAAGGAAAGATTTTGAAATTAGTGAAATTAGAAAAAGTAAGTAAAAACAAATAAGATTTGGGGTTGTTCTAAAAATAGTCAATTTATATGCACATAAAGAGTATTACTTGCAAAATAAAAGCCCTAGAAGAAAAATATGTTGCAGTTTCTAAAATAAAATAGAGGAAGAAAGATACTACACACTGTCGTATAGTTTAAAATCAAGAATATCGTCGAAGCTACACAAAATCAAAAGCATTAGAAATGGTTGGAACAAATCATTCTATCAATTTCCTTTTTGAAAAAAAATCTCTTTTTAAAACATCCTAGATAATTTAATCAAAATAGCATGTTATTCATACCAAATGAAATTATTCATACGTACAAGAAATTCCTCACATTAATTGCATACCTTGGTAGCCTTGGTAGATCTATGTTATTTACACTAAACACAACAAGTTATCAAGGTTTTTAGTTTTATCTATATAACAGACAATATCAAGTTTTAAAAAAATTACCATTAATGTCAATGATTAATATAGATTACTCAAATTGAAGAATTTGAATAAATATTTTAATCTATGGATCTAAATATCCTTTAATATATCAAATATCTTGAAAAACATGTGAAAGGTAAGATAACATAGTTAATTTTTCAAAAAAATTATTTTAAAGAACTTAAGACACATAAAACATATTTTTTCAATTTATTAAAATTTCTTTTTTTTCAATTCTTCTTATTAATATGAAATATTCATTTTGTATACTATTAGTGTAAGAAGAATGATGTTTTATGACATATTTCTAAAATACTTAAAAACTCATGTAAACTGAAATTATTTTTGAGTGGAAGAAATTGAATTAAACTTAAGAAGTGACAAAGCATAACATTATACTTTTCCTCACATTAATTGCATATCTTGGTAGCCTTGGTAGATCTTCTAAACACAACAAGTTCTCATGAAATATATTAAAACTATATAAAATGACTAAAAATTTGAAACAAAAAAGAATGCACTAAATATGGAAAATAATGATTGAGTAAACTACACAAAATAGATTATAAATATGAGATTTTTTCAAACCTTTATACATGACTTTATAGTGAATTTTGCTATATCTTTGGAGGATGATTTTGTAAGACACATGTAATACCCATTAAATATAGAAAGTAATGAATGAAGACAAATCTATTAAATATATAAAATAATGATTGAAAAGGTCAACTAAAAAAGGACTCTGAATGCCAAAAAAAATGAAGATAATTTAGGAAAAAAAATTACCTAATACAACAAAATGAAAGTTCACAAAAAGATACTAACATTTCCACTCTAATTAAATGGAATCATTCACTCAAATATTTTAAAGTTAAAAGTAAAAAATTAATGAAATATTGAAGTGTAATCATCCTCTCCATGCATCCCCTTCATGTTATTTGTAGTGTCATGTTCATGGTTGGGTCATGTCTTTGCTAATTCTCCTTGATCTTCGCTTAGCTACTTCTTCTTTACACTAAATACAACAAGGAATATACCCAATAAATATGAAAACTAGTGACTAAAAATTCAAATAAAAGTAGTTTTAAAATTGAGGGAAAAAATTTAAATGTATTAAAAGAGAGAAATTTACCTCTTTTGGCCTAGCTTTATTTCCTTATTTTTTGGGGGCTACTTCTATTTTACACTAAAGACAATAAAGAATATTCCATTAATATAAAAATCATGACTGAAAAACCCAATAAAATATAGATTTCAAATGAGAAAAAACTAATAAGAAAATAAATTTACCTCCCCCAACATAACTTTACTACGAATTCTTGTAGATCTTCTTAGAGGCACTTCTACTTTGCACTGAACATAAAATAAATATATAAATAAAAACTAATAATTAAAAATCCAATAGAAACTAGATTTTAAATTTGTTAAAATTTAAATTCATATATATAATATTAAAATATAAACTAATAACTAAAAAAACCAATAGAGACCAGATTTTAAGTTTATTAAAAAATCAAATTCACTGCACATTAATAATTTACCTCTATTGTATGAGGTCTAGGAGAAGATGCTGGTTGATGGACACTATGTGGAATGGTGGGCATTTTCTTGTAAGTGTTCACCTCTCCTACCAAATGTTCCAGCTGGGGCGTAACCTTTGGTTGAGAAGTAGGTTCCCAAGCAGGTTGACAACCCGACTCTTGAAGATGCAAACATGGTGGATCTAACTCCTTTATTGATTTAGGAACATCATGCCTGTTGCTTGACGTTTTCTTGGAGTTCACCTCTTCTATAGAATGATCTAGCGCAAAAGTAACCCTCCGGTAAGCAGTAGATTCTCAACTGTGTAGAGTATCCCCTTCTGGAAGATTCAAATTTTTTGAATCTAATTTCTTTGTTAGTTCTTTTACCACACCTTCTTCTATGCTCATTGCTTCTTTCCCCTCATTTTCATTTCTTCTCACTACATTTTTAGTCACATTTTTTTTTTTTTTCCCCTCATTTCCATTTTTTCCCACTACCTTTTTAACTTCATTTATCACTTCTTTTCCCTCATTTCCATTTTTTCTCACCATTTTTTGAACCTCATTTTCTTTCTTTCTTACTACTTTTTCTTCCTAATAATCATCTTCCTCGTCGTCTGGTGCTCCTATCCAAAGCCAAGTCGTAATGATGATGACTGTAGCAAGACACCAAAGCAGTAAAGCACCAAGCTTGTCATCGACTCTATCTGGAAAGAGCTGCTGATCAAACATTTCTACAAAGCAAAAAACCATAAACATTACTCTAAAGGCTACACTAATTATCTCATCTTCGAGCTCATTAAGCCTCTTCCTTCCGTTGTTTCTCGCCATGAAAGTTAGAAAAAAAAAATAACAATGACAGAAAAGAATTGCTTGCGAAAAGTATGTTTGAATGCGGAGAACTGTTCTGTACAAAAACTAGGATTTTTATAATGGCATTGAGTTGTGATGCAATGGTCACATTATTAATGGAAATTTCTAATTTGGCTGCCGGAAATTTCTAAATTGGCGAGAATTAAAATCAAATAATTAAAGGAACATAAAGCAGGATCAAAACATTTCCTTGTGCAACATCAGACCAACGAGGAGAGTGAATAGTGAATTCCATAACTAATAGGAGACTAAGGAAAATTATAAGAAATCATTTGGAAATGAAAGACAAGGATAAGATTCAATCTGACAAATATCGGCAAAACGAGCTCTGCTCAGGGAAACTATCACTTTAATCAGGGAAACTATCACCCAAATTTTCGGTAATACAAATTCATATCAGAGTTTATATTGTTGTTTAATATAGAACCTCCTGCTTTCATCGCTCTCCTCCACCCTCTCACGTTTTAATGCAGTGTGCTTTTCCATTGAATTCAAAGAAAACTAATACAATGTACTCTTCTCTGAGGCGCAATGAAATGGAATAGCAGACTGGTGGAGTTAATATATAAAATCAGGTGGAGAAATGACGAAACGATGGAAAACCTTTGTGGGCAAAATAGAAGAATGGGTTCGGGCTTCTCGATGTAAGGATCCAGAGGAGTTCGAAATTATGGGATGAGATAACAAGGAACTTTGGCAAAGGAAATCCGATTGCACGTAAACATCAGAGAATGTTGATGATGATGTCTACAATGCAATTCCATTTGTCTTGATTGCAATTGTGTTTTCGAGGGGCCCGTGAGTACGGCTGGACACTGGTTGTTGTCCGTGTTTCAGCGTAGGCAACAATGTGAAACAGGCCGCAATAATTCAGTCATTTTTTGACGTTTTAGTGGGCAATGCCATGTTTGAAACAGTACGCTATATCGAATTTCGTGTCTTGTGAGCGTAGCTTTTAATGCTCCATGAGATATAATATAAATATGGTTTTCCCCCAATATGGTTGTTTTTTTTCTTTTCGACCACTAGATTGCATAGTCTAGGACACTCTTTATTAATATAATTATTTTAGTGTAACTTGTTTCTCACTGCCCAAAGAAGAACCTAACCTATTATAAACTAGAGTAATCTCATTGGATTGTCACCTAAGGATAAAAAATAAAGGAATATTTTCACATGCTTGAATATAAATAATTTTCTTATTGTTATTGTTTGATAATATGACTTTTCATTTAGTTCTATATGTATATAAATATAAACTAGTTGATATTGTCACTTAGGTTTGCACCCTTGTCCAAGGCCTATGCGCGAGGACAACCTAGTGAAACATGGAAACAACCTCCAAGTTATGGAACTTGAACTGTGAGGTTGAGTCTCCGGAGAAGGCCGGCTTCCTCTTACTATCAGGGTGCATCCAACTACTCTCGGAGAGGAAAAGGGAGAAAGAGAGCATGAAAGAAAATCTACCTAGTTCTAATCTAAGGAGGTGATGTACCAAAATAGAGTGTTCAGACCAATCTCTGCCCATACGTGCGCTACTGAACCAGAATGAAACTAAGGATATACACATCCAGACTTGCTTTAATCAAATAATGACATACATATCAGAAAACCAAGATGAATGACACAAGGAAGAAGTTCACTTATATATCATTCACAGGCCAGCAAAGATACAGTCATGCAAATTACAGATTTCCACAAAATAATGGCATAGGCAAAGAATTCTTGCACTTTAATACCAATGGCTGAAGGAGATAAGTAGAGAATCAGACAGTTCAGAGGCACAAGGGAATTTTCACTAGAATTGTAGAGCAATAGTAGAGGAAAATCAGAGAGAAGGTCCTCCTTACAAAAACTACAAAATTTGCCTTTATAGTTTAGGCATAACTGAGATCTTTTGTTGTTGAAGTGACCCTGTAGCTACCTGCCATTAAGTCCTGCAAAGGACAATCATGGGAATCAGAAGAAAATCTTATCTTTGTTGCAACAGGTGTTCTGAGAGGACCAAAAACGGTGCCATCGATGTTCTGACTGGGTAGATGCATCGACTGTGATAGTGGAGTGTTCTTCCTCATTCTACATTCATTCCAGGTAGGTCGAGATTGATCATGAAGATCAGATCGCACAACAAAATCAGTTACCTTCATTTCTTGGTTCATGAATCAGCAGGATTAGCGAGGTCAAACAGTTCCACATGCTGACTGGGCCACGCGGGCCAATCACATTCCTTCCTTCTATCGTTCTGGACACCTTTTCCACGTTTGACCACCCTTAATATTGACTGGGTGTCATGTCACTATTGAAAAAGTCTTCAAAAATCCTAATGGCGACATAGCGCCTAGTGGTCTCAACCTAACTATGCCACCTTAGCACCATCTAGCTGTAGCATCAAAACTAACTGCCACGTTGACTGCGATGATTGCTCTAACTGCCATCTGTTAACCATCAACCTTAGCCGAGCCATCCAGACACATGTCAACAAGGCGCTATGTTGCCATGGTATCCACTGTGTAGCTTCCAATGGCGAGATAGCGCCAACCGTTGATCTGCCTAAAATTGGACGATCATGAAGACTCATCGTAACACTGTGTTGTCCTTACCCCGAGCTCATCATAATTAGCGCCACCTCAGCAACCACACCACACTTGAATGATACCTTGCAATACCTGACAGATGTACCTTGGTGAGACCTGGCCCCGCTGATCCACGTGGTGAAAGGGCGCTATGTCGCTATGGTAAAGATCGCGCAACTTCACCATAGCAACATGGCACCTTCTGTCAATTTTCCTTGATCTGACGACAAGCAAGATGGATACTGCTTCTTAGTGTATCAGTCAATGAGAACAAGCCACATGCCAACTATCTGTATTTCCTGCACCTCCCAACGTAGACCTACAAGGACACATGTCCTTGTGGTGCCAACTCGCTATCGTAAATCTCGTGCAGCTTTTCCATAGCGCGATGGCGCCTGCCCTTGATCTCTGCAGATCTGACAGTGGAGAACTTAACCATTTATTGCACTGGCCACGTTGAAGATCTGGTCCCACGATCTATCTGTATTCAGCCTTGGCATACGTGGCAGTCCCCCATTGGCCTAACGAAGCACCACCCTGGCAGGAAATCATTGGTTTGACAAAGCATCAACCTGGAGGGTCCGTATTGCTTTGACCTTACTGAGGGGACACATGGCGCCTAGGCGCTATGTTGCTATGGGAAAATCGAGGCCAACTTCCCATAGCACCATGGAGCCCAACGATGACATGTCTTCTGATTTGCACCTGTCTTCAAATGATTTGCCACCATGGCACCAGACTCCACCAATTGGGCAGATGAGGTACAAAATGGGACCCATCTGTCTTCGATTCGTTGTGGTGGACTTTTTTGTTTGGGCGCTATGTTGCCATCGGAAAACTCATGAGTTTTTCGATGGTGCCATGGCGCCCCACCAGCTTTTCTGACTTCCCAGCTTGTGAAACTGACCGCTCGCCGTGAACATTTTTCGGTGTGACACAACTTGCCTGCCGTAAGACATTTCCGTCAGGCGCTATGTCGCTATGAAGATTTTTCAGCCAACACATGATAGCGACATAGCGCCCACGATGCCGTGGAACTTATCAACCCACCAAAACATGTTTTCTCAAGAAGTTGGACCCACTGGACACATGTCATCAGGGCGCCATGTCGCTAACGTATTAACCGTGCAACTTCCAATGGCGAGACAGTGCCAACCGTCGATCTCCTCAAATCTGACGAAGGAGAACTTGCAGGCCACAAAAAATATGTTATAAGGTTCGAAGCTTGGTATTTTTAAATATTTCCATGAGTATTTGACTATGGACATTTCAAAGGCAGGAAGGGCAATATGAATTATGAATTTTGGCAGGAAGATTAAAATACAACACTTCTGGCGACTCATAGGGGGCATGAGCCTGCTCGATGCATGACCAGTGCCTGTAAACAATCCATTGGGTCATGGAGTCAAAAAAGTATGAATCTTAGAACTACAAAACCCTAACCCTTCTATGAGGAGATCAAAACATTGAAAACCCTAGCTCTGCTTCTATAACCTCAAAACTGTCAAAACTTCAGAAGCTGGCAAACTCAAAGAGAGAACCATGTGCACACGCACTTATTGAAATGTAGGAAACAACAAAAAAGAAACTAAACTACTTATGTACATGGATTCCCAAATTTTCAAAAATAGGGCTTCAGATAGATCCCTTTGACTGGAATGGGAAAAATCTCTCCATTGGGCTAGCTTAGCTGGAATGCATTAGCCTGTTTTCAACTAGCAATCAGATAGGGGTCACTCCATAGTGCGTCAAATTTGGAATGTCTTCATGGTTTTTCCCTATCTGCATCCCACTTTATAACTAAATCTCCTTCTCTGAAGGTTCTGACCTTAGTCTTTTTATCAAAACTCCTTTTCATCCACTGTTGATGCATCTCTAAGGCCTGCATAGCTTTATTTCTTTTCTCTTCTAACTCAATTAGCTCTACCATTCTTATTGACATGGCACTATCTTCAATCAATTCAAGTTGATGAGCCAACTCCAAGGATGGGAATTCCAATGAGATTGGGAGTTTGGCTTCCCTACTATATACCAACACAAAAGGTGAATTCCCAATAGATCTCTTGGGTTTTATCCTATCAGCACACAGAGTAGTTCTTAATTTCTTATGCCAGACCCTCTAATTGTCTTCTATTGTCCTCTTCATGATTTTGATTAGATTCTTGTTGGAAGACTCAGCCAAATCATTACCCTGGGGATTGTAATTTGATGATGTCCTTAGGTAGATATTGTGATTCATTGCCCATGCACAAATCTGGGTCCCAACAAAAGACTTAGCATTCTACGAGATGATAGTAGAAGGAGCACCAAACCTAGATACAATTCCATCAAGGAATTCAACAACTAATGATTCTGTGACATCCTTCAAGGCAACTGCCTCTGTCCACCTAGTGAAATAATTAGTAGTAGCCAAAATCTATTTATGACCTGCACTAGACGGAGGATTAATGGGGCCTATAAAATCCAACCCCCACTGGGTAAAGGGATGATCCACCTGAATAGGACGAAGGGGAAGAGCTGCAAGCCTTTGTTTGCATGAGTAGAAAGCACACTTCTCACATTTTCTCACATATCCATAACAATCATGGAATAAAGATGGCCAATAATAAACAGCCCTTATGATCTTCATGGCAGTTGTTCTTGCAAAGAAATGGCCACCATCAGGGCCATCATGAAGTTCCTTAGTCATCCTCTTCAATGCATCTCAACAGGGTCCCATTAAAAACCCTCCTGAATAGGAGACCATCAATTACAACATAGGGAATGGACTGCAGTCTATATTGTCTTCTTTTAGCTCTATCCAATCCCTAAGGGTATCCATCCCCTGATAAGAAGCTCTTCATATCATTTATCCAACTCCTTGGGCCATTAACGTTTCTTAACTCTTGTTCCTCTATTATTACCATAGTAGCCTCTTCATCTGAATCCTAGCTTGATAACATTTCTTTGCACAACCCTTTCCCTCTTACCAGCTTGGTAATCTGAATATCAACATCATACTCCATTACCTTAGTGATCCATCCAGCTCTCTTTTCACTAATATCTTTGCTTAACAGGAAGTCTTTTACACTGGCATGGGGCACCAGCAAATGGATCTTATTGTGGGACAAGAGGTGCTTGAATTTCTTCAAGGCTCTGATGACTGCAAGGGCTTGCTTCTCAACAAAGCTGTACTTATTTTCATATTCCTTAAGCCCTTCACTGCAGAAAGCTATGGGTTGCTCCTCATCCTTGTCATTTGTTTGAGTGAAGACAGCAGAGATACTTGACTCACCACCTAAAGTGTAGAGGATGAAATCTTTCTATAAATTTGGGTTCATGAGAGTAGGGGCTGAGGCTATGGCTGTCTTGATCTCTTCAAAAATCTCCTTCCCTTCCTTGGTCCATGAGAAGACCATACCTTTCTTAAGCATAACTATAAGAGGTTTCATTATGGTAGCAAGATTAGGAATACACCTTCTTACAAAATTTATTCTACCAAGGAAACTTTGCAGCCCCTTCTTGTGTTTAGGAAGAGGAAGGGAAAGTATTTCCTTTGTTCTTTCTGGATCAATGGTCAGCCCATCCTTAGATACAATGTGTCCCAATAATTTTCCCTGGCTTGTAGCAAAGACACACTTGGTTGGGTTAAGGGAAACCGCAAACTCTCTACATCTTAGAAATACCTGCCTTAGATGATTAAAATGATCTTCTACATTTTTTGAATATATAGTTATATCATCAAGGTATACTAAGAAAAACTTGTCAATTAATTTTTTGAAGGCCATCTCCATTGCCTTCTAAAATGTGGCACCTGCATTGGTTAGCCCAAATGGCATCTTGCAATAAGCATAGGTGCCCCATTTAGTAGTAAATGTTGTCTTATGTTTGTCAAATTCTTTAACCAGCACTTGATTATAACCAAAGAATCCATCAAGAAAAGAGAATCTCCTTGACCCATTGACTCTGAACAGAATTTGCTCCATGGAAGGGAGAGGATGGTGATCTTTAAGAGAAGCCTGATTAAGATCCCTAAAGTCCACACATAGTCTGATTTCTTCATTATTCTTCCTTACAGGGACAAGGTTAGCTACCCATGATGAGTGTTTGATAGGAAATATTATATTATCCTCAATCAACTTGGATAGCTCCTTTCTCATCAGAGGTTCAATCTTAGGATTCACTGGCCTCTATTTTTTCCTTACTAGTTTGGCCTTATCAATTAAATCTATGGTATGCTGAAACAAACTAGGGTCAAACCCATTTAAGTCATCATATGTCCAAGCAAATACAACATTAAATTCTTGATATAGATGAATGAAGTTTTCTTGCTCAGTTTCGGAACATACCTACCCCATATTTAGAGATTTTCCATCAACAATTGTAACTGGGGCATAATCATCCTTTTTTGCAGCTAGATTCATTCCTTTGCCTCTTGTTTGATCATCACGATTAAAGACACTCTCCAAGATAATGAGACCCTTGGGAAACTTGTTAGAACTGAGATGAATGATCTAATTACCATACTGATCTTGCAGTCTTGACTGGTTTCTATCTGAGAATTCTGCCTCATTCTGCAAAAATCTCACAATTTTCTCATCAGAATCAAACACCTGCCAATGAGTGTTGTTGTCAGGGATGGCAAGCCTTACTACCACCCTTATTTGTTGCTTCTTCTTCTCCTCAAGATTCCCTGGTATGTCATAAGATGCACCTATTGCTGCAAGTCTATCAGCATGTTTATTTTCTTTCCTAGGAATGCTCTGGATATTAAATGCGTTGAAACCCTCAAGAAAATCTCAAACTCTATGTTTGTAAGACTTGAGCAGGCCATTTTTTGTGATGTTCTAGTTTCTCACCTGATTGACTACCAACTCACTATCTCCATATACTCTCAAGGTTTGAATTCCTCTCTTTTGGGCAAGTAGGAGACCTTGAATCAAAGATTCATACTTGGCCACATTATTGGTGCAACTGAATTGGAGCCTAAAGGAGAAGTAGTATCTTATTTGTGTAGGAGAGATCAACATAACACCAGCCCCTGATCCATTTCTATTCCTTGACCCATCAAAGTACATACTCCATGTCCCGCTTATATCATCATTAGTCCTGATTAGATCAGGAACTTGAGCATCTTTCCCTATTATGCAATATGTACGAAGGCCTATCTCAAGAGTTTCTGATATAGGTTCAAACTAATATGTACTAGCCCATTCATCCAAGAAGAAATAAGGAATCTTTGTTATGGAAGTGGCAGGCTCATTTACTATGTCATTTTCATCCATCTCTAGAATAGGGCAATTCATGTTGATGGGATTGGGGGTGTAAGATTCAGTGTGATGAAGGGCTTAAGGTTCTACTCTAATTGAAGCATTGGCTCCATATTTGGTCTTAAATGACATATATGACCAATCAGCAGATATGAATCCACCAATTTGAGCAGTGAAGTCTCTTGAAAGATAGATAGCAAAATAGGACTTGACTTCAGCAACAGATATGTCT
This sequence comes from Cupressus sempervirens, assembly GCA_028749045.1. Lineage (NCBI taxonomy): Eukaryota > Viridiplantae > Streptophyta > Pinopsida > Cupressales > Cupressaceae > Cupressus > Cupressus sempervirens. The sequence continues at coordinate 414,833,610 of CM053787.1, forward strand.
TGAATCACAGTGCAACTAGGGCATGCATGTAGGGCCATTTCCACATTCCTAAGGATACATATAGCTTTGATGGTGCTACCATCTAATTGTAAAACATCCCTAACAATGGGCTCATATTTCATTCCTAAAGCGTTAGCAACACACCTAGGCATCATTGAGCTACTAGCCCCTGAATCTATCATGCAATTGTGGACTAATTTGCCCCCTATAATCAGAGAAACATAGAATGGAGGAGGTCTAATCTTTTTATTTGTCTCCACATCCCCTACTGGTTGTACTAGACTTGTGGCACTCTCCATGATAGATGGCTGATCCTTGGGTTCAATCTTCTCTAATTCTTGCTGGAGCATCCTCTTCTGCATTGGTATGGTAGCAAAAGCATCCCACATAGAAATGTTCACATTTGTCTTCTTCATTTGATCTACCACACTGAATGGTGTATTAGGAACTTCGGTAGAAACTTTGGGAGCTGCACTTATAAGAGGTTGAGATGGGGCAACATAAGGATCACTTGCATCTTTCTTTCTAGAATCTTGCTTTTGCTGCTGTGAAGTACTTGTTTGTTCATTTTCTGCATGTGCATGAGGTGCAACACTTGAAGTTGAGGCCTGCTTGGGAGGAGGAGGGATAACATCTTCCATGGCTCTCTTTTTGCTTGTAGTGTTATGAGTGATGGAATCCTGGTTTACATTACAATGCTCCCCAATCTGATGATTCATGAAAGAGAAATCATCATGTCCTTGAATATATGAGGCCTCCTTGGGATGATCCTCCTTGTATGATTGCTTTGCTGCAGGTTCTTTGTCAGTTAGGGCCAAATAAGATTTTGCCTTCTAGCACATGTAATAGGCATAAGAATAGTTGCAGGAAGGACAGAAATCTTGATCTTGGGCCAAGTTATTTTGAGGGACTATAGCTCTGTTCTTATTTGAGCTTGAAGCAGAAGCATGACTATTTTGCCTACCTTGATCAAAAGAGCTATTCCACTGATTAGGAGGCCTACCACCATTTGGAGCCTGATATTGCAATTGGGGAGGCTTGCCACCTTGAGCTTGTTTCCTTTCTAAGGCCACCCCCTTGTTAATCATTTTTTGTATTATAGAAAAACTATCCTCTAATCTCTTCCCTTGGTCCTTCAACTCCCTCCCCTACTCTTTCAATTTTTTATCTAGGGTCTTCTCTCTCTTATCTGTATTCAACACTAGACCTTGGAGCATCTCTTTGAGTTCATCTATCCCATTTGAGGGTGTGGAAGCTTGAGGGACTGGAGGAAGGGCTTGTGATGTAGAAGTTGTAGGAAGAGGGGCCATTGCTAGTTGGTGGTTGGGAACATCAGGAAAGAAAGGCATAGGGGGCCTTGGAGCCAACTTTCCTCCTTGAATTAGGATGTTCTCAGCTTTTATGGCTATCTCATAGGCATTAGGAAAGGTATCTCCTCCCATAGTTTGGATTGTAGTGGCAATATCACTGTTAAAAGCTCTAAGGTAATGCAAGAAGGCATTACCAGGGGTAGGTTTCACTGTAGTAGGTATTCTATCCCATGTCTTTTGAAATCTATAGTTAAAATCAGTCATACACTCATGGGGGGCTCTTTTAATAGTAGTCAACTACTCTAAAAGTGACAGATAGTCACTTTTATCCTCAAAATGTTTGCATAATCCTGCTCCTAGTCCATCCCAATTAGTTATAGAACCATGAGCTAAGCCTCTATACCACTGTAATTCTTTTCCTTTTAAAGATGAGGCTAGAAGTCTAACAGCAACATCATCCTTTTTAATACCATGAATATTACAGACATTTGCTACTTCTTGGATATGCTCTAAAGGGGAGATGGAAGTTTCACCAGTAAAATCAAGTATAATTTTTAGTGCAGATACTGGTATATCATGTCTTTGTGCTAACAATAGAGGACTTCCACCATTAAAGGTGGAAAAAGCATGAACTCTTGGCTGTGCCATGTAAACAAGTGTTCTATTGATGAGTGTTGATGGCAATCTAGGCTGAGTTTGAATAGTAGGAGGAGTAGACACAGACCTTATAGGTATATTAACTGTTATTACACCCCTAACTGGTGATAATGAAATTCTAGTCCTCCTTCTTCTAGGATTTGAAAGAGAAAGCTCTTGATATTGAAATTTACCTTTAGAAGATGCCCTTGTTTCAGCTCTAGGCATGAATCACTACAACTTTGGCCTGGAACCAGATTTGTTGATGTTCACAGTCGCCAAGTACTTTGAAGGATCGGCCTCTTAAAGGCTTGAATACTGAAGCCAGCACTACCTCTTCAGCATTAATCTCTAAAACTCTTTCTTCTTGACACCAGTAGACTTTAAATTTTGTTTGAAAAGGTGTCCCATCGGGCGTGTCAAAAAATGTTGTTACTTAGGTTTGCACCCTTGTCCAAGGCCTATGTGTGAGGACAACCTAGTGAAACATGGAAACAACCTCCAAGCTATGGAACTTGAATTGTGAGGTTGAGTCTCTAGAGAAGGCCAACTTCCTCTTACTATCAGGGTGCATCCAACTACTCTCGGAGAGGAAAAGGGAGAAAGAGAGCACGAAAGAAAATCTACCTAGTTCTAATCTAAGGAGGTGATGCACCAAAATAGAGTGTTCGAACCAATCTCTACCCATACGTGCGCTACTGAACCAGTATGAAACTAAGGATATACACATCCAAACTTGCTTTAATCAAATAACTACATACAAATCAGAAAACCAAGATGAATGACACAAGGAAGAAGTTTTCTTATATATCATTCATAGGCTAAGAAAGATACAGTCATGCAGAATACAAATTTCCACAAAACAATGGCATAGGAAAAGAATTCTTACACTTTAATACCAATGGCTGAAGGAGATAAGTAGAGAATCAGACAGTTTAGAGGCACAAGGGAATTTTCACTAGAATTGCAAAGCAATAGCAGAGGAAAATCGGAGAGAAGGTCCTCCTTACAAAAACTACAAAATTTGCCTTTATAGTTCAGGCATAACTGAGATCTTTTGCTGTTGAAGTGACCCTACAGCTACCTGCCATTAAGTCCTGTGGAGGACAATCATGGGAATCTGAAGAAAATCTGATCTTTGTTGCAACAAGTGTTCTGAGAGGACTAAAAATGGCGCCATCGATGTTCTGATTGGGTAGATGGATCGACTGAGATGGTGGAGTGTTCTTCCTCATTCTACATTCATTTCGGGTAGGTCAGGATTGATCATGAAGATTAGATTGCACAACAAAATCGATTACCTTCGTTTCTTGGTTCATGAATCAGCAGGATCAGCGAGGTCAAACGGTTCCACATGCTGACTGGGCCACGCGGGCCAATCACATTCCTTCCTTCTGCCATTTTGGACACCTTTTCCACATTTGACCACCCTTAATATTGACTGGGTGCCATGTCACTATTGAAAAATTCTTCGAAAATCTTGATGGCACCATAGCACGTAGTGGTCTCAACCTAACTATGCCACCTTAGCACCATCTAGCCGTAACATCAAAACTAACTACCATGTTGACTGCGATGATTGCTCTGACTGCCAGCCATTAACCATCAACCTTAGCCAAGCCAGCGAGACACGTGTCAACAAGGTGCTATGTCGCCATGGTATCCATTGTGCAGCTTCCAATGGCGAGATAGCGCCAACCGTTGATTTGCCTAAAATTAGACGATCATGAAGACTCGTTGTGCCACTGTGCTATCCTTACCTCGGGCTCATCATAACTGGCACCACCTCAGCAATCATACCACACTGATCCATGTGGTGAAAGGGCGCTATGTCGCTATGGTGCCTTCTGTCAATTTTCCTTGATCTATCGGCAAGCAAGATGTATACTGCTTCTTAGTGTATCAATCAATGGGAACTAGCCACGTGCCAATTGTCTATATTTCCTGTGCTTCCCAACCTGGACCTATGAGGACACGTGTCCTCATGGCGCCAACTCACTATCATAAATCTCACGCAGCTTTTCCATAGCATGATGGCACCTACCCTTGATCTGTACAGATCTGACGGTGGAGAACTTAACCCTTTACTGCACTGGCTGCATTGAAGATCTGGTCCCACAATCTATCTATATTCTGACTTGACATATGTGGCAGTCCCCCATTGGCCTAATGAAGCACCACCCTGGTAGGAAATCATTGGTCTAACAAAGCATAAACCTGGACGGTTCGTATTGCTTTGACCTTACTAAGGGGACATGTGGCACCCAGGCACTATGTCGCTATGGGAAAATTGAGGCCAACTTCCCATAGTGCCATGGCGCCCAATGATGACATGTCTTCTGATTTGCACATGTCTTCAAATGATTTGCCACCATGGCACCGGACTCCACCAACTAGGTAGATGAGGTACAAAATGGGACCCATCTGTCTTCGATTCGCTGTGGTAGACTTTTTCATTTGGGCGCTATGTCGCCATCGAAAAACTCATGAGTTTTCTGATGGTGCCATGGCGCCCCACCAGCTTTTTTGACTTCCTGGCCTGTGAAACTGACCGCTCATCGTGAACATTTTTTGGTGTGACACAACCTGCCCGCCGTAAGACATTTCTGTTGGGCCCTATGTCGCTATGAAGATTTTCTAGCCAACACATGATAGCGACATAGCACCCACGATACCGTGGAACTTTTTCGACCCACCAAAAGATGTTTTCCTGGCAAGCTGGACCCACCGGACACGTGTCATCAGGGTGCCATGTCGCTAACATATTAACCATGCAACTTCCAATGGCGAGACAGCACCAACCGTCAATCTCCTCAAATTTGACGAAGGAGAACTTGCAGGCCACAAAAAATATGTTATAAGGTTCGAAGCTTGGTATTTTTTAATATTTCCACGGGTATTTGACTATGGACATTTCAAAGGTGGGAAAGGCAATATGAATTATGAATTTTGGTGGGAAGATTAAAATACAACAGTTAACTTTATCGAGCAAACACAATCTTAAATGATATTTAGAGAATTTAAATATATATTAATAATTTTTTTTATTTAGTATTCTTATTTAGAAAAGTAGGATAGGCCTAAACACTTAACAAAAACTTAATATCGAGTCTTATGGGACAAAAATTAAAGGTTCCAAAGAAGTGACACCTTACGAACCAGTTCAAAAGTAACAACTAGAATTAAACACGAACAAAAAGAAGAGATAACTAAGCTAGAATACTCCAAGAGCCACAAACAAGAAACACTCTAGGAACCAACACAAACCAACAAACGAATAGAGACCTGCCAAAATCAACCAACACAGACGATAACAACCACCACACTCATCACAACCCATCTACTTTCTCGGCTCCTTGAGCTTCTTCATAATGCAAGGATTCTTTGAAGGGAAATAAGAAGCAACATCCCTTAGGCCAACATCTAATTTACAAATAATCAAAAGACCTTCATCTTTACAACAAGCCTTCTTTCTTAGTTTTATCTTTAGCTTTCTTTCCTCAAGCTCCCCTTAAATTACACCAATCCTCTGCTCCATCCTATCTTGGGGTTCTCTTTGTTGGAAAGAAAGGTCTTTAAAATCTTGTCCCAAATTATCTTGAGATCTCTTGATTGATGCTAGGAAAATGATAATGTCATTCTTCTCCTCCTCCAAAGGCTCAAGGACACATGTCTCTAAGACTTTCTCTTCCATTAGGTTTGAATTATGTAAAAAAAAATTCGAAAGTGTCCTCAAACTTCCCATAATGACGTGTCCCTTTTTCTGTTTGTCCAATCTTTTACATTGTATTCTTTCTCAACAAGGGCTTCCAGCTTGTTAATCCTTCTTCTTTCTATTTTTAGCTAGTTCAAAAACAACTTGGTAACTACTTTCAACTTATTTTAAAAGATGCAGAACCCATTACCCATCTAATTTCAGCATCAAGTATTCAAAGTCAACACTTCCATCATAAATTCTAGTGTGAAGGGTTGGAGAACTAGTTTGAGGGGATTTGTCGGTCCTTTGGATAGGCCAATTGAATCTTAGGGTAATTGGGGAAAAGGGACATTGAGCCTATATGATGAAAGGAGATTAAAGTAAAGATTTTTCCATCGCCTAACTGAGGGAAGGTCTAGCTTAAGGAACTAGAGTTCAATGGAACTCATACAACCTATCAATTAAACTTTGGTAGAGGGGAAGGGAAACCCTTAAAGTTGGCTTTCTTTGTAGATAAAGACAGAGATGAGAAAGCCCACAAGGGGAGGTAGAACTTTATATTTTTTCTTAAATGATTTAGCATAATAAAGATATGGGAATGGAACCACTTATAGATTCATTCACGAGTAATAAACTTGTTGTGGATAATAGCCACCATTGTCCACTCCCTGGGCAGCTACTCTCCATAAAATCCACTCAAAAGTCTCAATTTTATCCCTAGGTTTGATGAACAAGTTGCACTCTTCTTTGAAAGACACTTTTTCCTTTTAAGGTATTTTAGTACCATCCATACTCATCCCAGTAACACTGCAATGTTTTTCAACATTACGAAGAATCAAATCCAACCAATAAAACAACTTTCCTTCCTTCCAAGAAATAATAAATTTCTAGGAAATATTTGGATTGTAACTATAAGAATTTGCCTAAAGGCAAGATTCACCCAAGAACTAAGAACTCAAACACAAGCAAAACTGTAGACCAAAAATGGATATGATCAATTAATCAGAGTGTGTCCTAATACATTGTTATGTTCAGAATGTAATGTTCAAACACGCTAGGAGTGCTTGTATATAAAGGCCTCTCAGGAAGCACCTAGAATGTCTCTAGAAACAACTAAGAACCTTATCCAACATTCTATATGAATGGATAAGAATGACAAAGTTTCATATGTGTGTAGAAGATTCCTGTGTTGTAGACAACATGTGCTTAAAAGAGGTGCAGACCCCTGTGATGTCATTATGACAACTCACAAGAGTGCACAAACTCCTAGGTATCTCACAAATAAAATAATGCAAAATAAATAAATAAATAATGCATTAACCTAAGTAAACTTAAGTAAGTGTAATAAGTAAATACTTATTTACACCAACAGTAACCCTTAATACTCTCCACTCATGAAACCATTTGTGCTCTTTTCAAAATCTTCCACACCTTGGAATCTCTTTTGAATTTCTCACAAGTATTTGGCTCAGTTTGATATAGCCCATAACCTATCTTTTTAAGGAATCAAACAACCTAAAACCAAAAATGCACAATAACTAGTAGACCTAGAATGCTCAATGTTGCAATAAAGAATAGTTCATAGAAATTAGGGAAGGAGAACTCACAAAAGCAAATATGGAAGACAAGCCAACCCAAAACCCAAGAAAAGTGGTATGTAATGACAAGATTAACTTCCATTGAATGCATTGGAATTTTTATTCAAGATGGTTAAATCTTGCATGATTTGCACAAGAGCTTCCAAGGGAATATACTTCATATCTTTCAAAATTTGTCATGTACTCAGTGTACTTCCCCAAGGGAGCCAGCCCATCAATGATATTATTCTTGTCCCGATAAGTGCAATGATAGGTCACCTCCTCCATAGTGGCATATAACTCCTTAATCATATTGACAATGTCCTTTCCATTTCATCCCACACCAACTTTTTTATTCAAGATATTAATTATATTAAACACATCTCTTTCCACAATCACTTTGTTGAAGCTTTTTTCAATCACCATTTTTGCGCTGAGGTAAATGACTAATATTTCTATGTCATAAGTCATTTACTTGCCCAAATTGATTGCGTATGAAGCCACAAAGATTCCTTGAGAATTCATAGTAAAGCCACCACCTCCAAACTGATTCACGGTGCCAAGTGATGAGCCATCAAAGTTTAATTTGATCCAACCAAGATCAAAAGGGTTCATTTTATGTTTTTTTTTTATCCCAACGATGGGGGATTTGTAATTTTTTAAGTTACTTGTACAAGAATCTAGCGTTTTGCAATATCCCATTCAAATGATCCTGGATAATAACCAAGCCCTAAAGGGTCAATAATCATAATGTTTTTCCTGATGCTATGAATGAAGTCGTGGAAATCCAGATTAGCATCTTTTATTTTATCTCTAAAAAATTAATTTTATTTTCTTTCCAAAGATACCAACTACCATAGAAAAGAGAGTACCAAAAGGTTTCTTTTGTAAAGGAATAGTTAGTGGGAGCAATCCAGGAGCTAGTCACTTGTTTGGGGTCATTATCCAACATCAATGGTACTTAAATAGGCTAGAATGTGTTTCCTAATATTCCAAGAAAAATTGTGCATGAAAAAACCATGTGAAATAGTTTCTCCATCCTTTTCACATTAAAAGAACCTATTTACTAAATGGAATCCTCTTTTTCGTGGGTTCTCCAATTTGACGATTTTTCCATGACAAAGCGTCCACTAGAAGAAACAAAATTGTGAATAGCCTTCATCTATCATATCCTTCCCTAGTCAAGCCCTTGAAAACACTTGAATGTGAGAAGGCTAAAACTCATTTTCACAGAATGGTCTACTAAAAGGGAATTCCTCCATATCATGTTACTATTTTCATCCAATCTGTTGAACCTAAGGGAAGAGAGTGTGAATGATTTAAACAAAAATCACTTTAAGACCACTAATAAATAATTATTGTTGATCTTCCATTTGAGTGAAACAACTGAAGATTCCCATTGTTGAATGTCTTTATTTTCCAATCTCTCAAATACCACATTCTTAATGTTACAAAAAGTGGAATAGCAGAGAAGGTTGGTTGGCCCATGGATCCAACCATAAATTTGTATAATTACCATTTCTAATATTCTAGAAACAACCTTAGGTTAATAGCAGAACTATTTTTTGAATATTATTCTAGATATTGGAGCCTATTTTGAGATTTTTTTAAAGAAGGATAAATAACTCTTTCCATTGCGTAGATATTTATCCCTCATGATTTTAGTCTATTCAACTTTACAATTCATAATATTCTTGATGACTTTAGTTAGTAGAGTAATATTAAGAAAATGGGTTTCTATCACATTAAGACCTCCCTCAGGCTACTTATTGGAAGAAAAACTCTCATTCTTTTCCTCACCTTAATCACTTAATCAATTACGTATAGAAGTTTATGATCAATTCGATTCATCCCCAGAGATCTTTGGGGGAGAAGAGTATTTCCCAATTAATAAGAAATAGATAATTTTTATTTATTTATTGTCAAAAGATATTTGATGTAATAATTATTTTATTGTAAGGCATTTGATAACTATTCAAAAATAAAGGTTTCTCTTGGTTGCATTCTTGCTCCCTTCATCCCTTGCCCCTCGCGTTGACCTATCCTATCCCCTTGATGCTCTCCCTAGTCGTGTGCTATGTCTCTCTTATTGGCTCATAAGGTTTCCCTGATTCCCATCTTGTCTCTTTGGGATCGATTGACTCATTTAAGGGTTCTACCAAGCCAACAACCTTTGTCTCGACTATGGCTAGAAGCACCCCTTAAATAAATCTTCCTGGATAAAGCTCTTTCATAGATAAATTTTTGGGTGATACTGCTGGTGGGTCATCCCATCCCAAGCCAGAGGGTTATTTTACTATTATAGAAAGCACACTTTTGGTTCCTAATGATATCCCTGAATAGTCAATAATTAGGTTGGAGCTCTCCCTAGTAGGACAATTCTTTCTTTATAGGTCAACCATTTATCAACTCAGAAAATAGGTAGCAACTTCTTAGACTCTGAATCACATTCTTAAGATTAACACCCTCCTAATTGGATTATTTTTCTTCTCATTTGTAGTTAAGGATGATTTTATTTTTGCAAGTAGAAACCTAAATGTTTGCAAGTAGAAACCTAAACTTGACCCAACTATTGATTTGGGAGCTTATGCACTCAAGTGGATTAGGATCCCATGACTCTAGCTAGAGTTCTAGAATATTAAGGTTTTTAGAGGTATCACTAAAACTTTTGGTTCATTATTGTCAATTGATAAAGTCACCAAGAAAAAATATTTCTTTTTGTTTTCTAGAATCTATCTCATTGTTTCTATGAACAATATTCTTCCTACATCTGTAACATTAGAGTCAAAGTTGGGCTCTTATGTTCAACCATTGGTTTTTGAAAAAGTAGATTTGTTCTATCTAAATTCTAGATTCTTTGGCCACATTGACCTTTTTTTTTCCTTTTTCTCCCTCTAGGTCTATGGGGAGAGCATAAGGAATATTTGATGATACAGGTTGATCCTAAGAATCCCCCTTTTCCTTTGAACATTCTCACCTAGAGTGCAGCCCTAGTCCCTCCTTTAGTTAAGAAAGTTTCTAATGTTATTTTGCCTTCTCTTTCAGTTAAGTAGCAACACCCCTTTTCAAAAAAATATTATGGATGACTTAGTGTGTTCTCTCCTCCCTTCCTCCTTGCCTTCTTCTAGGTTAGAGGACACCTTATCCCCCTTGTATAAAAATTTGTGTATCTCTATATTTTTATTATGTCCTAAGTTTCTTTATTTAGAAGGATTTAAGATACTACATCTTATCCACTTGAGAGGTATTCTACCTAATTCCCTTATGGATCCAAACTTTTCTGGAGATTATGACATTATTTTGGAGTTTCAATGAATAAAAGTTAACAAGAAGAAAAAAAATAAGTATATAACAAATATTGGAAAGGGTAACAAGGTAGGTATGATAGAAAGTAAGGAAAGTGGCTCTTTGTCCAAGGGACATCATGTACGAAGCCATGGGATCCTCTTTTAATTAGGGAGTTCAACAAGTGGTGATTAAATCTTAAGATGTTTGTGTTGTTTTCGTGTCTAATGGTTTGTTGAATTTAGAGCTTTTACTATTTTCTTATTGTGGTAAAAAACTATCATGGAATCATTGGACTTTGAACAGTTAGATGAAGAAACACATGTTGAAGTGCACTCTTTAGGATCTCAGAGTAGATATTTTTCTTATACAAGAAACTAAAATGAATAGAGAAATTATGGAGAAGTTTGTGAAGTTTATCAAGCTGATTGCTTCCTAGATTTCTTGGAATTCTCAAGACACTTTGTATGATCTAGCTTTCATCTGGAATGTGAGAAAGTTGTCAAGTACTCTTCCAAACTCCTCATGTAACTTTAATATTACTAATTTCTATGATCTATACTCTGGGTGGTTGTGGAATATTGCCAATATGTATCCCTTGATTAATAGAGGTCAAAGGAAACTTCTTTGGGTCTCCCTTTCAAATCTTATAAATAGTGGTAGTTCTAAATGGATGGTTTTTGGTGACTTAAACTTCCCCCTCCATCCTTCTGAGAAGGTTGGGAGTGTTGAAGACTTATCTGAGAACATGGTGGAGCTAGGGGAGTTTTTCCTTGATTATTATCTTATTCACCTTGATCTAAGGGGGGACTATTTCACATAGTCTAATAGGCTACAAGCTTCTAGCCTTATCCAAGTTAGGCTTAAAAAGGATTCTCTCTCTTCTAACTGCACTAATATGGATGTCTTTTTCTTTTTCTTTTTCTTTTTAATTTTTCTTTTGCTTCTTTCTTTCTTTCTAGAAGGTAAACCCCATACTAGATCAAACCATAACACTCTCCTCTTAGAGTGAAAAGTTGGTAAAAATGTGGAAAGGCCCTTTATATTTGAAAATATGTGGTTCTCTAATCATAATCTTAGGGACCTGATTTGTTCTTGGTGGGATAAGCCTTCTAAGTCCTCCTTAATGATTAACATTGAGATGAAGATAAGGGAGGTGAGGGATAAAGCAAGAAAGCGGAACAAGGTTTCCTTTGGAAACATCTTTTATAAAAAAAAAAGGGGTCATAGAGGGAAAGTTGGTAGAGATTCATCTATTACAAGAAAACAACCATCTTGACATAGCCATACACATACATAAATAGTCCCTTAGAGACAACCAATGGATCATTCTCTCTGTTCAAGAGGAGACATTTTGCAAACATACATCATGCATTCAATGGCTAAAGGAAGGAGTAAAAAATACTAGGTTCTTTCCACCAAACTAATTTGAAGCATAGAAGCACAAATTGTATAAGTTCTCTTGTTCATTCTAATGGGTTGGTGACCATGGAAGAGGAAGATACCAACATTGATATTAGCAATTTCTTCATGCAAAACAAAACTCATGACTATGGAATGGAAGAACCTGAGGACCTCCTTTAGTGTATCCCCCTATCTCTGATGGATGAAGAAAAAGAAAGCATGACTTCCTAGGTTAAAAGAGAAGAAGTTAAAGATTGTAATTTCTCCTTCTAAGCATTCAAATCTTTGGGTCCTGATGGGTTTCCTCATGCCTTTTCAAGAGTACTAGGAGATTATAGGGGAATATTTTTTTTTAAGGTTTTATGCCAGTTCTTTAGTACATGCATTATGGTGGATATAACTAACTAGACTTACATAACCCTTATATGTAAAATGAAAAACCCTACCTTTATCAATGATTATAGACTCATGAGCCTATATATCACCATCTATAAAATAATTGCTAAAGTCATCACAAATAGAGTAAAACTTATCTTGTATAAACTAGTTTCCAAGAACTAGAAAGGTTTTTGTAGAGGGAGAAATATTATGGATTTTGTTATTACTAACCATGAACTTATTCACTCCATGAATGCTAATTATAATGCTACCATAGCACTTAAACTTGAAATATCCAAAGCTTATGACTGATTTAAATGGTCCTTCCTTGATAAGGTTATCATTAGATTTGGGGTTAAGGGAAAATTTCATAAAATGAGTATAACCTATGTGACATCTACAGAGTATTTTGTCCTTGTTAATGGTAAGCCTATTGGAGTTTTTTTCTATTGGAAAGGGTCTGAGAAAAGGAGACCCCCTCTCACCTTATCTTTTTATCCTTTTGGCTGATGTTCTTGGTAGGAACCTTTCTATACTCTTCCTTGCTAACTTTGTCTTAGGTGTTGAATCTACTTATAGGTTTCCTCCCTCTACTCATTAATAGTTTTTTGAAAATAATGTGCAATTTGGAAATGCTTTGATCTCATAAGTTTCCTCTTGGAAATCCCTTCTCACTAACTATACCACTCTCTCTAGATAATACATTATCTTTCAAAAAAGTAAGCTCTTCATCTTTAATACTAGCAAAGAGCTTCACCTGAGTATTTATAGGTTGATACGATATCATATTTCTATTATTCATGGTATCTATCATGTTCTCCCTTTCTCCCTAATGAAACCTTCCACTTCTACTAGAATAGTATTATTGAGAAATTCAAAAGGAAATTTGTAGGTTGGAAGGGTAACCCCTAAGATTGTGTGGTAAGTTACATCTTCTTAAGTGTACTTTGAAAGAATCTTGGTTTACTTTATGACCTCTCTTATGCCTACTAAGGTGGTTGATGCTCTTGAGAACATCTAGAAAATATTCCTTTGGTCAGGTTTGGAAGAAAAGAAGAAGAAATCCCTTGTTAACTAGAGTCAAGTGTACGAACCTAAGAAGGAAGGGGATTGAGGGATCACGAGTTTCATAAAAATGAATATATATTTAATTTCCAAAATGGGATGGTCCCTTTTGGAGGATTCAAAAGAAAGGATGAATATCATTAGAGAAAAATACCTAGATAATGGCCCCTACTACCTCTTCTTAAATGTGGGTAATGTCAATGGTACATCTTCTTTATGGAAGAACTTATTAAAAATGAAAGGGATTCTTAGAAGAGGAAGTAGGATGATTATTGGTAGCTATAGAAACGCTCTCTTTCATTCTGATTCTTAGGTAGGTGACAACCCCCTTGAGTTGTTTCTCTTTAGCAAAGAACTTAAGAATTCGCTCATGACTATTATTTGTATCAAAATAGAAAAATACATTGTTTGGAGAAGTTGTATTCCTAAATGTCTTGATTTGAATATCTCTAGCTAATGTATAGGGAGGTAAGGAGGATTGTTGGTATGCAAAGAGAATATGTATGTAGTTTTACTGACTTGCTTCTAGTTCCTTCTTCATTTCAAAGTATGCACAAGGACAAATAAATTTGGATACATAATACCAATGATGTCTTCTTGGTCATTGTTGTGTATCTCTCATTAGATCTAGTGTGTGATGCTATCATACTTTAGAAGGAGATCTAGATTCCTAACCTCCTCCCTAAGATGAATTTATTCTTGTGGTAAATTCTGCATGAGAAGATCTTGACATTAGATAACCTCAATAAGAGCAAGATAACCTCAATAAGAGAGGACTCTATTTTTCTAATGGGTATTTTTTATGTGAGAAGGATGTTGAGACTATTTACCACTTACTTATTCATTGTAGGAGACCTAGGTGAACAAGGTGATTATGTGCTCTATCAAACTTTTCATTTCTCAATGGAGCAATGCCCCTCAACTACACCTAGTCTAATGTGGTTTGGTCTATATGAAAGGAAAGACACAACATAATCTTTAGAGAAGAAAAATAATAAATATTACATATTATTTGCACCACTAAGAAAATTATCAGGAAGAGTATCTATAACATGAATTTTCGTAAATTTTTGTCCTTTCCTGGTTTGTTAGATTTAAGAATCATATAAAATTGGAATGTTATCTTGAGCTTGATAAAAATAATTTGGAATAGTATATGGAATAGGAAGCATTGTAGATGGATATTCCTAGAGGACAATTAGATTAAGTGTAATGTGGACAACTTCTCTAAGGTAAAAATGAGAATCGCTCAGGTAGGAGGTATGAAAAGAAATAACAAAGATTTTATTATCTTGGAATTTGTTAGGAACCTTGGAATAAAATCTAATAACCATCTTGGTGGTATGGTTATGTGTTATGGTGTGAAAATGTTACAATATTATGGAGTTTATAATATTTAAGTTGAAGGAGACTCAAAACTTATTATTGACATTCCTCAAAACAAGGCTAGATGCTTGTGGCACATTTAGAGTCTCATGAGTGACTATAAAAGGCACCTTAGAGAACTATCATTCCACATGGTCAAAATCTTCCATACATTAAGAAATGGAAATAAAGCTGTCAACTTCATGGATGATTGTGGACTAATTTTTAAAATTGGAACCATGTTTCCATTGTTGAATGCCTTGAAGAAATAAAATATACAGTCTTAAATGTAGAAAAAACTATTCAAGTATAAGGATGGGAATTATGAGAAAGGGTACCCACTATCATCAAGAGTAAGAATACAAGGAATAAAGATATTCACATTTTGGTCTTGCTTTTAAAGTTATTTACTTTGGGCATATTTATGAGAAGTTTAAATCAAGAATTGAGAAGGAATTCTACTGTTACTCATTATTTATTAACTTTCAATTAGCACCATGTAATGGGCACCCACCGGTTATAACTTTATGAAAGACTTTGCAAGGAAGCTCTGATACCACTGTAATGGGCACCTACTAGTTATAACTTCATGAAACACTTTGCAAGCAAGCTCTGATACCACTATAATGGATACCCAGGAATGCCCAAAAGCTAAACCAACTACTGAAATTATATTAATTCTAAAAATGCTGCAATCAAGTAGAAAGAGATGTATTCCAAAGGCCAAACCCTAAGGGAATGACGTCTAGAATGTTACAACAGAGAATGAACGTCCCCTATTGCCAAAAAAAAGAGTGTGATTCACACATCCAAGCTCTTATCAAATGCAAGTCATAATCATCCGATACAATAATTTGATGATCAGCAATGAGACTTTCAGCCCTATTTATCCTTTTCTTCATCCTTCTAGAAGGAACTAAAACATTAATTAATTGCAAGAGCTAGAAGCTTCCTCCTTCAAATAATTAATGTGCTCTCTAGAAATTTCTCCTTGTGGCAATCATTAATTAAATCACGAGAGGCTTCCGTCCTTCCAATAATTAATACATACCCTAAAAGCTACTCCCTTGTAATTAATAATTAAATTAATTAAATACAAAGTCACCTTTTAATTTTAATTGAATGACTTTATAAGAAATTAATTTAATTTCTTCTTATCCTCCACTTAGACTTTGGAGAACGTGAAGGCCAAAAGATGGGATCATTACACACCAGGATAACTTTACTAAATTTAGTAAAGTAATTTTTTACATCTTAATCATTAAAATTTGTTTGTATAGGTTTATGATGTCAAAACTTATGACACATATTATTGGCATTATTTCCAAAGTTAAACAATCTCGATGAATCCTTTGAAGTACATGCTCTATTTATTGGATTGCAAATGTGGCTTAATGTTTAATAATGACTCATGTCATTTAAAGGGATAAAAAATTTCTAGTTTTAAAGTCAAGAGTTTCCCAAGAAAAGGGTAAGCTTGCGTGAGAAATACTATCTTTATTATAAATTCTTGGAAATTTATTCACAACAACATTATTCAAGTGACTTTTCAGCTCTCTAAATTTTTATTCATAATTAGTTTGGTTTCATTGGGTGGCTTATGGTGGAAGTTTATATTGGGGAAACATGCAACCAACTAGTGTATTGTGAGGTTTAATACTAATCTTTTTGAAGAAGCCCACATTTTTTATAAGGCCTATGTTATGGGAGGACCTTTGAAGTAGGTGGAGTCAAGAAGTTCAAAGGAATTACTAGAAAGTAAAGGAATATAGAATTACTTCATAAGGAAAGACATGGAAAAAAATATTGTGGCTATGAAAGGACATAATTCGATGCTCTTAGTGAATATTAAAAACTCGTAGTATTAAGGTAAGGTAACAATTTCTAGTCTTAAGATTTTTGGTAATCCTCACCTAATTGTCAAGCTGACTGGCCTACATTGTGAATGGAAGAAGGTTGAGACCAAGGGGATGGTGAATTATAGAAAATTCAAGAATAAATTCTTCAAGGGCATAGAGAAGCTGGTTAGGATTAAATCTAGTAGTGGTTATGATTGTTTATCCCTCTCCAATCCCTTTGCCATTGCTTTCTTTTGGGTTATGCATTATTTTACTCTATAAGGGTGGTTTACCACTTACCATGGTTACCACTTCTCCCTTGAAATATGTTAAGACATGGTGAAAATACATTATGCCTATATTTTTCTATATTTATTTGTGATGAATAGTAATTAGAATGATGTTAATTTTCCCATTGATCAAGGTTTGACTTTCATCTTGTTCACTTATGTGTTCTCCCACCATCCCGATCTTGGTAGGTGTCTTACTGGTAATGATAGCCCTACTTGGCCTCCTAGAAACTTTGTTTTATAGAGAAAATTGAGCCTAAGAATTACCTAGATAATCTCCTCATAGAAAATGGTGAAACCATTAATTTCAAGCACAAACCCAAAATCCTTAAAGGTAAAACCCAACCCCTAGAAGAATCTCTTCTATTTGAAACTCTGGCTCAATGCAAGAATGTGTCTACCAGAACTAGTCCTAATGGAACTCTAAAGAAAAATAAAATACTAAAGGAAATAATTGAGGTGGACAAGAAGGATTCAAAAGGGTCTATAGGTTAAGAATGAGATAAAAAAGCTAGGCTCAGGTTTATAGATTTGAGTCTAGTTCTGGGAAGATGAGATTTAAAAGATTGAGGGTCAAGAAGGGGAAAATTAAGGAGGAAAGAAGATATGATAGTTGGGATAAACAAGAAGAGGATACTTCTGAGAGTGAGGTTGAAGAAATGCCTCCAAAAAGTAGATAAAGGTGCCACTATGGAGAATTTTGAAGCAAAAGTAGACGATGAAGATTATTAGGAGGTCAATGACGATACTTAGGAGGTTAATATCAATGTTGTTCCTTGGCCTAATGGTGAAAACCCCATTTCAGATAAACATTTGGCTGAGGATATTAAAGATCTAGTCAATCCCTTGCCTTCTGCAAATATTATTATTGAAAAGGTTAAAAAAGACCTAGATGAACAAATCAAGGACCTCAATGACAAAGTGATGTCTCTTAACAATAATTTTGATAATGCCATCATTCGTATTGAGCTTAGTGTAGCAATTTATACAATTTTCAGGGTCCAAAAAGAAATGGCAAGGAATGCCATCTTTGGCAGTACCACGGGTCAAAGTAAATTAAAGAAAGCTGACATGTACAAAGACAATGTTTGTGTGGAGATGAAGAGCATAATGGATGTCCACAATTAGACAAAGCATCTCAATTACTTGGTCGAGGACTAGGAGAACATCAGTCAAACCTAGTGTCTTTGGGCGTTTGATTTCCTTTTTTCTTATGATTTCATGTTGTACAATTTTAGTTATTATCTTTTCATGGTTACTTTAATATTCCTCATAATTTTGGGGCATAGTTTTAAAACTATTATGTTAAATATGGTTCTTGTTAAAAAAAAATGCTCTAAGACTCAATTATGTGTTAGAGATGGACTTTTCTATTGCTTGGGTGTGAAGGCCAAGAGTAGAAAAGTTATGGTTCTTCATTTTTCTTACTCTGGATTAGGATCCTTATCCTACCTCCTTTAATTAAAAGCTATTGAAAAATAATATTTTCAATTGTGTTAGTTTGTATAAGTTATGTTGTTTTCTCTAATTATATAATTATTTTATAACTATTGACCATATTTTCAATAAAACCCTTATCATGAGTTTTCTCAAGTCCTTCTTCAATAGCACCATTTAGGTTATTAATCTTGCTTTCCATGACCTTACTTTTATTATGCACCTCTTTAATTTTCTCATCCATCCATCTGTTCATCCTGTAGGAGTAAGTATATCTAGCTCTAGTAATATCCAAAATACCCATGGTGGGATCTAGTTCATCATTTTGATCCTCTACCTCTGGCTGTAATTCCTGGTTGTCATCAGAACTTTGATCTAAACCCAGACCATGTTGATTAATCCCACTCTTCTTGTTCCGACTTTGAATCTGATCATCTACTCTCTACTGGTCTTGATAATATTCATTCCAATTGGTTGGTAGTCATTATTTTGATACTCAGAATCATTCTATTTCCTCTCCACATTACGAGCCATTCTTTTTTGATTTTCCATATTATCTTTACTTATATTTTCTATAATGGTAGCCACTTCCTTGTCCCTAGCTTCAGATCCTTTAGCATTTGTAGAATTACTTTTATCTTCATACTTCTCATATTAAACCATTCATTTAAAATTTATTTTTAACATCATTTCTAAAATTTTCCATATTGTTGCACTATCATATATAGAAGAAAAATCTATGCATCATGTTTCATTATCTACTTTAAAAATTCCTTGCAAGAAAACTTTAACATTAGATCGTATTATAATTTAAATAGAAAACCCAAAATTCTCATCCATATCATTCTATAATATCTTTGCAAGTTGAACCTATCTTTCTTTTTTAAAGTGACATTATTTATTTATTACATATAAAATATCCACAAATAAAAGATCAAAATTTTCCTATTTATTATCATACAAGGCTTGGTATAGAAAATTTACAATAGAAAATTTACAATTATATTTATATAACTTATTATCATCCCTACCTATTATAACCACATAATATGATTAGAAAAAAAATGAATCAATAAAATTTAACATATTACAATATGATGTGTAGCATTTTCTTCAAGATTATCAAGAATAATAGAACAAAATTACGAATGAAATCACATTCTACATTATTTTAATATTAGAAATAAAATACAGTTATTAATAGATACATATCATTGTCATTAAAGTGAATTTAGCAAGCCCATTTGTTCTTTATATGCATCTTCTACTATTAGTTACTTAGTTTTTTTTGGATAATTTAAGAGAGTGTCCGATAAACAAGCCAAATAGGCATGTGATCATGAAAATGAAAAAAAATTGTTACATGCAACAAAAAAAAAAAAACGATTACCCTTGTTAGAACATGAATATTTTCACAAAGGTGACCAATGAGAGGAATAGGGGTTTTGACTCAACCAAAAGATTTGCATAGTTAGACAAAAAGGGTTTTTTTAAGGAACCATAAATTCATTTAAAATAAATTTTGATTGCTTACTTGTAACTTCTTAATCTTTCTATTTTATTGAATAAGTGTCTTATCCTCGAAAATATTATAGGAAAAGAATTTTGAAGCACTTGTAAGTATATCTTTTTCATGTTTCAATGAGTAATGTGTCACATTTTTTTTTTCTAGAGCATATTTTAAATATATTTGGAAATATTGGTAGCATAGATGAAACCTTCCCTTTATTCATACTAAATTTTGTTAGATTTTTAGAATACTATAAAGATTTCTCATAATTATTATTTTCTCTTAATTGTTCAAAATATGTATAGTGTCTATTTATTTTAAATTTTTTTGCTAATTTTAAATTATTAGTATTCTATGGATGTTAGATTTCCATTATACAAGTCTAATCAAAGATTGAGATGTTTAAAATAAACTTTAATTCCAAAGTTTTCTTTTGGCTAATCTATTTTTATAAACTCTATTGATTTGTTGAATAGTTTATTTACATTAATTATTTTGAAAAATTTTCGTTAAATATTTAGTCAAATATTTTTATTAGGTTAATAGAATTGAAAAAAATCTTTCATCACAACAAATATTTAAAAAATATGTGTATGATTTTTCTACGGTAATTAAGTGAGGCTAAGATTTGTGGTAATAGGAACACCATAGTAGTTGTTTAAGAATAATATTTTTGTTATTAATAATAAGATAGAGGTGTACTTTCAAGCCTTGTGAATATAAAAGAATTTGTGAAGTTAGTATGAAAATGCATAATTTGTAAGATGAATTATATAAATATGATGAAAAATATTTATTTTTAAGATGAATTATTTAAAATTAATTTATATTTTAAAGTATTTTTTTAATAATTATTCTTAGTATTTAAATTCTTTAATGGAATTTTTGTTTAAATATTCTTGAACAATTTTACTTTATTTTATTCTTTATAAGTTAAGCATACTTTTAAACAATCTTTCTAGGAGGACTACTTAGGATAATCATTGATTGAAAATTTTGGATGGTAATTCATATCTTTCGGCAAAGTGTCAAAGTTTCTTCAAGTTCATAAAAATGAGATGAAATTATTATTATTCATATTTTTCAATATTGACTTTGTTTGTGTTTTCTTGTTATTGTGAATACTATGTCATCAAATTTAACATAAACATATCTACCTTTTCAAGTGGGAACTATTAATCTTAAGAAAGTTCTAAGCAATTTCCTTTTTAATAATATATTATCCATCGTTTGTACAAGAAGAATATTTAGAATTATAATAATTTGATTGAGGACATCTTCAACAAAACAACTTGTTTTAAATTACTTTAATACGAAACTAGTATAGATATCTTAAATAAAAATCTATCTAAAGAAAAGCCGATAGATATCCACTACAAAATAATTATAATTTGATTTACTACATCTAAAATTATTTATATTTCCTTTATCTCTATTTATTTAGTTTTTGTTAATTTAAGCTTTTTATTTTAATTTCTTTAAAAATAGATGATTTATATCTACAAATATTATTTTAAATGGATATTTTATGTTCCACTTATTAAATTATTTTAAAAAGTAACTTATAGTAAGAGTTAAACTTTTGACATGTAGATGGTTGTCAAATTTAATTTAAAAGAATAAAAGTTAACATTAACACACTCACACCATCCCACTCCTACCATTGTAGAATGCCTATCGACATTAATTATACTATTGACATAGTATAACTTGTATTTAAGAAAAGAGGTTCTTGAACTATTCATAGACATATTGACTCAAGCATAGTAAAATTTAATCTATTCAAACTAACATTTCAATATAAAGAAAATGAAGCATGAGGACAAAGATGAAGATCAACTTGCCAATGAGGACAATGAAGAGTGAAGAACGAAAATGAAACACCTCAACATAAAATCAAAGACTATTAATATTTTAAAACAAATATATTTAGAAGTAAATTGTGAAATTCTCGATACATGATAATTACAGCTATGTTAATTTCTACCGGGAGAAGACTCTCTTTTCCAATAAGTACAATATGTCGAGTTGGTATGGAGCTTTTAGGTGATATGGATGGTTTTGAATAGTAAATACAAAACTTAAAATATAATTTTTTATTATTTTGTAAAATAAAGCTTGTTTTTACTTCTGATTCTAATGGTCTTAAATTGTTCTTTCTAGTATAGAAATTATGTATTATTTTCTTATGAATTCAAAACCCTATGCCAACTATCTTAATTTAAAACATTTAAACAATTTATTGAATACATAAAATTAATAAAAATAAAACTCTAAAACTATCTAAAAGTAATCTTTTAAAATTTATTAAAATAAAATATTGTAAATAGTGTCACATCTAATATAATATTAGACTTTTCCATTAAATAATATTACTAATACCATATTCTAGATAAAAAGCCCTTAGTAAATTAATAATAATAATAATAAATTACGATTGAATGATAAATTGTGATATGAAACACAAATATTATTCATAAAGAAAGTATGTTGCGTAATGTATAACTATAAAACATTGAAACTCTAAATGGTTCACATTCATTAGAGAAGAACGAAACGCTAGAGGCTGCATTCCTTAAAATAAACAATTTGGTTAAGCTAACTAACATGCCTTTTTCACCTCATAAACATATACAACTTTGTTTCCGGAAAATTTGAAGCGCTAAAACTCTCTTCATGGAAGCAAAATTTTTACGTACGCCAATCCTTCCAAAATCAAGACTCAGTTATATGGAGAACGGCTATATGAAGATGATGGACAGTTTAAAAGTGATGACTTCCTTCCTTCTCCCCGTTCTCAACGTAATCCAACCACAGTTGACGCTCTGCCCGTTCAACTTCAAACTGCCATTCGAAGAAGCCACTGTCTGAATCGTATTCATAATCATTCACACAAGGGCTACAATGAATACCAAGTTCATCATCACTCGCACCAAACAAATAATCAAGCTCACCATTAAAACTACAACTTTTATATTCTCCATTAGACTCTAATTCATCGGACCCATTAATACTACTGTTTCCCGTATCATCGGTTGTACGGGATAGGCTTGGATATATTTGATCTTCGTCTAATATCTTCATAATATCCCACACCGTCTCTTCGTCTATCTCTTCAACATCCCAACCCAGCTCCTCATTTTCCATTTTACTCGTGATTTCATACACGACATCAACATTTGTATCCTTGCAAAACCGCTTCTTTGGGCTGCCGTCTGCTTCTTTACAAACTCTTCCGCTCTTGTCGCTCTCCTCGACTCGCTCACGTTTTGATCCAGCGTGCTTCTCCATTGAATTCAAAGAAAACTACAAAATGTACTCTGTTATGATGTTCAATGAAACGAATAACAGACGGGTGGAGTTTATATAAAAATTCAGGTGGCGAAATGACAAAACGATGGAAAACTTTTGCGGGAGAAATACAAAAAATGGGTTTCGGATTCTCGGTCTAATGAATCAAAAGAGTTTGAAAGTATGGCCTGAGATAACAATGGACTTTGGCAAATTATTAAAGGAGATCCGATTGGGTGTCGGCTTATGGTAGAAGATACATTCCCTAAACATCAGAGATTGATATTGATGATGATCATGTCTACAATGCAATTCCATTGTCTTCATTGCAAATGGGTTTCGAGGAGTCCGTCGGCATGGGTGAACGCCAAATTTGGTGTGTCCTCCAGCGTAGACAACAATGTGAAAGGGCCGCTATCAATCAATCATATTTCGAGGTGTTAGCTGGTAATGCTCTGTTTAAAACAGTAGGCTATATCGCATTTCGTGTCCTGAGCGCGTAGCTTTTATTGCTCCACTAGATGTAATAGTTGTATGGTTTTTAAACCAATGTGGTTGTCCGTTAGCCAGTGGAAATGTTGAATGCGAATGCTTTCTTCAGATTACTCATAAATATCTGATGTTTCCAATGTTTTATCAATAGCGCAAACGAAAACCACAAACGCACTATTGGTTTCTTTTCCGATTAAACTGCTGCTCGGACATTTTTAAACAAGCAGTTTGTTTTATTTTCCGAGCATTAGATTACATTGTCTATGAAACTCTTTATTGTACTTGCCCTAGGTAATATTAGTATTGTATTCAGTTTTTTTTCAAAATTATATTAATTTCTACCAATCACAAGTAAATATTATTCAATAGTTAGAATATTTCTAAGGTTTTATTAATCATTTATAAATTTTATATGTTATTAAAATTATATGATTGGTTGAATAAATTTTGCATTCTAGGAGCACTTTTCTTTGAGGTTCTCCATATTTCAATTTATTCGACTAAATTCATTCTAAAGGGGGTTAGTGGCTTATGTATAAGACTCAATCAAAATTTTGAATGAATTAATAGATTTGAGTCTATGTCATGTCTCCAATTTTTTGGTGACAGTTTGATTTAATTAATTTAATTAATGGTTGTCCAAGGACGACTAATTAGTTATTTTAATTAAATAAATAGTTATTAAAAGATAACTTTATATTTAATAAAGTTACTTGGAGTATTTAATAAAGTCACTTGAGGGATAAGATCAAAAAGGTTCTAGAAGTCTCTGGAGAGGATGGAGAAAAAGAATAAATAGGCACCCCGGGGCTCCATTTGAATCATGCAGTTGATTATCTCTCTTTGTTTTCTGATTGTGATTCAATCACGGGTGCATTGTGGAACCTAGGGTTTCGGCAATTGTCACAGTTGGCCATTGAGAACGATAACTCTCAATTGGTCCGCAATTTTGATGGTGTGAAATATCATCCGAATTATTGCAGATTGGAGGTGACATTCAGTCATTTCATCAGGGTGATTACTTGCGGCTTAAGGCCAATTTGTAGTTTTGTTCATTGAAGGATTTGATTCAGATCCATCGGTTCTGAATGTTCAAAATAAACAGATTGAAGACCAAGATGGAAGCTAGGCGATGATGGAGTTAAGGAAGCAGCCAAGTTTGATGAATTTTCATGGACAACTCCAGAACTTCCGAAGCTGAAATCACCATTAGCAAACAGGCAACATTTCTCAATCACACTCCATATCACGCACGACTCAGGGCCCAAGGTTTTAATATTAGGTGGATTAAAAGAATTCCGAAGGAATTAAACCACAAGTCAGGGATTCAATTCAGATCACTAGAGGGGTTCGATTTGCTGATGGAAGAGGAAGGATTTCTATTACACTGGCAAAATTCGAATGGATGATTCAGAATCATAATAACGCGAAACCTGGAATCCGGACCAGTCATGGTAGAAGGTTATGCATTTTGAATAGATTGATAGTTTCTTTAGAAACTCGTTTGCCCCAATAGTGGGAATCCGTCAGTGCCACAAGTCCGTTACCAGCTTCTCTCCTGCGTAAGATAGGAAGCAAGATTTCGGTCGGCCGCACAACCTGACATCAGGCGGATCCTGCGGATTTGTGTTAACCCGTGGCTAGGCAAACGGCGTCAATTCCAACAGGTGTCGAAGGGTAGAGTTGTGGTCAGCGTTCCATCCGCTGAGGCGACATCAACATCGACGCGGGTTAAAGGAAGGATGCCAATCGCACAAGACCAAGGTCGCAGGCAGATGGTGATATGAAGAAGTAGGGAGATGCGAATTTCGCACAGGTCAAAAATGGCAGTTAAGTTGACGGCCATAGCAATCAGGGTGTTTTCTCACTTGCTGATGTATTTGGGAGCTTGGTGAATGAATTGCTGCCCTCATTTCAAGAGGATGACGTTGAATCCTCCGAGGGAAGAAACAGCGCAGGAGGCCAGGATTTCATATACAATCGGAATTCACGTTTTCCTTCAGAAGCAACAAAAACAACTTTAGGAGCAGGTCCACCAATATTTTCTGAGGCAGAATCTTTATTATCTCTTTTCAAGGATTGTCGGCAGGAGTTGGCACACCTTAGTCACGAGGTGGATGCAAGACTGGGCAAGCTGAAGAAGGAAGTTGTTTTTCATGATTCCAAACATTGGAAAACACTATCCGAGCTAGAAAAAGGAGCGGATGGTCTATTTGAGAGTTTCAGCAGGCTAGATTCTCGCATCTCTGTCATTGGTCAGACTGCAGCAAAGATCGGTGAGCATTTACAGATATAAGCTTTGGTAGACATCCAGTTTTAGCTGCTAAATGATTTAAACCAATTTCACAGAGTGAAGATTCACAAAGAGACACCACTTATCAGAGCACGATTGCTAATTGTTTGACGAAATGTCAAACCTCTGAAGTTTTAAGAAATTTAGTGCTTAAAGAGTCAATCATCCTGTCGGGGATATTTCAGTGGTATCAGAGCCTGTTTTGCAAACCATTTGACGAATTGCCACAGTACATTGTTGGAATTTAGTGACCTTTATAGCTAGGGTCATCTCAGTGGTATCAGAGCAATTTTGTTGCCATCCTGTGGGGTGAGAACCGACTTACAGGAGTGATCAGCACTCTACTTCAACCAAGATGTACAGGTACAGCACAAAGTCTCCAAGGACACAATCTCGGACAAGTAATAGACGCAGTATTCAGAGTCGGAATTGTGGAAAGGAGGACTATTCAGGTATTCAGGATGAGCTTAGAAAAATCAAACATAACATGTCTGAACTATTGGTTAAACACCACCGTATGCTTGATAGGCTGTCTGTCCCAACTAAGGTGAATAAATCAACTAGATTTCATTTTGTCAAACCTTCTCACAAAGCGTTGACTGATACAATGAGAGATGTTACTAGGAACCTTAATGAGGAATTCGAGGAACAAGTGTGCAACCAGTCAGAGGCTTCAGTTCGGTCATAGGAAGAAGCGGTGAAGGACATTACGCTGATGGATAGTAACTGTCAACTTGACACTCAAGTTGAGACAGTTGAATACGAGCTTTCCAAGGGTGATGTCTCAGGTACTCAAGGTAGTTTGGTTCCGACAAGCAATGATTTCAGTGAAGTGAGTTCAGATGATGATGAAGATGTCATTGTGCATGATGATGAGATACCTGGTGGAAATGAGCAGACATCGAGCATTCTTGATTTTGCTGAGAGAGAGTACCAGGCTTAGTTAGATGCTTCATCACATGAGGATGAGAATGGCAGTACTTCACAAGATTTGTCCAGCCAGCTGAAGGTGAGAAAAGATAGTATTGTGGCTTCTTTATCTCATCATGACAGGATGCGGGAGATGTTAGAAGAGCACATCCAGATGATTCAGTTACAAGGAAGACATAAGGGAGTTCAGGCAAATTCTCCTTATTGTGACTTACATGCAATTGGTGAAGGAATGGGAACGACGAAGTTGAGCTATTTACATCTTCTATCAGATCGTGACCATCTTCTAAGCCGTGCCAAAGACTATTCAGATGCCTTGAGGAGGAAGGAGGAGGAAGTTGTCAAGCTTTCTTGCGAGCTTGAGGACACTCAAGCAACTTTGGCATTACAGGACTGGGAGAGGCATAGAAATGAGCATGACATGGAGCTGAGCTTAAGTTCATCTAGCACTCAGTTTTTGACAGAAGATGGATCATATATGGTAGCTGATAATGTTACAAGTTCATCTTGCATTCACATCCAGGATACAAGGACAATGGCAGACAGGTATGTGAAGTTAGTTGGTATTGGTCACATTACTCAGGTAAGGAGTTTGCTTGAGTTATCAGCTGTTCCTTGTTTACGAATATGGACTCAAGAATGTTTCAAGGGCATTTGGGGTTCAGTTAACTAGAGATATTTAACACTTAATGATAGCCATGATTGTTTGAGTACTATCATGGATTTGATTAGCAGAATATACGATGTTATCTTTCCTTGTGCCAGCAGAACATCCGATGTTGGTATTAGTTTTTATGCACCGTTGTTGGGTTTGGTTCATATTTCCAGTCGACCATCCTTACTGAAAGGTGTTGAAGGTTTTTCATATTTGGAAGCATGTACAGATGAGTCCCAGGATCGTTTTGACCTTGATGACATCCGGGAGAATGAAGTGAACAGTTTTGAAGATTCAGCTTCCTTGACAGTTTCTTTAGGTACAGAAGAGCTTGACAGCAGGACTACAGATTTTGACACTCTGGATGTTGATATGAGTTTTGAAGTTGATTCGAAAAATATAGATGGTAATAATCTAGAGACCAGTATCTCTGAAGATACTCCTCCAGACAATGCGTCAGAGGGAGTTTATAGAAGACAGTCTAGCCAGAGCCATCATGTGGTTAGCCAGTTGAAAGTTAGTGAGCGAGACATTGCTATCGCTTGTGAGCATTTTGATACTGCTCGTCATTTTTTGGCCATTACTGGTTGGGGTACTGCTATGACAGATGAGTCCAGCGGTGGTTACTTTTCTTTGGCAGAGATTCATGCCTTGCATGAAGCTGTTCGGATATTGAAGCAGGATTATTTACGATTGGTAGCCGACAGTGATCACTTGGTTGAGTGGGGGAGTACAGCATATGAGGCACTCTTGGATCGTGAAGAGGAGGTGAGTGAGCTTTCCCAGGAGCTCATAGCGACTACTGAGGCATTAGAGGACACACAGCGAGATCTACAGAAGTCACAGTTTCAGTTGAAAGAGGTGACCATGGAGTTGGAGCATTTGCGGTCAAAACCAGCCCCAGACCCAATTCATTTGACTACTGAGGTAGATGATGGTAAGTACACTTCCGCACTTACTACTAAGGAGCATATTGTTGAGGCTGACACATATATTCAAGATTTGGTAGTAGCTGGTTCTAATGAGTTCAGGATACCAGTAGAGTCAAGTCTCCAGGTTGATTCTTCTCAGATAGTTGATAGTGTGGTACAATTGAGTATGCCACCCTTACAGGAGGACCAGTTGTGGTGTAAAGGAGAGTATGTTGATGTTTCCTCATATAATTTTTACTGCACTGAACCGTTCATGGTGTATTTGCTAGATAGTGCATGTGTTCAGTTAGACTCGCATAAGGTGACAGAAGGTGTTCTCATCCAAGATACTAGTGTTATTCGCGGATTAGTTGAGAAGATTATAGGGGTCCTTTCTACTATGCTACTTCAAAGGGATCTCGAGGAGGGGTTTGTTGAGCAGAATGCACAGGATCCTATCCAGCCTACAGTCACTCAGAGTCAGAAAATGGAGCCATATGTTGATTCCCAGTTCAGTGATGATGAGCCAGCAGCAGAGTTTGGAGGTTCTTATCAGCGTTATGCGGTAGGGTACGCTCATCATTTTCCTTTTGACATAGAGATAGAAGATTTTATTTCACGCAGATGTAGATTGGCTCCAGTTTATTACCATCCATTAGGGAATAGATTGGCCCTTTCTTTCAAAAAAAGAAGTGGTAGTAGCAAGTTATTCAGCCTGCAACATCGACACACCTAGAGTAGTTTTTCAGAGATTGGATTTGATGGCAATGATTCAGGTACCTATAGCTGTAGTCATATCTACAGTGCAGTTGGGTGCAAGTGTCATTCTGACAGGGGCTTGAGTTTTGATAAAGTTGATGTTTCAGTTGGCTTGAGTTCCGCAGAATGGTTTCTTCTAGCGGCATCTACAGTTGGTTTTTAGATGATTTCATCAGAAGTGTCAGTTGTTTGGATGTTGAGTACAGTTTCTCAGCTACTGGTATTGATGATTTCTCCACGGGAGTATGATGAGGATTGGGATGATACACAGATTTACATTTGGGATCCAGGAAGACTGGTGGTTCATGGTTCAGCCATTGCTTGGGGACAAGCAATTTCAGGAAGGGCGGACTGTCATGTCCCCAATTTTTTGGTGACAGTTCAATTTAATTAATTTAATTAATGGTTGTCCAAGGATGACTAATTAGTTATTTTAATTAAATAAATAGTTATTAAAAGATAACTTTATATTTAATAAAGTTACTTGGAGTATTTAATAAAGTCACTTGAGGGATAAGATCAAAAAGGTTCTAGAAGTCTCTGGAGAGGATGGAGAAAAAGAATAAATAGGCACCCCGGGGCTCCATTCGAATCATGCAGTTGATTATCTCTCTTTGTTTTCTGATTGTGATTCAATCACGGGTGCATTGTGGAACCTAGGGTTTCGGCAATTGTCACAGTTGGCCATTGAGAACGATAACCCTCAATTGGTACGCAATTTTGAGGGTGTGAAATATCATCCAAATTATTACAGATTGGAGGTGACATTCAGTCATTTCATCAGGGTGATTACTTGCGGCTTAAGGCCAATTTGTAGTTTTGTTCATTGAAGGATTTGATTTAGATCCATCGGTTCTGAATGTTCAAAATAAACAGATTGAAGACCAAGATGGAAGCTAGGCGATGATGGAGTTAAGGAAGCAGCCAAGTTTGATGAATTTTCATGGACAACTCCAGAACTTCCGAAGCTGAAATCACCATTTGCGGACAGGCAACATTTCTCAATCACGCTCCATATCACGCACGACTCAGGGCCCAAGGTTTTAATATCAGGTGGATTAAAAGAATTCTGAAGGAATTAAACCACAAGTCAGGGATTCAATTCAGATCACCAGAGGGGTTCGATTTGCTGATGGAAGAGGAAGGATTTCTATTACACTAGCAAAATTCGAATGGATGATTCAGAATCATAATAACGCAAAACCTGGAATCCGGACCAGTCATGGTAGAAGGTTATGCATTTTGAATAGATTGATAGTTTCTTTAGAAACTCGTTTGCCCCAGTAGTGGGAATCCATCAGTGCCACAAGTCCGTTACCAGCTTCTCTCCTGCGTAAGATAGGAAGCAAGATTTTGGTTGGCCGCACAACCTGACATCAGGCGGATCCTACAGATTTGTGTTAACCCGTGGCTAGGCAAACGACGTCAATTCCGGCAGGTGTCGAAGGGTAGTGTTGTGGTCAGCGTTCCATCCGCTAAGGCGACATCAACATCGACGCTGGTTAAAGGAAGGATGCCAATCACACAAGACCAAGGTCGCAGGCAGATGGTGATATGAAGAAGTAGGGAGATGCGAATTTCGCACAGGTCAAAAATGACAGTTAAGTTGACGGCCATAGCAATCAGGGTGTTTTCTCATTTGCTGATGTATTTGGGAGCTTAGTGAATGAATTGCTGCCCTCATTTCAAGAGGATGACGTTGAATCCTCCGAGGGAAGAAACAACGCAGGAGGCCAGGATGTCATATACAATGGGCATTCACGTTTTCCTTCAGAAGTAACAAAAACAACTTTAGGAGCAGGTCCACCAATATTTTCTGAGGCAGAATCTTTATTATCTCTTTTCAAGGATTGTCGGCAGGAGTTGGCACACCTTAGTCACGAGGTGGATGCAAGACTGGGCAAGCTGAAGAAGGAAGTTGTTTTTCATGATTCCAAACATTGGAAAACACTATCCGAGCTAGAAAAAGGAGCGGATGGTCTATTTGAGAGTTTCAGCAGGCTAGATTCTCGCATCTCTGTCATTGGTCAGACTGCAGCAAAGATTGGTGAGCATTTACAGATATAAGCTTTGGTAGACATCCAGTTTTAGCTGCTAAATGATTTAAACCAATTTCACAGAGTGAAGATTCACAAAGAGACACCACTTATCAGAGCACGATTGCTAATTGTTTGACGAAATGTCAAACCTCTGAAGTTTTAAGAAATTTAGTGCTTAAAGAGTCAATCATCCTGTCGGGGATATTTCAGTGGTATCAGAGCCTGTTTTGCAAACCATTTGACGAATTGCCACAGTACATTGTTGGAATTTAGTGACCTTTATAGCTAGGGTCATCTCAGTCTACCCGCATAAGAATATTTGCATAAAGATCAAAAGAAAAATAATATTTTTTTATATATCACTATAAAAATAATCTTTTAGAAAAATGTAAAAATTATTTGCATATATCCCAATCATAATGTAGAGAGACAAATTATGTAGATTAAGTACAATTTATTTATAGAAAATCTTTATGTTTTTACACACAAGTTTTAGTCTTTTAGATTTTTCAAAAATGAGCAAATCTAAAAAATACATTGCTTCAATTAATCTTACTTTGAAATTATATCAATAAAGATTTATTTTATTGACTATAACTACATTTCATTAATTATAACTACAATTAACTATAGGTACAATGGCAAGTACATGCCACTACATGGCACTTGTTAATAGTTTTGTTTTAGTGTAACCTTTTTCTCACTGCCCAATGGAGAACTAAACTATAATCCAAATAACCTCATTGGATTTTCTTCTATGGATATAATAATAAAATAAGATTTTTCTTATGTTTGGATAAGTTCTAATTTGTTTATTGTTATAGTTTGATAATAAATTGTACATGTAACTAAATTAAATAGAAGTCAGTTAACTTTTTCAAGCAAAGATAATCTTAAATGATGTTTAAAGAATTTAAATATATATTAATAATAATTTTATTTATTGATCTAATTAAACAAAGTGGGAATAGGGCTAAAACATTGAAAAATAAAATAATAACAAGTTTTATATGATAAAAAATATAGGTTCACAAGAATTGACATGTTACCAAAATAGAATGAAAACAAAAAGTAACAACTAAAACTAAAACCAAACAAAAAATATGGATAAAAAGGCTAAAATAAATTAGTAGCTATGAACCAGCAACACACCAGGAACTAGCACAAATCAACAAACCAATAGACACCCACCAACATGAACTAGACCATAACAACAACTATACTAGCACAACAAAGAATCTCATCCCAAGCCAACTACTTTCTTGGCTCCTTGAGCTTCAACAGAAATGAAGGCTTCTTTGAAGGGCGAGAAGAAGCAACATCCCCCATGCCAACATACTATTTATAGATAATTAGAATACCTCCCTCTTTACCATAGGCCTCCTTTATCCTTTTTCTCTTTAGCTTGCTATACTCAAGCTCCCACTAAATCCCACCAATTATCTCCTCCATCCTATCCTAGGCTTCTCTATGTGGGGAAGAAAGTTCTTTAATATGTTCCTCCAACTTTTCCTAAGATCCCTTTATTGATACCAAGAAAATGATAACCTCATTCTTCTCCTCCAAAGGCTCAAGGACATGGGTGTCCAATATCTTCTCTTCCATTATCTCTCAATTATGTAATTTTTTCCCAAAGTCTCCCCCAACTTCCCACAAGGGCTCATCCCTTTTTGCTTTTGTCCAATCTTCTACATTATATTTTGCCTCAGCAATGGCTTTGAACATGTTAATATTTCTTCTAGTTACTTCTAACTAGTGCACCAACAACTTGGTAACTACTTTGAGACTATTGTAATAGATAGAGAACCCTTCTAATTTCAACACCAAGGATTTGAAGTCATCACCTCCATCATTGATTCTAGGGAGAAGGGTAGCATAACTAGTGTGAAGGATTTGGGAGTCCTCAAGATATCTTAGCTGATTCTTAGGTGAAGTGGGAAAAAGGGACATAATGGGAGTGTTACGCACATAGTAGTGAGTGGAGAAATAAAGGGTCCAAGCCGAGTCTATGGTCCAAGAAGAAGAAGGGATTGAGTCATCAAAGACTTCTATTGTTTCCTTGAGTTTCTCATGGTGTTTCTTATTTTTATGCTTATCTTAAATATGATTAGGAAGAACACTTACTCCTTAGATAGAGAGAAGTTTAAGGGGCTCCTAGGATGTTTTAGACTATTTAGCTAATGACAAAACAAGGGTAACAATAAGATTATTGAGCTCCATAACCAAATTGAGGGAAGGGCTAGCATAAGGAACTACAGCCTCATGGAACACATACAACCTATAAATTAAACTTGGGTGGAGGGGGAGGCAACCCTTAGCACTAGCTTTCTCTTTGAAAAAAGATAGAGATGAAAAAGTCCAAAAGGGGAAGCACAACTTCATATTCCTTTTTAAACAATTTAACATAGGATAGCTATGGGAATATAACCATCTATACATTCCTTCACAAGTGAGAAACTTGATGTGGATAATAGCCAACACTTTCCACTCACATGGTAGGTGCTCTTAGTAAAATCCACTTGGAAGTCTCTCAATTTTCTCTGTAGGGTCGAAGAACAAGTTGCACTATTATTTGAAAACCACTTTTCTCTTTTGGGGTATTTAAGTACCATCCATTCTCATCGTATTAATACCACAATGGTTTTCAACATTACTAGGAATGAAACTCTACCAATTAAAACATTTCCTTCCTTTAAGGAGGCCAAAAAATTATGGGAATGTTTTGGATTGTAACCCTTAATGCCCTCTACATATGACACCATTTTCCCAATTTACATAATCTTGTACAACCTAGATTTCTTTGGAATTCCTCACAATTATGTATTTCAATTTAATATAACCCCAAATTACCTTTCTAGGGAATCACACAACCAAAATGCATGATAACTATAGAAGACCTAGATTGCTCAATGTTGCAAAGAAGAATACTCTACTATAAATTTGGGAAGGAGAAATCAAAAAAGGAAATACATGGGAAATTAGGGAGCAAAAGAACCAAGAAAAAGGGTAGGAAATGAAAAGATTAACTTCCATGGAAAGCATTTTCGTTATTATTCAAGATTGTAAAATGTTGCATGATTGCTACAAAAGGCCTCTTAGGGAATAGACTTCATGTCTTCCCAAATTTAGATGTATTTAGTGTATCTCCCAAGGAATCTAGCCTGTTGACAATATTATTTCCCTCCTAATAAGTGTGATGGTAGGGCACCTAGTCTATAGTAACATGTAACTCCTTGACCTTATTGATAATAACCTTTCCTTTACATCCCATGATACCTTTATTATTCAAGGTATTATTTATATTTATAAAATCTCCTTCCACTATTGCTTCCTTGAGATGGTAATGGCTATTATTTCTAGCACATAAGCCATTTAGTTGTCCAAATTGACCGCATATGCGACCATAAGAATCCCTAATGAGGCCATCCCCTCCCACGTAAATTGGGGTGGCAAGTATTGAGAAATAAAAATTTAATTTGATTTAACAAAGATCAGATAGGTCCATTTTATGTTTTTCCTTATCCCAACTGTGGGGAATTTATTATTTTTTTAGCTTTTTTCAATTTCCTATTCCAATGACCCTAGAGGATAACTAAGCCGAGAAGGGTTAACAATCATCATGTTTTCCTTGATGCTATGAATATAGTAATGAAAAACCAAATTAGCATCTTGTCTTTTATCTCTAAAATGTTGATTATTTCTTTCCTTTAAAGGAGACTAGCTACCATTGAGAAGAGACTAGCACAAGACTTTTTTTGCAAAGGGATAGTTAGTCGGAGGAATCCACAAGTCAACCATCTCTTTGAGGTTATTATTCGAACACCAATGCTAACTAAATAGGTCTAGAATGTTTTTCGTAGCATTCCAAGAAAAAGAACATGATAACAAATCATTAGAAATAGTTTCTCCATCCTATTCACATAACACACACCTATTTACTAAATGGATTCCTCTTTTTTATGGGTTATCCAATGTGAGGATTTTCTATGACAGACTATGCACCATAAAAGAATCAAATTTGGAAGAGCCTTCATCTATCATATCCTTTCCTAATCAAACTCTTGAGGCCACTTTGGACTGAGAAGTTAAAATCTAGTTTCGTAGTGTAATCTACAAAATGAGAATTATTCCATATCATTTTATTTATTTGATCCAATCTGTAGGTAGGGGAAGAGAGTATTTGAATAATTATAAAAAACTAATCTAAGACCATTATCAAACTAATTAATATTGATCCTCCATCTAAGTGAACAACCGAAGAATCCCAATAATCATTGAATTTATTTCCCAACCTCTCAAATATTACATTATTTAATGTTGGGAACACTAAGCGGAATGTTAGAGGAGGTTCATTGGCCTAGGAATCCCACCTGAAATCTACATAATTACCATTTCCAATCTGCTAGAAACAACCTTGGGTCAATACAAAGAGTTTTTCTTTAAAAATATTATTCTAGATATTGCAGCCAATTGTGTGATTTTTTTGTAAGAAGGATTGAACTCTTGCAATTATGTAAATATTTAACACTCACGAGTTTAGCATATTCAACTTTAGAATTCATAATATTCTCAATGACTTTAGTTAGCAAAGCAACATTAAGAAGATGGGTGTCTCTAGCTTTGAGACCTCCCTAATCTTTTGGCGAGCAAACAATTTCCCAATTTGCAAGGGTTTGGCATTTTCTTATTTATTTTTTGTTTAAAGATAGTTGATGTAATAATTAATTTTAGTGTAAGGAATTTGATGGCTATTTAAAAATAATATTTTGATTTTATTATTTTGTATAAGTTATGTTATTTTCTATGATTGTATTGGCATAGTGCTTATTGTATTGGCTAGTTCACAATCAGTATATATTATCCTAGAGATCTATTTTGAGAAATAATTATGAAGTACTTTGGATAGTGGATTCATCTATTTTTCTTTTGGCTTCTAAAATCCTTGGAACATATCCTAATAGGGTTGAAATTTTCTATTAGAGATTGAAAGTCTCCTAAAATAGACTCATATGTACAAATTGTATGTAATTTTCTCCTAATAGAGTCGCATCCTCTTTAAATTTTTTTTTATATTAGTACACAATTGTTTGGGAATTATTCTCACTAACGTTTTCCCTTTGATCAAGTGTTTCCTCATCAACAAATGGGTATGTCATTTTTTATGTTCTAGCTCTTGGCACTGTTAATATGATTAGTTATTGAAGTTGGATTTTATAAGTTAATTTTAATTTTACTAATCACACAATTGATTCACCCCCCTCCCACTCCTCATTTTTATTGGTGGTCATTACTTTCTAACAATTGGTATAAGATCACTAGATCCTTGATTGTAAAGGTTATCTAAAGGAGATCAATGGAATTTAGGAAGGAAAGTGTGAATTTTCATGGGGACAACAATGATATTTGGAGACTATAGATAGATCATAAGTTCTAAGTTCTAAGGACAGTATGATGAAGGACAAATATCTAAACTCTTAGTGTATAGGGTAGAAGGAACTATTCATGTACAATGTGTATACAATGGAAGCACTAATCTCTACACTTCTGGAAACTAAATTTCTTGCTCAAGGTAAAAGGTCTACATCTTACTCATTAGGGAAAAGGTTAGGTCCACTATATGAAAGGGATGAACATGAAAATACTTCTAGGTTGCTGAATTGAAAAGCTATGCTTGAGAATGTAGGAAGATGAATTAGTTAGGATGTTCACATAAAGAATCTCCAAGATTATTTCAAGCATCAAACACTATGAAAAATCTAAGACTTGGTTTCAGGTATATTACAAAATTTTCAAATCTTTGACCCCTTCTTATGAGAATAAAATCTTTTCCTTTTTTGGAAAACCTTTATATGTATATTAATAATCATCTTGTTCAAAAGAGCTCCTGGAGAAAGAACCAGGAAAGAAAACTCTATTCATAACCCATTACAAAAAATGATATAGTTTAGTTTCTTTAAACCTAAAACTACCCAAAAATCCTGGCCAAAGAGAAGCCAAGGAACCAATTTACAAAATGCTAGATAACAAAGTTAGGGCTCAGGTTTATAGAGTTGAGTCTAGTTCTGAGGAGAGGAGGTTTGAAAGATTGAGGGTCAAGAATAGGAAAAATTATGAGGAAAGAAGAGATGATATGTAGGATAAACAAGATGAGGAGACTTATGCAACTAGGGTCAAAATAATGCCTCTAGAAAGTA
Organism: Cupressus sempervirens; assembly: GCA_028749045.1. Taxonomy (NCBI): domain Eukaryota; kingdom Viridiplantae; phylum Streptophyta; class Pinopsida; order Cupressales; family Cupressaceae; genus Cupressus; species Cupressus sempervirens. Next base: position 414,870,966 of record CM053787.1, read on the forward strand.
GATTAATGATGTCATTGTGGAGGAAATTTGAAGCAGAAGTGGATGACAAAGATTTTGATGAGATCAGAGAGGATACCTAGAAGTCTCATATCATAATTTTTCTCCACCTAATGGTGAAATCCTCATTTTAGATAACCCTCTAGGTGAGGATATAAAGGATCTAGTCAATCACTTTCCTTCTATAGATATTACTATTGAAAAGGTTAAAAAAGATCTCGATGAACAAATCAAGGACCTCAATGACAAAGTCACATCACTTAACAATAAGTTTGATAATGTCATCACTGGTATTGAGCATAGTGTTATTAGAGTAATAAGATCTTGCCTTATTATTTAAATCATTTTGATTTAATGATTAAGTCACTTATTAACTCTACTTTACATATGCTATACTTTAGGCATATAATAATTAATTATTTTATTAATTACTATCATGCAACCTAGGTTTTACCATGTTAGGCTTTTGATCTCCTTTTATAAGGATTGTTCTCTTTGTAATTTATTCAATTCACTTTTGACAATAGCAATTTATTTTTTTGCTAATCAAGAATATCTCATCTATAGATCTAGCAATTCTAGCCTCCATAGCTTTTTGCTTCTCTCTTTCTCTGTGATAGGCATTTGCATGCAAGTGATTCTTGGGAGCTGTGGGGTTGATATTTCATCAACTTCAATATGGTATCATAAATCTAGATGTTCATGCCCCTCATCTATTCCTCAAAGATTTAGCATCATATTTAAGGTTTGTAGCTTTTAGATGATTTTTATATTGAATTTGGGGGACACTAATTTTTGGTGCACTTTGAGCCCAAATAGACATCACCGTTGAGCTTAGAGCACCCAAAATCCCCTATTTTCATATAATATTTATCAAATTTGGATAGAGTTGGAATTTGAAGGAAAAAAATTGCTCCTAGATTGTACACATTTGCCAAGACAATAATTTTCTAAATTTTTTGACATGATTCACAATGCGGTGATTTTTTTATTTTTGCATGCAAATTGAGATTTTTTGGTTGGAAAATTGAGATTTTTGGCACATTTATCAAGGAAATGATTTTCTATTTTTTTTAATATTCAAAACAAGATTTTATTGGCATGTTTCCTAAGGCAATGATTTTGTGATTTTTGATACAAAATCAAGATGTTTTGGTAGGTAAATTGAGATTTTTGGGCACACAAAATAAGATAGTTGTTGTATAGAACTAACATGCTTCCAGATGTAATTTCTAGTATCATGGACACATTTTCAAGGCATTTGACATAGATCCTAAGGTAGATTTTTTTTTCTTTTCCAGTGCCTTTTGATGTACATGTGATTTTTGGCCATAATTTGCTCATCTAAAATCTGTGTTTTGATCTAAAAGAAGCACAAACAAGATGATTATGAGCTCATCATAAAGGTGCAGATTATTTGGACTTCTGTTGTTGTTGTTGTTTTTTTTTTTTTTTTTTTTTTTTTTTTTTTCTAGTTTACGCAGTCAAATTTAGAGGCTCTATTTTGCACTCTGTGAGACATATCTTGAGACATTCTATTTTTCAAATTCTGCTCTAGGCACATCCCATTTAGTTTTTTTTTTATTTTGTGCATTTTGATAGATATCTTGGTTATTTCAGGTCTAGAAAATGACTTTTTTGTTTTAGATGATTTTTTATGGGTTGTATTATCTATTGTATCAACCTTATGTCTGTTTTGATCTTTGTTGGCATCCTTTTATAGTATTTTTGCAAACACATTGAGATAAGTGCTAATCTATTGCATTTAGGGATCTTGCACATTTTTATGTTTTGTTGTACTCATGTACTACATGATAATGTGCCTTGAGGGGTTTCATCTTGTCCATATTCACCATCTTCCTTTGCCAATTGAGTGTTCCTTCTATGACATTAGATGTTTGTATTTCTTTTACACTCTCAATGTTCCCAGTTGTTCTTTCTATAGGATATATTGCATTCAGTTTTAGTGTTCATGTCTTACCTCTCCACATTTTGAGCTATATATTTCGTATTTGATCCTATGTACTAGGTGATCACAATGGTTGGATATCTATGCATTTCAACGTAATGAATCATTTACCATATAGACATTCTTTCATTCCTATTTTTGGAGGCCATGAAGATACCTTCCATCTTTGATTGAAAAACTCTTTGAATTTCATCTTCACTACATAGTCATATTCTATACTATGGAGGCCCTTTAGATCAATAGTTTGGCAATGTTTGCAGCTTTATGCTTCAATGGTATTCGTCATGATCATCCTTTTGTTCCTATCTTTTGGAGCATTTTATTTCCATCTCTTTTTGAAGTAGGGTTTTTCCCATGTAGTTTTCTCTATTTCTTCTCTTTACTACAATTTGGTTGTGCTTGGGTACCTCATTAGGACTTGTTGTTAGGACCCCACTTTACTTTTAGTAGTACTTTCTAGGTATTTAGCTACTCCCTAACTTTATCTTAAAGGGAGGTGTTAGAGTAATAAGATATTGTTTTATTAATTAAATCATTTTGATTTAATTATTAAGTCACTTATTAACTATAGTTTACTTAAGCTAAACTTTAGGCATATAATAATTAATCCATTTATTAATTATTATCACGCAACCTAGGTTTTACCTTGTTAGGGTTTTTATCTCCTTTTATAAGGATTGATCGCTTTGTAATTTATTCAATTCACTTTTGATAATAGCAATTTCTTTTTTTTTTTGATCAAGAATATCTAATCTATGGATCTAGCAATAGTAATGAGATATTTCCTTATTAATTAAATTATTTTGATTTAATTATTAAGTCCCTTATTAACTCTAGTTTACATAAGTTAAACTTTAGGCATATAATAAATAATTCTTTTATTAATTATTATCATGCAACCTAGGTTTTACCCTGTTAGGCTTTTGATCTCCTTTTATAAGGATTTATCTCCTTGTAATTTATTCAATTCACCTTTGATAATAGCAATTGTTTTTTTTGAAAATCATGAATGTCTTCTTATGGTGCTGACAATTCTAGTTTCCATAGTTTTTTTCTTCTCTCTTTCTCTGTGATAGGTGTTTGCATGTAGGTGATTCTTAGGAGCTATGGGGTAGATCTTTCATCAACTTTAAGAAGTGTATCCATTTCTACTATTTTCAAGATCCAAAAAGAAATGACAAGGAATGTTATCTTTGACACTATCACAGGTCAAAGTAAATTGAAGAAAGTTGACATGCACAAAGATAATGTTCATGTGGAGATACAAAGCATGGAGGATGTCCATAGCTAGAAAAAAGATCTCAAGTACCTGTTCTCAAGGACTGGGAGAATATCAGTTAGGCCTAGTGTCTTTGGGCCTTTGATTTCCTTTTTTATTACGATTTTATTTGTGCAATTTTAGTTTTTTTTTTTTTTTGTGGTTACTATGATCTTGCTTGTAATTTTGGGGCATAGTTTTAAAACTATTATGTTAAATATGGTTCTTGTTAATGGACAATACTCTAAGACTTAGTTATCTGTTTGGATTATTAGTAATGTTTTGGCTGATAAGTTAGACTCTAGTACTTGTAATAATTTATATAGGTTTCTATTGTGTTTTTCTCTATAGTAGGTCTCTAGTAGTTAATGTTAAAGATGGTCTTTTATGTTGCTTAGCTATAATGACCCAAAGAAAAAAGGTTATGGTTCTTCTTTATTTTTAGTCAGGTTCAAGACCCTAATCCAACCTCCTTTAATCAAAAGCTATTTAAAAATAATATTTTCAATCTTATTATTTTGTATAATTTGTGTTGTTTTCTCTAATTATATAATTATTGTATAACTATTGACCATATTTTCAATAAAATCGTTATCATGAGTTTTCTCAAGTCCTTCCTCAATAGCATTATTTAGGTTATTAATCTTACCATCCATGATTTTACTTTTATTATGCAGGTCTTTAATTTTCATAACCATCCATCTCTCCATCCTATAGGAGTAAGTATATCTACCTATAGTAATCTCCAAAATACCCATGGTGGGATCTTGTTCATCATTTTGATCCTTGGCTTCCAGCTACAATTCTTAGTTGTCATTAGACGTTTGACCTTAACCTGAACCATGTTGATTAATCCCACTCTTCTTTTTCTTGACCCTAAATCTGATCATCTACTCTCTATTGGTCTTGAACATTTTCATTTTGATCCAGATCACCCACAGGTTGCTAGTCATTATTTTGATACTCAAAATTGTACTTATCTTTTCTTTCCATATTACTATCCATTCTTTCCTCATTTTGCTTATCACATTTACTTATATTTTCCAAAATGGTAGCCACTTCCTTGTCCCTAGCTTCATATCGTTTTGCATTTGCAATATTACTTTTGCCTTGATATTTCTCAAGTTAAACCATTTACGAAAAGTATTATTTAAAATCATTTTCAATTTATTTTGTATTGTTGCACTAGCATATATAGAAGAAAAAGCTACACATCATGTTATATTGTCTACTTAAAAATTCCTTGCAAGGAAACTTTAATATTAGATCTTATTATAATTTAAATAAAAATCTCAAAATTATCAACCATATCATTTTATATTATCTTTGCAAGTTGACAAGCTATCTTTGTTTTTAAAATGATTATTATTTATTTATTACATATAAAATATTCGCAAATAAAATATCCATTTTTAACAAATTATTTTCATAAAGGCTTTGTAAAGAAAATTTACAATTAGATTCATATAACTTGTTATCATACCTGTTTTTTTTTATAACCACATAGTCTAATTAGACAAAAAATCAATAAAATTACATAAATTACAGTATGATGTGTAAAATTTTCTTCAAAATTATAAAGAATAATAGAACAAAATTATGAATCAGAAAATAGTCCACATTATTTTAATATTGGAATTGATAGATACATATCATTGATATTAAAATATTGAAACTCTAAATGGTTCACATCCATTAGAGCTCATTTGTTTGTCGGCATAGAAATAGAAAATTAGAATATGAATGAAAATGTGAAATAGGAATGGAAAAGAACAATCTCATTCTTGTTTGGTTAACTTGGTATTTGATTGAGAATATGTTACTCCCTTGTTTGATTGTACAAAAATGGAATAGGAATAAGTTGAAGTTTTTTATTTTTAAAAATAGATATAATAAAAAAAAGTTTAAATTTAAAAAAAAAAGAAATTCAAAAAAAATTTAAATTAAAAAAATCAAATTGAGAATAGGACAACTATTTTTTCGAATGGACATATGCTCATTTTAGAGGTAAAATTAGAATATATTTGCCTATTCCCTATTCCAATTTGAAGTACCAAACAGAGAAAACATTTCGATTTCTTATTTTCCTATTCCTATTCCAGCAAACAAATGGGCCTCAGAGAAGAACCAAACGCTAGAGGCTGCATTCCTTAGAATGAACAATTTGGTTAAGCTAACATGCCTTCTTCACCTCATAAACATATACAGCTTTGTTTCCGGAAAATTTGAAGCGCTAAAACTCTCTTCATAGCAGCAAAATTTTTACTTACGCCAATCCTTCCAAAATCAAGACTCAATCCAACCACTTTTCCAACCACAGTTGCCGCTCTGCCCGTTCAACTTCAAACTGCCATTCGAAGAAGCCACTGGATGAATCGTAACCATAATCATTCACCCAAGGGCTATAATGAATATCAAGCTCATCATCACTCGCACCAAACAAATAATCAAGCTCACCATTAAAACTGCAATTTTATATTCCACAGTAGACTGCAATTCGGCAGACCCATTAAAACTAGTGTTTCCCGTATCATCAGTTCTACGGGATGGGTTTGGATATATTTGACCTTCGTCTAATATCTTCATAATATCCCACACCATCTCTTCGTCTATCTCTTCAACATCCCAACCCAGCTCCTCATTTTCCATTTTACTCGTGATTTCATACACGACATCAACATTTGTATCCTTGCAAAGCCGCTTCTTTGGGCTGCCGTCTGCTTCTTCACAAAGTCTTCCGCTGTTGTCACTCTCCTCGACTCGCTCACGTTTTGATCCAGCGTGCTTCTACATTGAATTTAAAAAAAACTACAAAATGTTCTCTGCTATGATGTCCAATGAAACGAATAACAGACGGGTGGAGTTTATATAAAAAATCAGGTGGAGAAATGACAAGATAAAAAAACGGGGTTTGAACTTCTTGGTCTAGTAATGAATCGAAAGAGTTTGAAAGTATGGGCTGATATAACAATGGACTTTGGCAAAGGAGATCAGATTGCGTGTCGGCTTATAGTGGAAGAATGATCCGCGTAAACATCAGAGAATGTTGATGATGATCATGTTTACAATGCAATTCCATTGTTTTCATTGCAAATGGGTTTCGAGGAGTCCGTCGGCATGGGTGAACGCCAAATTTGGTTTGTCCTCCAGCGTAGACAACAATGTGAAAGGGCTGCAATCAATCAATCATTTTTCGAGGTAATGCTCTGTTTAAAACAGTAGGCTATATCGAATTTCGTGTCCTCAGCGCGTAGCTTTTATTGCTCCACCAGATGTAATATATGTATGGTTTTTAAACCCATATGGTTGTCCGTTAAGGCAGTGGAAATGTAGAATGCGAATGCTTTCTTCAGATTATTCTTAAATATCTGATGTTTCCAATGTTTTATCAATAGCGCAAACAAAAACAACTAACGCACTCTTGGTTTCTTTTCGGATTAAACTATTGCTCGCACATTTTTTAAACAAGCATTTTGTTTTTTCTTTCCAAGCATTCGGTCACATAGTCTATGACACTCTTTATTAATAGATTTTTTTTGTTGTAATATGTTTCTCACTGCCCAATGGAGAACTAAACTATAATCCGAATAATCTCATTGGATTGTCTTCTATGGATGAATACTACTGCATCCCTTACATGCAATGAAAAGCTATAAAATATATTAGTTTAATCAATAAGATTCAAGTTTTTTTTAGGTTCTAAGTTTTTTTAATAAAGTTTAAACATTTTTATTATTTTTTGAAATAGAAAAAAGTCATTTAACTGAAATCTTATTGACTCTCACTAATAATACTAAGGAAAAAAATTAATTTTTTAAATCAAAAAATAAAGAAAAATTTAAAGATCTAACTTTTACCATTAATTGTACAATTAATATGATTTAAACCATCATAAAGGAAGATGATGTGACACTACATTTACTTTATTATTTCAAGAATTTCACAATTTAAATTCTTTATAAAGTTTGAAATTTTTTATTTTATTTTTTGAAAAACAAGAATAGTATTTAATTGATATCTTATTGGGTCCTACTAAATAGTAATTGAAGAATTTAATTTTTAAAACTAGGAATTGATGAAAATTTAAAATTCTAACTTTTGAATTAATTGTGGAATTAATATAATTATTATAAAAGATATGTTACATTGCACTTTACTTTACCATTAGTCAAATTAATAATAATAGAATGTACTAACTCATTAAATTTTGATTTATTTTCTCCATAAAACTTTATCTTTTAAATGAATTAAAAATAATAAAAACTAAATAATATAATAAAGAATTTTAAAATGGTAGTTATTGTACATATAACTATGTTTATTATTTATGTATTTAAAATTTTAAATATCTTATATCATTTTTGAGTGTCAAGTTGTTGATTAAATATTTTTTAAATAAATAAAAATAGTGTATAAAGATGACAATTAATTGTAGCTTTTAAAAAAAAAAAACAATTATTTGATGTTAAATATTTGTAAAAAAAAATATTTTTGTTTTGTAATTTTCAATTTCTTTATTTTTTTAATCTTATAATTCGTTCTTTTAGGATAAACAATTAGTTTCTAATTTCTTACATTGCAAACATGTTACAAATAAAATAAAATATATTGTACTATAGACTCCAAGACACAAAGAATAAGGAATTTAAATTGTGGATATCTTTTTTATATGTAGAATTTAGTTATAACATGCTTATGCTTTTGTTAGGGTTTTGGTTGGTATTGTTTAACCTTGCACAAGATCTCAATGATCCATTTGTTCACAGCACATTACAAGACATTTATGACAACTTTATAATTGCATTCAAACTAATATTGTAGAAATTTTATTTATTATCTCAGGACTTCTCATGGAAAAACCAATAATGCAAAAAATGTGTGTGTGCATGATTTTTTAAGTGAAACTGAATAACATTTCTCGAGGGCTTATGAAGATGCTTTCCATTCTCAAAACTCTTGAAGTTAAAGAATTCCATTTTGTTCTAAAATTCTTATACACTTTTGAGTTTTCTACAATAGAGTTTAGATTTACTCATTTTTTAAATTAAATCGTGACATTAGACATTTATAATGATCTAAATTTCTTCTCTCTGTATATGTATAGAATATAGTAGCTTATTTTAAGAAACCACAATTGATTGTGATAAATTTCAAAGTAGACCGAAAGTAATGACCCATTTTTCTTGATTTATAATTTAAAAAATTAATATATTTGTTGTTTAGTTATTCTACAAAAGCATTCATAACACCAAATTCATTACAATATGAAAATTAAACCTTGTATTATGTTGAGCATGCCATACAATATCAATTATTATCTAGTTCTCTTAACCAATTTTAGAGCTTGTTGTAACCTTTTTTTTGTAAAGGTGTTGATGTTAAAATTCTAATGATAGAACGAAGTAATTTTGCACTTGGTAAGAGCTATAAGTTATCTACTCACATTCAACTACAAACATTAATGCAAAATGTAATTGTCTATGTTTCTCCATTGTCTTTGGTTCTTAAGTTCTATGTACAATTACAATTAATTTTAATATGGTTTAAAGATAGTTCAACCTCTAACACATCCAAAGATATAAAGAATGTTGTTCTAATACATTTTTCATTCTTTCAAATTAAAAAATTTATTCCTCCATCCCTTTATTACCACACTCTACAATACTATAATCCTGACACATATGGCAGGAACCATGATGCTTTGCATCTCTTGTTTATTGTTATGGTTTGATAATAACTTGTCGATTAGTTCTACATGTAAATAAATATAAGTCAATTAACTTTTTCAAACAAAGATAATCTTGAATGATATTTCAAGAATTTAAATATATATGAATAAATTTTATTTATTATTCTAATTAAAAACAGGGTGATAGGGCTCAAACACTTAACAAATATTTAATAACAGGCTTTATATGAAAAAAATTAGAGGTTCACAAGAAGTGACATCTTATTGAAATATAATGAAAACAAAAAGTAACAACTAACACTAGAAACAAACAAAAAGTAAGGATAACTAGGCTGAAATAAATTAGCATCTATGATCCACCAACATATCAGGAACCAACACAAACCAACAATCTAATAGACACCCACCAACACCAACTAGACTAGAACAACAACCAACCTTATCCCAAGACATCTACTTGCTTGGCTCCTTCAGCTTCAATAGAAATGAAGGCTTCTTTGAAGGGTGAAAAGAAGAAACATCTCCTGTGCCAACATACTATTTACAGATAATCAAAAGACCTCCCTCTTTACCATGAGCCTCATTTATCCTTTTTCTCTTTATCTTTTTCTACTCCAGGTCATACTAAATCCCACCAATACTCTCGTCCATCCTATCTTGGGCTTCATTATGTGGGGAAGAAAGGTCTTTAATATATTCCTCCAACTTGTCATAAGATCCCTTAATTGATGTCAAGAAAATGATAACCTCATTCTTCTCCTCCTCCAAAGGCTCAAGGATGTGGGTGTCCAAGATTTGTTCTTCCATTAGCTCCCAATTATGTAATTTTTCCCCAAACTCTTCCCAAAATTCCCACAAGGGCTCATCCCTCTTTCCTTTTGTCAAATCTTCTACATTAGATTCTGTCTCAACAAGGGCTTTGAGCTTGTTAATCTTTCTTCTAGCTACTTGTAATTAGTGCAACAAAAACTCGGTAACTACTTTGAGTCTATTCTAATAGATGGACAACCATTTTTATTTCAACCCCAAGGATTCCAAGTCAGCACCTCCATCATTGATTCTAGCAAGAAGGATAGGAGAACCAGTGTGAGGGATTTGGGGATGCTATGGATATCTAAAATGAGTCTAAGGGGAAGTGTGGAAAATGGACATATTGGGAGTGTTGGGCATAGAGTAGTGAGTGGAGAAATAAAGGGTCCAAGCCAAATCTATTGCCTAGAAAGAAGAATAGGCTAAGTCATCAAAGACTTCCATGGTTTCCTCCAGTTTCTCGTGGCATTCTTTATTTTTGTGCTTAGCTTTATGATTAGGAAGAACCCCTACTCCACAGAGAGAGAGAGAGAGAGAGAGAGAGAGAGAGAGAGAGAGAGAGAGAGAGAGAGAGAGAGAGAGAGGTTACTTAGGGGGTCTCACACTATTTAAAGCCAATGATGAAACAAGGGTAATGGTAATATTTTTGAGCTACATAGCCAAATTGAGGGAATGCCTAGCTTAAGGAACTAATAAAGCCTAATGAAACTCATGCAACCTATAAATTAAACTTGGGTGGAGGGGGAGTAAACCTCTAAAACTAGCACTCTTCGTGGACAAAGACAAAGATAAAAAATCACAAAAGGGGAAGCACAAGTTCACATTTCATCGTAAATTATTTAACATAGGATAGAGATGGGAATGAAACCATTTATACATGCCTTCACAAGTGAAAAAATTGATGTGGATAATAGCCACCACTTTCTAGTCCCTTGGAAGGTGCTCTCGATAAAGGGTGAACCCACAATAATGGGTTCCACTTTAGTGGGATGAACAAAATTGAAAAAACTTGGCAAAAGTCAAAATTTGATGCATCATATGTTCGCACAAACAAAATTAACATGTTCGGGCGAACATATTAATTACATATGTCTGTGCGAACATGTCGACATATAATATGAGATGTTTAGGCAAACATATGTAATTAATATGTTTGCCCAAACACCTATCGTGCTGATTTTCGACGGTTAAAAATGACATTTTAACCCATTTGGCTCATTTTTTATGGCATAACTATTCATTCTAAGTTGTGCTTTCTATCACCTCTGTTAGCACCATCCTGTCACTTTCCTTCCAATTTTTGTCTTGAGGTATGTTAAAATATTATTATTTTAATATTTTAAACATTTTTAAAGCATTTTTTAATATTTTCAAAGTATATTTTAATGTTTTCAAAGAATTTTTCAATATTTTCAAAGCATATTTGAATTTTTTTACATTTTTAATGTTTTGAAAGCATATTTAAATGTTAATTTAATATTTTTATTGTTTATTTATATTAAACTTAATTTTATTAATTTAGAAAATAGAAAAATATTATATAAAAAACATTAGAAAACATTAGAAAAAATATTAGAAAAACATTAGAAAATTTATAATAATATAAAATTTAGAAAACAAATTTAGAAATTTTATAATAATTTAAATTTTAGAAAACAAATTTAGAAAAACATTAGAAAAAATATTAGAAAATTTAAAATTTAATATAAAATTTAGGAAACGAATCTAGAAAAAACATTAGAAGAACATTAGAAAATTTATAATTTAATATAAATTTTAGAAAATAAATTTAGAAAAAACATTAGAAAATTTATAATAATATAAAATTTAGAATTTTTTTAAAGAAAAACATTAGAAAAAAGTATTAAAAAAACATTTAAAAACATTAGAAAATTTATAATAATATAACGTATAATTGAAAAACCAATTTAGAAAAACATTAGTAAAAACATTACATTTAAATATTAAAAAAAATTGAAAATATATTTTCAAAAATGATAATTTAGAATTTTATATTAGAAATGTAAGAGAAAATAAATTAGGATTTAAACATCACAAAATATTAGAAAAAACATTAGAAAATATTTTTTTAAACATTAGTCTTGAAAATTAGAAAATATTAGAAAAATATTTAAAAATATTAAAAAATAAAATATAGAATAATATTTTCAATATTCATATAAATTTATTAATGTTAATGTATGTATGTTATTGATTTTTTAATACATCTTAATCTTTTGTGTTTACGTATATATGTTTTATTCATGTATCTGTATATGTTATTCATCTTGATGCCTTTTTCATGTTTATGTGTAAGTTATTCATCTTTATGCACCTTAATCTAAACTGTGTAATTTTAACTCTATTTAATGGCATACATCTTAAGAGGAGATCCTAAATACTAAACCTGGTCATAATCGTAACTGCAAAGCCCTAATAATAAATTATAACCCCTAATCTTAGATGCTCAACCATAACTTCTAAATCTCAATTTGAACCATAGACCTAAATGATAAACCCAAAAATTAAATAGTATTTAATCATAATACTTGATCCTAACTTTAATTATAAATATTAAAACTGCGTGTTAAAACCATAATCCAAAATCTTATCCCTAGTACAAATCCTAACTCTCTAACCATACTGAACTAACAATGATGTAAACCCATACCCTAACCATCTTCAAACCATACTTCTAACAATGAAGTAAACCCATAACCTAGATCTAACCCTAATCATAATCATAAACCATAAATGTTAAACCATGACCCTAAATACTAAACCCTAATCTTTGTACACTAAGATCCTAAACTGTTAGATTTAAATGCTAAATTCTAATTCTAAAGAGCAATTTAACTAATTTTAAGTTACAAGTTAAAAACCATAATTCTAATACTAATCATAAATGGTAAACCTTTATACTAGATGATAAGCCCCAACTCTTATCCTAAATTATAAGCCCTAATCATAAATTTCATATCCATAAATTTTAACCCTTATACAAGTCATAACCCTAAAAATAATACTAATAACAATGTCAACTTGGATATATATCCTAACCCTATAAATAATACTAATAGAAATATAATCCAATACCCTAACCCTAATCACAACTATAACCCTAAATCGTTTAAATGCTAACTTAGCCTAATACTAACCCTAATTGATAGACTATATTTTGTACTCCTAACCTCTGACCATGATCCTAACCCTAATCGTGGTCTCAATCCTAAATCATAGCCCTAACCATAATCCTAACTCTAACTGTAAACCTTAACTAAAATAATTATCCAAACCCTAACCCTAACTATTATAAAACCCCTAAGCTAACCAAACCCTAACCCTAAACATTATCCAAACCCTAACCCTAACCTTGATCTTAAAATTTAATTTCTAAACCCAAGATTATAAATGATAATAAATACCCTAAATCATAATCTTGAACCAAATCATAAACATTATATGCTAAGTTCCCTTATCCTAAATTCTTAACGATGGACCTTACTATTAACCCCTAAATTTAATGATAAATTATGTAAGTTCATATAAGCCCTAACAATGTCATAAGGTCCTAAATCTTACCCTAAAATTGAGCCTAATTATAACCTTTACACTAAAACCCTACTTCAAAACCTAATTGAGGCCTAACTTACATAAAATTAAAACAAGTTGACCCTAATCCTAAATTTTAATAAATTACGTTTGAGATACATGCACATAAATTTAAACACATGTACATACATGAATTATGACCCTTGTTTTGAATGATATATATGTAATCCAATTTGAAACCTAAACCTTGAAACATTATCCTTTAAGAGTAATATAAATAATTTATTAACCTAATTGAAATCTGTAATAATAGCCCCCAAAGTATAATAAAATCCTAGAACAATAAATTAACTCTAACCATAAACAAACTCTCAACTTTGAAGTTATCTTCAACCCTAACTATAAATCAAAGACTTTCGGGCATCTAATTTGCACCTTATCCTACTTGCTAACCTTAACTTTAACCTTAATTTTCCTTAAATCATAACATTAATTAAACTAATATATATCCCTATTTTAAGGTCCTAACCATAATATAATCTAAACTATAACCATAACCTTTAACCTTGGAACCCTAACATTCATGAATGTATCTATATGAAAATTTGGAGATCTATACATGGTTAATAAATTAGTATTATAAAAAATTGAGTGCACACATGTGCATTTTTTATTTCATAAATCTAAATTATAATTTACAACATCTTTAATCGAATGATATACTATTTTCACTTGTTTGAAAACAATACACATTAAAAAACATTATTACATATATTAATGTTGTGTTATTTCTATTTAACTTGGAAAATATAGAAAATCTAGCTAATTAATTTAACACATTTTAAATTAATAATAAGTTAATATATTATTGAACTTTCTTATTATATCTAATTGAAAGTTTATTTTGAGTGGTAGGGTTTAGTATTTAGGGTCATGGTTTAACATTTATGATTTATGATTATGATAAGGGTTACATCTAGGTTATGATAAGCCCCAACCCTTATCCTAAATTATAAGCTCTGTTATACTAAATTGAAAGTTTGTACAAAGATTAGGGTTTAGTATTTAGAGTCATGGTTTAACATTTATGATTTATGATTATGATTAGGGTTAGATAGGTTATGATAAGCCCCAACCCTTATCCTAAATTATAGGCCCTTAAATATTAATCATAAATGGTTAAATTAGCTAGATTTTCTATATTATTAATTAAAAATGTGTTAAATTAATCGTAAATTCATAAATTTACTTACTAAATTTACTTATTATTAATTAAAAATTTGTTAAATTAGCTAGATTTTCTATATTTTTCTTATAGTTCAATAATGTAAAATGTATGTTTAATATATTTTCTAAAGTTCACATGTATGTATACATATATGCATTCAGTCATATATATTAAAATTTTATCAGATCATGGTACATGTGTTACAGATTATCTAGGTCCATGTGTGATGTATGTTCAATTACATGTATAATTTTTAATTTTAAAAATAAAAAATTGTGTGTACAGTAGATAGTTTAACTCTTCGTACATTTCTGTAGATATGGCTTCACACGATCAGCTTGATGTGGCTCTTAGTGAAACATTTGATTTAGTTCCTATTATGGCTTCTACTATGGCATAGGTTGATGTGGTTCCTATTGCAGCATCTGATGTAGTTCTTGTTCTGGTTCCTCATGTAGCTCATCATGCTGCTCGTGGTGGGGTTCATGCTGTAGCTCGTGATGGGGCTCATGGTGTACCTTAACATAGAGCTCATTGTGCAGCTCACGTTTCGGCTCTTGGTGCAGCTCCTAGTGTGGCTTCGAGTGGTATAGGTCTTGCCATGGCTCCTGGGGCAACTCCTATTCCAAGTTAGGATACACTTGCAGCTCTTGTTGGAGGTCCTACTGCACCACCTCCATGCATCGATATCAATTCTTTATTTGCATTTTTAGAGTAGGAGGTTGCTAGACTACATCATTCTACATTGACCTCTGATGATGGTCTTTATAAAGACATATGTAGTACGATATGTAGGAGTTTATAGGATCTGACAACTAGGTTTAGAGCTCACCCTTTATTTACTCCTACCATATTAGCTTCCATATCTAGGGAGCTTAGGGCTGAGGTTTCATGAGATGCATCTTTTGACGACATCAAGATGGTAGCCCCCAAAGACATCATCTAAAGAGAGCTCTTTCCAGGGTATGAGGGAGCACAGGGTAAGGTGAGAGGCTACAGAGTCATAGGATGCAGAGACCTTGTTATTGCTAGCATGATCTATCCATGATTTTTAGCTACACATGGTCATTTTCTTAATAATGACTAGATACCACTTTATTTTGCACAATAGTTGTATGTTGAGTTCCATATAGGGCTCAATGTCAACTACTTGGATATTCCTGATTATTGCGGATAGGAGTGTGGTCGGATCGCAGATCATGACCAGTATCACAGTGCACATCGTCTGCCACCAACAGATGTCAGATAGTTTGTTGGACAGAGGTTGCCTCATTTGACTCGTACACATGTGCCTGTTGTAGATAGAGTTGTCATTACTTCCTAGAAGGGAGTAATTGATAGTATTGGGAACATTACATCTGTGGTGGCTAGTATCACATCATATTCTATTGGTTGTTATCTTCATAGTTGACATCCTCATCGACCTAATCGACCATCTTTAGAGGCATCTAGTAGCACTTCAGGTGCCTCCTCTGATGTTGCATATAGAGCTACTAGGCTACCACTACCAGGTGATATTCATGGTCTTTTAGGACAGCAGAAACATATGGATATGGCACTATATTTTTTGGAGGATATGTGGCACATTATCAGCTATATTTTTGATACATAGGGGATTCTAGTACACTCAGTGATGAATGTTGTTAGATAGCATCAGAGCCCATACATAGTTTGATAGACACAGGCCACCACACCAGTGACAGATGATACACCTATGTGTAGCTCACAACATTTAGCACCAGGCTCACGACACTCTACAGATGACTTGGGCAGATGAGTTGGAGATGTCCAGATCATAGCTAAGGGTCTTAATGATTTTGGTGAGTAGTTGTGAGGCCTGTCTGAGATTGATACTAGTTCGAACCTGGGTATTTCATCATACATGGACCTATTGATCTAACTTGGCAGCACTGATTCTACACCATTACCCAGCTAGTTACACTGTCCAGTTCACTCAGATTTACTAGTAGCTGGACATGGTGTTGAGGGTGGTTCAGTAGGTGTTAGAGTTTCAGGCTTAGGTGCATTGGTAGATGATATGATGGAGTTTGTTGATCATCCTCCACGTCCAGAGACCCAGGTACATATATAATTTAATTTTAATTTTAAATATATATGAAATTAAAAAAAATGTTCATTTACTAAAAAAATCAGTTCAGATATATATCTAGATATTTAATTTAATCTTTAACTCATAATAAATCATGCAGGCATAGTTTGCTTAGCACATGGTTACACATACTGTTGGTTCAAGGCATCATGTACGTAAGAGAGATGATTCTATTGAGGCACCTGGTAGTGCTCAGGTACTTGAGTTTTAAATAGTTTGTTTAAAGTTATTTAAATGTTTTGAAAACTAGATATATATATATATATATATATATATATATATATGCAAGTTCGTATTTAATTCTAATGTACATGTACATGTGTATGCATATTTATGTTTAGATAGAACTCTAACATGTATGTATATATGTATATATATTTGCAGGGCTTAGTTGACGCATCTCGATGAGAGGATGTACAGGAGACTCGATCAAAGGGTCATTCTATTCGTATGTGTCTTAAGGGGTCCCTCTAGTAGTAGATCAGATTTATATTTTTTTTTATGCATTTATATATTAGAGACAGTTTACATACACATATATGTGTATTTTAGTACCCTGATGACATACATGTACTTTCACTATTTATTTGATTATTGAGTACTTCAGTAGTTAGATACCATCATGTGTATGTATGACTTTTGATATTTTGCTACGTACATGTATTTATTTGAGATTTATAGTTTGCATTTCAGTTGTAGAGATATATTAGATCTGTAGATGTTTATTCTTGAGACATGTATAATTGTACATATGTGTATTTTTTGTGTGTTATAGCTATAGAACATGTTCTTGAGACGTGTACATGTATATCAATTATCAATTAGTAGGAAGTTAGAAAGATACATATTTCTTAAATTATCAACTACTAACCCACTAAAGATATATATTAGTTTAATGTGGATAAAAATATGTTAATTAGGTAAGCCAATACATTATTTTAGAAAACTTTTACAAAATATAATATTAAAAAATCATATTAATTTAAACTCATTTAAACTTTAAGAGTACATGACCTTTAGATGTAATAAAGTAACATTAAAATATATAGTTTTTTAATAAACTAACATAAATGATAACTATGAACTTATAATCTTACAATTTTAAAAACACATTTAATTCACTTATGAAATTCAATCTAGTTTGAAAAAATGTTGTTAAATGAATTTAAATTATTAAATTCATCCATGGTACAATTAATTTAAATTATTGAATTATATAGTTTTTTAATAAACTGGAATGATAATTAAGAACTTATGATCATATAATTAAAAACACATTTAATTCAAGATGAAATTCAATAGTTTGAAAAGAAGTTGATATTTAAGAATTGTAACATATTAATTTTTTTTGATATATATCTATAGATAATGATTGTGTAAGTTCGAACTAACTTAAAGCCTATTTATATCAAGTTGTTAAATTATTAAATTTATCCATGTAGTACAATTAATTTTAATTACTAAATTATATAATTTTTTAATAAACTAACGATAATTAAGAACTTATGATCGTACAATTAAAAACACATTTAATTCAAGATGGAATTCAATAGTTTGAAAAGAAGTTGATATTTAAGAATTGTAACATATTAAATTATTTTTGATACGTATCTATAGATAATGATTGTGTAAGTTCAAACTAACTTAAAGCCTATTTAAATATCAAGTTGTTAAATTATTAAATTTATCCATGGTACGATTAATTTAAATTATTAAATTATATAGTTTTTTAATAAACTAATGATAATTAAGAACTTATGATCATACAATTAAAAACACATTTAATTCAAGATGAAATTCAATAGTTTGAAAAGAAGTTGATATTTAAGAATTGTAACATATTAAATTATTTTTGATACATATCTATATATAATGAAATTGTGTAAGTTCGAACTAACTTAAAGCCTATTTATATCAAGTTGTCAAATTATTAAATTCATCCATAGTACAATTAATATTATTAATTTATATAATTTTTTAATAAACTAATGATAACTAAGACTATGATCATACAATTAAAAACACATTTCATCAAAGTTGATATTTAGATTAATATAAAATAAATCTCAAAGGTCTAATCAACCATGATGTACACTTATAAGATGTAATATCTTTTCATGATCTTCACTATCTAGTCTCTACTTGTGATGTACACGCTTAAGTTTGACTAGATGTAGACAAAGCTTGGTAGCAACGACCAAGTGGATGTATTATAAAACCTTGTTGTCAGGTTGATAATCAACAAAGTGTATTCCATGTTGGACTATTTTGTCTTTCTTCAAATATGTTCCCTCTATCACAATAGAACTTGCACCACAAATTTAAGTATTTTAAAATTTGATAGATATAAAGTTACCTATATATATATATATATATATATATATATATATATATATATATATATATATATAT
This sequence comes from Cupressus sempervirens, assembly GCA_028749045.1. Lineage (NCBI taxonomy): Eukaryota > Viridiplantae > Streptophyta > Pinopsida > Cupressales > Cupressaceae > Cupressus > Cupressus sempervirens. The sequence goes on from CM053787.1 coordinate 414,889,991, forward strand.
ATATATATATATATATATATATATATATATATATATTCAAATATGTATGTGCATACATGTATATGTGTAATTTACCTATGGGGAACAACATTCCATCACTTTCTTCAGAGTCATATAACTTTGTCCTCTCTATAGTACATCACAATAAATAATTACTGACACCTTCATGATTTCCAAGTTCAGCAATCACTTCAAAGACATCTCCTGCATAACAAGTATACATGTATGTATGTGTACAATATATATAAGATAGTTGAAATTGATAATTAAATAACAAGTTTAGATTAATTTTTATGATACTCACCCACTTTTACCAATCTAGAGATATGATTATAATCATTAGAAATCAATGAAATATCGTCAAAATTTTCATCATTTTTATCAAATGTGTTAGTAACATAAAGTGGTACCTAAGTCCATGCACCTATATATCCACATGTTTGATTGATGCATTCTTCATAGTCTTCATCAATGCAACTGTCACAAAAACATGAGTATTCTCTTGTCTTCAATGTCCAATTGCAATTATCTATACTCATGACTGAATGTAAGGAACGTGTCTTTTCTATCCTCTTGCAACCATGCATTTTTTTTCTATTAACAACTGAAAGTTCATTAAATTGAAAATATAGAAAAATTAAATTTAAACTTCAACGAACTAAAAAATAAAACTTAACAATAAAATTTTATAACTTAATAGCATAAAAGTTAAATAGACGTACACATCCATACCTGTTATCTCCTAGAAGACTCTATATGGTACTTGTTGACTTATTGTTGATGATGTCCTGACTTCATCTAATGCAAAATGAGTCTTACACCATTCAACAACATCATGTGTATCATTTACATAAACTCTTTGATAATTCATTTGATACTTTCGCAAAGCACATTTGATACAAACTCCAACACCATCATGTTCACCTTTTCCATGGCCACTCTCAAAGAAATTCCATATGTGTTTTTTATTCTCATTGCAATGATATCTACACAATACATAAAATGGTCTAGATCATTTAAACTGTGCGACACATCAATCAGACCAAACATAATGTTTATCAACGTTTATGTTTGTTTCTTTCAAATAAGAAAAGAACATATTGAAGCAATGTTCTACATAGTGAATCTCATGTTCTTTATCATCACTTATATAGAAATGATATTCCTTTATAATTACTCGTGCTTGAACTATACTCTGAATGTCATCCAAATCTAACTGTGCATGTCTATAACAAACATGTACCATAATAGTGACCTACTTATTAAAGTAATAATTTGATTGAATTGCTTTTTGATGAACAAAGGAATATTTCTCTACAAAATCAACAACTGATACAATTATTCCAAGTGGGAAATTATCTCTTAGAGTTTGAAACTGTTGTGCTTGCCACTTTACAAAAAATGCATGATGAATATATGGTTGAATCAATTTCTTAAATCTATCCATAAATGTTAGAACAGGAAACTCCTCTTCAACATATTCCAACCTTTTTGTTTCTTTCCCAAACTTTGTTTCATTCTTGACATACTTGTAACTTTTTCAATTCAATTTTTTTGTTACATTAATATTTTCAATTTTCAAAGGAAATAGAGCCAATTCACCACATGTTTCACATAATCCTTTGATGCAATTTATTTGACCAATTGGATCATCTATGTTGTCACATAAAATGGATGATATAAACTCACTTCTCCTACTAAGAGGAGCAGCATGAAAATCATATGTGTCTTCTACAAACTTTTGAAATACCTTATAGTGGAGATGAAACTCAATATGATGACAACAACACGTTTCAAACACTTTGTTTGACCTTACGAAGTATGGCTTTAATTTTTCAAACAATGTTTGCCCAACAATGTTTTGTATGATGTTCATATTGACCAAGTGCAATCCTATGCTTGATAACATCTCTACTATTTGATGAAGGATAAGTGTTATCAATCCAAAATGATATGACTAATTTTTTTAATAACTCTTCAATCCTATTAAAATGAGGTGCTCTACACATGATTGCACAATTGTCCTCCATAGTACTATCATCAACAATTAATCTTCTCTTAACATATTCTCTCATTGTTTTCCTACTAAAACCCATTTCAGATGAAATTGAAGATATTTTTCTATTTTTGGTCATATTCTTATTTACAATAGACATCAACATCACTTTTCTTGCCACAAACTTATCTTTAGTTCGAGAGTGTTTTCCTATGTTTCTCAAACCTTGTTTAACATTTTCAATTAGATTAGTTTGCATGCTAGAAAATCTTCTCTTCTTTGATGTTGTGTCTACACGTAACAATTTCAATGCCTCTTGCAACTTCTTTTGTGTAAGAAAAAGCGAAAGAAACTAATCTTGTTCAAGTGTTTCAGTGTTATCAAATAGAGTCATAATTTCTCTTATCTTCTTATTCATTGACCTTTTCTTAGACAAACTTAATGGTTGAACACTAGATGCAAGTTTTCTCAATTTATCCACATCCATTTTAAGTAAATGATCTAAATTCTGATGAGAAATTCTATTCTTTACAGATTGGGCACTATTAAGATTTCATCCATACTAGTTCATACACTTGATCCTGACCCTTCACTAACTTCTATTTTTAGAATTTCTACAGGAACCAATCTTGGGCCTTCTCCAACATCCATTGTTTGAGATTCTGTAGGGAAAGATTCTAACCCTTCTCCGACTTCTATTTTTTGAACCTCTGTAGGGAGTGATCTTGATCCTTCTTCAACATTCATTGCTTGAGATTCCATAGGGAGTGTTCCTGACCTCTCTCCCATATGCACTAATTCTACTTCTATTGAGCCTTCTTCAACATTTCCTTCACCTTGATTAATTCAATGATAACATGCCACAGTCTTCTAAATATTTCTTTATTCTACTTCATCAGATCTCTTCCTTGCATTTTTTTTTCCTTCCTTTCTTTTTTCCCATTATAAAATTTTAAAAAATTATCCCTTGCCTCAAGATAAATTTCGTGCAATTATCATAAAAAAAATTGTTGTATGGATTTTTTTGTTTCTATCAATATTTTTAAACTACTAGTCTGAAGTTGACATGATCTTTTTTGGTTTATTTTCATGTTTGGATGAACATGATAAAAAACACATGTTCGAGCAAACATGGTAGTTAAGTTTCCAGTGGTCGGGAAATTTTAATCACCATGTTTGCTACGAACATGTGTTTACCCGAACATATGAAACATGTTCGTTGTGAATGTCATGTTTGCATGAATGCCCAAAATTAAGAACATTTTAACCCCTTTTCATTTTTATTTTTTTTGCTATTTTGACACCCATAATTGTAGAAGAATGATCTCCTACTATAAAATAAAAAATGTCAAAATGTGCTACTCAGAGCAAGCTTTCCAATGACTACAATTGTAATACATATTTTAGTCATTAAGACTTTCAAATATGAGTTTAATTCATTATAGGTTCATTACCGATTGAACATCAACCGACTTCGACACCTCAAAAAAAATTAGTAAATTAGGTCAATTTTTTTTGAAAAATGCATGGCAAATAGTTTGTTGAGATAACTTTCTATTCAAATTATTTTTTATGTTTATGATAAATTGACTTCAAATTATCTGTGTCAAATGAAACATATGTCTAAATTACAATTGGTGTCACTTCAAAACTTCATAAACTATACAATATTCAACCAAAATGAATCAAACTAAATGCATCCTCTGGATATTGATGTTACAAATATAATGCTAAAAGAATTACTTCATTATCATTTCTAGAAAAAAAGTTATGTGTGTCAAATGGACTGTCACTCTTTTAAAATATTGAATTTTATTATGTACCACTTTTCAGAGGAGATGAAAAAATGGACATTAATAATATTTTTATAGATTAAAAAATATGGTTACAAAGTAGGAATAGAGTACTAAAAATCATTAGTTTATGTCATCTTAAAATTATTTATAGTTTTGGAGAAATAGTCACTTGATCGTGACATTTGTTGCAAAAATATTGATTTCAGTGTCAAAATTGGTCAAAAAGTGGAACCCATTATTGTGGAATCACCCTAAAATCCACTTGGAAATCTATCAATTTTCTCCATAGGATTGAAGAAAAAATTGCGCTCTTCTTTGAAAAGAACTTTTTTATTTCAAGATAGTAAAGTACCATCCATTATCATCCCACTAACACCACAATGGTTTTAAACATTACTAGGAATAAAATGCAACTAGTAAAATCCTTTCCTTCCTTTGAGGAAATCACAAATTTCTAGGAATGCTTTGGATTGTAACCCTTAATGCCCTCTACATATGACATCATTTTCCCACTTTCCATAAGCTTGTACAACCTAAATTTTCTTTTGAATTCCTCACAATTATGTGGTTCAATTTTATATAACTCCTAGCTACCTCTCTAAGGAATCACACAGCCTAAAAACAAAAATGCATGATAACTCTAGAAGACCTAGATTTCTCAATGTTGCAAAGAAGAACACTCTACTATAAATTAGTGAAGGAAAAATTACAAAAGGAAATATGGGAAATGAGGAAGCAAAGAAACCAAGAAAATGGGTAGGAAATGAAAATATTAACTTCCATTGAATGTATTGGCATTATTATTCAAGATGGTAAAATCTTGCATGATCGCCACATGAGCCTTGGTGGGAATAGACTTCAAATCTTTTCAAATTTATATGTACTCATTGTACTTTCCCAGGGAAGCTAGTCCATTAACAATATTATTTCCCTTCCATTGAGTACCTTTGTAAAAATCCAAATGATGAAGGAGAGTTTGTTCCTATCACTATTATGGAATTTTGTAGTCTATCTCCCTGTAGTATAGATTCTTGAGAGTATGAATTCGACTCTCTCTTTGAAGCAACTACAAAAAAAGATATAGATCAAGTTCATGTCTATGAAAACCTCATCAAAGTAGGTGAATCATCTAGGGTTAGGTCAGATGAGTCCTATCTAACTAGTGTCCTTGAGTCTTCAATTAATGACATTAGTGCTCAAAGACATTTGAAGAAACTTATGGATGAAGCTTCTCTAGGTCTCGAATTGCTTGTCCAAGCATTTAATGATTATACCATGAATGCAATTGAACCCATCAAATCTCTTTCACTCACTTATCTCAAGCTCATAGATTGAAATTCCAATGCATCTAGTGGAGTCCTCACATTCTAGAATGATTATGCTCTTGCCTGCAACTTAAACGTTGTCAAACCAATAATGTCTCCCACCAATGAACAAAGCATCAACATGACTGAAGCTAACATCAAATATCTTGGTCATACAATTAGAAAGAAAATAAATAGAAGGTCTGATCGTGAAAACCACATTGTTGTAGTGTTAGAACCTAAAATAGTAAAAATAAAAGATGAATCTAAGGGTGAAAAACTCTATGAGGCACCTACGGATGAGATATTTGATGCACTTCCTACTCATTTTCAAGAAAAATCATCAGTGTTAATAGAACCAACATAGTTGATCAACTTGGGAACAAAGGAATAGCCTCACATGATACATCTTGCATAGTCACTGTCTTGAGAATAAAAAGAGGAATTCATCACTAGCTTCTTCCAAGAGAAAAAGATAAACTTTGCATGGACATATTTAGACATGCCAAGATTATATCTCAATCTCATAATGCATCACTTTTATATTGCACCAGGAGTTAAACTAGTCAAACAAAAACTTAGGAAAATGCATCCTTGTGTTGCATTACTTGTCAAAGATGAACTAGAAAAGCTTCTGAAAGCTAGTTTCATCCATGCTATTGATTATGCTGAATGGATATCAAACATTGTTCTAGTCTCCAAGCATGGAAAATCTATTAGAGTCTATATAGATTTCTGAGATCTAAACTTAGCATGTCTAAAGGATGATTTTCTGCTACCTAACATTGATATGATAGTGAACACGATAGCAAGGGTATGACATATAATCACTCATGGATGTATTTTCTAGTTATAATCAAATCAAATATGCACCAAAAAATTAGGAAAATACTACCTTTACTTGTGCATGGGGAACTTTCTATTGGAAAGTGTTTCCATTTGGCTTGAAAAATGTTGATGTCACATATCAAAGGGCAATTACTACAATTTTTCTTGATATGATGCATAAAACAATTGAAGACTATGTGGACAATACTCTAGTTAAGAGTGTAAAATACAACATCCACCTTCAAGATTTGGAACCTACCCTAGATTGCATGGATAAATTTAGTCTGACACTTAATCCCAAGAAATATTCATTTGGTGTAACATTTGGGAAATTACTTGGCTACATTGTGTCTAAAAAAGGAATTGAGGTCAATTCAAAGAAAGTTCAAGCCATCATGGATATGCCTCCACCTCATTATATTAGTCAAATGAGGGGCTTACAAGGAAGACTTCAATACATTTTGTAGATTCATCTCGCATCTGGTGGATAGGTCACAACCTTTTACCAAGACTCTACATAAAGGTGTGAAATATAACTAGAGCCAAGATTGCAATCAAAGCTTAACATAGATAAAGAAATACCTTGCCAATCCACCAATCTTGATGCCTCCCATCTATAGGAAGCCTCTGATTTTGTACATCTCAACAATAGAGACATCTATGCATATCTTGCTAGCTCAATAAGACAATAATAACAAAGAAAGAACTATTTGCTATCTAATTTGCATGCTAATCTCCTATGAAATGAATTATAGTACCATTGAGAAGGCTTTCTTGGCAGTCATCTTTGCTTCCCAAAAGTTGAGACACTACATGCTCACTCATACTACATGACTGGTCACTAAAATTGATCCACTAAAGTACTTACTTAATAGGGCAGCTCTAATAGGGAGATTGGCTAAGTGAGTCATGATCTTGAGTGAGTTTGACATTTAATATGTTAAATAGAAAGCTATCAAAGGACAAGCAATTTTTGATAAGCTAGTAGAGTCACCAATATAGAGTTTTCTTCTGGTAAACATCGACTTTCTTGATGAATCAATTCTCATGCTTACACACCAAACTTGGGTGATGTTCTTTGATTGTTCCTTCACACAACAAGGATCTAAGGAATACAGGATTTTATTTCCTTGTACGAACAATAAATTGTAGAATATGAAGCTCTCATTAATAGCATGAAGATTGGAGTTGAATGGAGGGTGGATTAGTTGAAAATCTTTGGTGATTCACAACTCATAATCAACCAGGTCAATGATGTATATCAAAAGAATGGTGATAAATTGATCCCTTATAAATGCATGGTGGATGACCTAAAGAAATACTTTTCTCATATCACTTTTCAATAGGTTCCTTAAGCAAACAACATGTGGCTGATGCCATGGCTACTCTTGCTTCTTTGTTAAAAATGTCAAAGAATGATAATCAACACAAGTTCCTAGTGGAAACATTACTCTTCCCTATCTATAATTCCCTTTAATCTCAAATGATCTATATTATTGTAGGAAATGATTCATCCCACTACCACCACATATACTCCTATCTACATGACCAAACCATCCCAAACAATCTAACCCAGAATAAAAACTATCAACTTATCTATAATGCTTTATGGTATGTCATTATTGATGACAACTTGTTTAGTAGAGGTCTTGATGGAACACTCCTTAGGTTTCTAGAACCCAATGAGTCCAAACATGTATTAATCGATGTCCACAGGGACATTTATAGATCTCACTCTAATAGCTTGACACTAGCTCGTAAACTTATTAGAGCTAGTTACTATTGGCCAAATATGGAGCAAGAGGTAATCAAATATGCCAAGTCCTATAAATAATGTCAGCTCCATGGGAATTTGGTTTATGCTCTAGCCAAGGAGCTAATTTCATCTATCATGTTGTGGCCATTCCAACAATGGGCCTTTGATCTTATGGGCTAGATTCCAGCCGTCTTCTTCAAATGGACACAAGTTCATCATTACAGCTATAGACTACTTCACAAAGTGGGTAGAGGCAATCCCTCTCTCTATAGAAAATGGAAAAACTATAGCTCTATTTATCATGAATTAAATCATATGGAAGTTTGGTGTACCTTCCTCCATTATTAATGAAAATGGAGGATAGTTTAAAAATAAGTAAGGTGATCCTTAAGATCTTGCATCACACAGTTAGAAAATCTAGAAGGGACTGGTACCTCCAAATTAATTCGACCTTATGGGCATACAGAACAAGTATCAAGACTCTGACGAGTACAATGACCTTTTCTTTAGTATATGGAGTAGATGTTATGCTTCCTATTGAGGTTTAGATTCCTACTTTGAGAATCTCTATGAAGGGCCTCATTACTAACAATTATTATAGAATATCTCAGCTTCAAGAGCTAGTATTGTTGGATGAATGTCAGTAAGTGGTGCATGTGGTCATCTTTGAGCTTATTAGTAATGTATGTCTAGGAGCTACAATAAGAAAGTTAAGCCACATGACTTCTAACTGGGTGATTTGGTTCTGAGAGAAAACCCTAAGAATCAACAACAATGGGTACAAAAAGGGAAGCTCGAACCCAACTAGCTTGGTCCATATATAATCACTGTAGTGTTTGGATCTAGTGCTTACCAAGTTTCTACAGTCGAGGGAGTGGTGCTCAAGGAGCCTATCAACACTCTCCATCTGAAGCCATTCTATCACTAATCTGGTTCTAAAAGATATTTGTATATATCTAAATGTCCCAAAAAAAATTATTATCTTGGTGAAAACCTAGCAATAGGAGCCTTGGTAATACCAAAAAAATTGAAAAATACAAAAATACAAAAAAAAAGAGAAAAAAAGAGAAATACAAAAAATTGAGAAAAAAAAAGAGTGTCATTGATGAAAACCTGGCAAGCAGGCATCATGGTAGCAAAAAAAAAAAAAAACAATTTCCAAGAAGGTGAAACCCTGGTAAATAGGTGCCTCTTGTTCCAATGTTATATCTTGCAATGCATCTTTTGGCTCTTGTACAGTTGCTTTCCTACTTTCTATCATGTATCCATGGATTGAATCTTGTCATAACTTGGCGGTAACACCCTACAGTGTCATAAGAATCTCTCTCATGTCAGTTACCAATTGTTCTAATTACATCTACCTATTGTCACTTTTGACACTTTTGAGATTCCTCTGATGGAAGATCTCTCATGTTAGTCACCATTTGTTCTAATAGTGTTTTCCTACTATCATTTTTGTCACTTTTTGAGATTCCTCTCATGGAATATCTCTCATATCAGTCACCAGTTGTTCTAACTGCATTTTTCTACTATCTCTCAATTTCCTACCAAGGTTCTTCTTATTGAAGATTACTCTTTGACTTCAGTCACCAGTTGTTCTATCTATGTCTCTCTACATTTGTCACTATAATAAAGATATTTTTTTCACATATGTTCTAAACATTGACACTTGAAATCAATCCTATAACACAAAAATTTAACTGAAAACAATGAACTTGTTGGCATACACTAAGCTTTTCTTTGTTTGTTTAGCTTTTGCTTTATCATGCTTCTTTGAGAAACTCGATGATGTCTCTTTCAACTAGAGCAGCAAGGACTAGGGGCATGATCTTTTTTTCTTTTTGTTTGTGGTTTAGTTCAAATTGTAAAAATTTGGCTTGGGCCAGAATTCATCCAAGAACTAAAGAACTCAACACAAGCACACAGTAGACCAAAATAGATAGAGTATGATCAGAATGACGATATTCATTCAATAACTAGTTGAGAGTACACTAAGAGTGCCTAAATATAAAGGTCTTAGGAGAGCTTCTAGAATGCATAGAAGTCAGCATCATGGTATGTCATACAACCAGACACATGTCCATCAGATATGGGTTATCCTCCATTAAGCATGGGATTAACTGCAATGATGTGAGGATAAGCCTACAATGGTGTAGTACGCAAATCAATGGTGTAGACAACATGTGCTAAATGAGGAGTGCGGATAATTGTTTTGTCATCATGTTAACTCAGTGGATGATGCATACTCTTGTGTTGTAGACACCATGTGCATAATTAGAGTTGCGTAACTCAATGAGAGTACAAAAACTCCTAAGTGTCTCACCTAAAATAATAATAAAATAATGCAAAATAATTAAATAATGCATTAACCTAAGTAAAACTTAAGTAAGTGTAATAAGTAAATACTTATTTACACCAACACCCCCCCTTAAGTGCAACTTAGGGGAATGCCCTTAAGCTTATGAAATCTAGGATGAAATGCAAGAATGGGTCCCGACTACTAGGCCATGTTAGGTACCCATGTACATAATTATATGCAATCTCCCATAAAGTGGGGAAAGAGGGAAAAACTCATGGGAAAAACCCTCCCCTAGAAAGAGAGATGAAAGAGGATGCATGGATGGATGGAGTACTCAAGACCCCCCCATTATGAAATACATCCAATATATACATAAGAGAATGATAAGAAGAGGAAGAGAGATAAGAGAGGCTCCCCCCACAAAAGAAGAATGCCGAATAGTGACTGCTCGGATGAAGAAGCTAATCTAAGATTACAGAGTGGTGTTCCTCCCCTTAGGAAGAAATAATGCCAAGGGTAAAAATGAGACGCTTCCACAGTGTGTGGAAAGAATCCCATGGATAAGTGATGTCTCTGAAACCTTATCAACTAGCTAAAGAACTTGTCTCAAAGAACTGTTTGTCTCTGCAATTGATGAAGAACCCTGCTGCAACTACTCATCATAATTATCCACAATCACTACAACCTAGGACGATTGATCATGTAGAGAATGAACAAGAGAGTTAGATGGAACCCTTGCGAAAACTAAAGAAGGTAATTTTGCATCAAGAAGAAGAGGCAGATGATGAATACTATCCCCCAAATCTGTCACTGAAGTTGTATTTGGAAGACTAGATGTACCCTGCTATTATGGACCTATCACTATGGCGATGTATGCATGTGGACTGAACTAAAGAAGTGACCTCTCACTACAACTGTTGATAGAACCCCACATGTCTAAATCTATTGAAGCACTATCTCTAAAATCACTATCATTTTCCACATTATATGATGTGCGGAGAGGAGTAGAGGACAAGGTTGGAGAACTTTCCTCAAAATGAACATCCTTGTCCACAAATATCTGATGTGTCTCAGGATCTAGAAGTCTGTATTCCTTCACACTGTCTTCATAACCAATGAAGGTGCAAGGTCGAGGTGACTGTGCCTTGCAACCCCTAGAAGATATCTTGGCCCATGCAGGACAACCGAAGACTCTGAAGTGTGTCACAATAGGTTTTCTACCGCACCATGTCTCAAAAGGAGTTTTTCCATCAAAGGTTTGATGAGGAGAATGATTAAGAATGTGAGTGGCACTGGAGATTGCTTCAACTTCTAATGATGGATCTAGAGACTTGGCATGAATGATGCAACTTTCCATAGACTTAAGAGTTTGGATCCTCAATGCTACAACATCTGTCTTATGTGGACTGAATGTTAAAGGAGTTTGAAGATCAATTACCTCATGTCTACAAAAGTCCTTAAGTCTTTTGTTCACATCCATGTTTCCATTATCCATGCAGAGTACTTTGATGGCTTTCCTAGATTTTCGTTCAACATGAGCCTTGAAGTCTAGAAATTTGTCCAACACTTCACTCTTATTATGAAGAAAATAGACCCAAGTGAACCTTGAGAAGTCATCAACAAAGGTAAGTATGTAGTGACCCTAGCTGAATGCAAAAGAACCTGCTAATACCATGTGAACCATTTGTAGAACACCTGTTGCTCTAGAAGACTGCCCTCTCTATAACTTTCGCTTTGGATGCATATCCACTAAATCTGTTGAACATTTTCTCTTAGAAAAGTTGATTTGAGGTAGACCTTTCACCATATTGTATGTGCAAAGTTGCTAAAGATAGCGGTAGTCAAGATAACCATACCGCTCATGCCATAATTGCATGTTTGAATTAGATTGAGATAACAAGGCCTTTGAAGGAGACTTGGGCACAAAATGAGAGAAAGAATATAACCTTTTGTTATTATTTACTTTCCTCACTACAAGCAAGGAATTATCTTTAAGGCTGTGGACTTTTACTAAGTTTGGAAGGAACTCAACTCTATGTCCATCTCCAAGGTGAGTGATTTGGTAGATTGATAGGAGATTTGAACTTAGGTTTGGAACATATAGAACCTCTTGAAACTCTCCATTTTCCATTTCCACATTTCCTTTTCCTTCAACTTCCATTTTTCTACCATTGGCCATGAAGATGTGTGGTACCTTTGAGTGATTCAATGAAGAAAAAGCCTCCTTTGAAGAACCCATGGGATATGAGGCACCTGAGTCAAATATCCATTGCTTTGAAGAGTTTAAATTAGCCATGAGTGATTGCCCTTTTCCCTTTGAATTTGAAGACGACCCTTTATCCTTATAAGCACTAGGCAATGGAACATTATGTTTCTTCATGATGTTGGTTAACTCATCAATCTTTTTAAGATAACACTCTTGCTCTTCATGACCCAATTTCTTGCAATAAGCACACTTCTTCTTCTCCTTATTATTGTTGTCCCCTTTCTTGTTGGAATTCAAGGACTTGCCTTGTTGATTTGATTGTGCTGTTGACTTTTTTGCATCCTCATATTTGTCTTTCTTCCATTTCTTTTTACCCTTTCCTTTGTTTGAAGATTGTCTAGCTAAATGTTGAGAACCCTCATTGGCCACCAATGCTTTGGACTGAGGTGTTTTGAGAATCCCCATTGATTTCAACTTGTTTTCTTCATCATCCAACAGTTTAGCATATTAATCAAAAGTGACTTTCTTGTAGGAAAACCCCAAGGTAGTCTTTGAGGTGTTAAAAGAAGATACAAATGTGGAATATTCTGATGGCAGCTTTTTATGGATGAGATAGATTAGTCTATCATCTTTGATAGAACTCCCACAATTAGTAAGCTTCATCCTTAACTCATTCACCTTGATGATGAAGTCCTGTGTTGAGTCATACAACATAGGATCTAAGGAGACAAGCTCATCTTCAATTTTGAACATATCCTCTTTAGGTTCTTTACCATATAGGCTTTCAAGGGTATCCCAAGCTTCCTTGGATGTAGTAAATTTCTTGATTTGATACATAATTTTATCATCTACCCCCAAACATATATCACCTAGGGCTTTCCTATCCATTGCTACCCAATCTGAAATTTCACTTGATGATACAAAATCACCTGCTAGTTTAGGAAGAATACCATCTACATATTGTGAAACTCCATTATGCATTAAGTGATACAACATTTTGATTGACCATGAAGCATAGTTATGAGGAGTTAATTTAGGAAACTTAAAGTTTCCCATAATGCAAAAAATGGAAGAAAAGAGAGAACACAACACCAAGAACACCCCCCATTTTCACTAAATCAAGAAACCCCCCCCAAAATAGATGCTTTGGGCACTTTATCAGTAGTGTGATTACAATGGGCCACTCACCAATTTTTCCTTTTGTGGACTTTAGATTTTTCTTGTTACAACCTCTATATGGAGTACAAATCTAAAATTTTACAATGTGCTACAATTTTGAAGCATTACAAAGAAAAGAAAGGCCCTATTGTTGAAAGTAACACTTTTGTCCACACATAACTACAATCTGATACAAGATCAAAAAAGTAGACAAAAAAATACACACTTTCAAAAAAAATGAAACCTATTTTTGGCTCTAGATGTGCCCATACGGAGCTTTTGAAGTTGCAAAATGTAAGATTATGCAGGTATAGTCACCAAAAAATGCAAATTTTGAACAATCCATGCACCAAAAGTAAAAAATAGCTACACCACTAAAAAATTTAGAAAATTCTACCCAATTTCAAAAAAAATGGCACCTGATTTGGAGTCTGAATGTGCGAGTTATGGCCTCCTAAAGTCGGACTGCAAAAACCAAAATCAATCTGGAGAGGGGTTGAATCAGCGAAATATGAGGTTAAATTTGATGGTCATACAACCATTGCAACAATCATAATTTTCCCTAAAATGACATCCAGATGGGGCATCAAATTTAAGATCATAAACTGGTGACATCAGCACAAAATTCTACCCTTTGTTGACGTGGTAGATGGCATGTCAATCTGTACTATACAAATCATATGGAAAATGATGTGTAGCAAGGTACAGGATCTGATGTGGTGTTGATTAGGATGATGACCTGTCATAGGTGACTGTGCAGGCACTCATACACTACTTGGGTTCCACATGTATAGGATGATGTGGAGTCCAGTCACTATTGACTGCACAGTGACTTATGTGGCTATTGGCCACGTGTCAAGTGCATATTGGGTCATGGGTCTATGCATTGTGCCTGCGTGTAATGTAGGAGCCTCGTCGAGTTTTGCAAAAGAAATCACCAAAAGACTCAGATCACGTTGTTGGAGAGAGATTACTCTCCTAGAGTCTCATGGATATTATCCCACATTGGTGGGAAGTGCACTTTGGGTCACGTGTCAAGTGCATATTGGGTCATGGGTCTATGCATTGTGCCCACATGTAATGTAGGAGCCTTGTCGAGTTTTGCAAAAGCAATCACCAAAAGACTAAGATCACATTGTTGGAGAGAGATTACTCTCCCAGAGTCTCATGGATATTATCCCACATTGGTGGGAAGTGCACTTTAGGGGATGTTTAAATTTGAGAGCCAGTGGAAGCAATTCAAAGGTAACCATTGGCTTTGTTTCCGCAGCCGAAAATGTGGGAATGACCATCGGTAACCATGGTCATATTGGATACTATGATCAGCTATGTAGTACGGCCTGCCAGAATATTTGATTTGTGCAGAAGAATTAAATGAGCCCGCTCTATAAAATTAAACCCTGCAAAATAATTTATATCTGCAACCAAAATATAGAGAGCTGAGTCGAGGTGTCACTGCTCAGTTTAGCCAAAAAAAATTTCTCTGTTGGGCAACTATCCCAAAAATAAAAATTCAATAAGTACCTAGAAATAGAGAGAATAAATGAAATTCAGATGTGGAAATTAATGATCAGATCAAATAAACAATCATACCCAAATTGCAAATCGGGGCCTCCTGGTTCTGATTTGCAAATTTTTTCCTCATGATCAACTTTCACCTAATATAGGCAAATTTATAGTTGATCTTTACCAAATCGACACTTTGAACGCAACGATGAGGTCAGATTTGGCTCTAGATGCTCCCAATTTCTATGGATCCTCCAAATTCATGTTGAGGTACTGAAGCATGGATGGTCTCGAATGGCTACATGATGAGAATCTCCTGTAGCTCTGATACCATGTAAGAATTTGGCTTAGGCCAGAATTCACCCAAGAACTTAAGAACTCAAAAAAAGAACACAATAGACTAAAATAGATAGAGTATGATCAAAATGACGATATTCATTCAATAACTAGTTTAGAGTACACTAGGAGTGCCTGAATATAAAGGCCTCAGGAGAGCTTCTAGAATGCATAGAAGTCAACATCATGATATGCCATACAACTAGTCACATGCCCACCAGATATGGGTTATCCTCCATTAAGCATGAGATTAAGTGTGATGATGTGAGCATAAGCCTACAATGGTGTAGCACGCAAATAAGTGGTGTAGACAACATTTGCTAAATGAGGAGTGTGGATAACTATGTTGTCATCATGACAACTCAGTGGATGATGCATACTCCTCTGTTGTAGACACCATGTGCATAATTAGAGTTGTGTAACTCAATGAGAGTACAAACACTCCTAATTGTCTCACCTAAAATAATAATAAAATAATGCAAAATAATTAAATAATGCATTAACCTAAGTAAAACTTAAGTAAGTGTAATAAGTAAATACTTATTTGCACCAACACTAATTGTTGTCACTTAGGTTTGCACCCTTGTCCAAGGCCTATGCGTGAGGACAACCTAGTGAAACATGGAAACAACCTCCAAGCTGTGGGACTTGAACTGTGAGGTTGAGTCTCCGGAGAAGGCTGACTTCCTCTTACTATCAGGGTGCACCCAACTACTCTTGGAGAGGAAAATGGAGAAAGAGAGCATGAAAGGAAATCTAACTAGTTCTAATCTAAGGAGGTGATGCACCAAAATAGAGTGTTCGGACCAATCTTTTCACATACATGCACTATTGAACTAGAATGAAACTAAGGATATACACATCCAGACTTGCTTTAATCAAATAACCACATACAGATCAGAAAATCAAGATGAATGACACAAGGAAGAGGTTCGCTTGTATATCATTCACAGGCCAGCAAAGATACAGTCATGCAGATTACAAATTTCCACAAAACAATGGTACAGGCAAAGAATTCTTGCACTTTAATACCAATGGTTGAAGGAGATAAGTAGAGAATCAGACAGTTCAGAGGCATAAGGGAATTTTCACTAGAATTGCAGAGTAATAGCAGAGGAAAATCAGAGAGAAGGTCCTCCTTAATAAGAAACAAAACTTGTCTTTATAGTTCAGGCATAACTGAGATCTTTTCCAGCTGAAGTGACCCTACAGTTACCTATTGTTAAGTCCTGCAGAGGACAATCATGGAAATTTGAAGAAAATCTGATTTTTTGTTGCAAAAAGTGTTCTAAGAGGACTAAAAATGGTGCCATCATTGTTTTTACTGGGTAGATGGATTGACTGAGATGGTGGGGTGTTCTTCCTCATTCTGCATTCATTCCGAGTAGGTTGGGATTGATCATGAAGATCAGATCGCACAATAAAATTGATTACCTTCATTTTTGGGTTCATGAATCGGCAGGGTCAGCGAGATCAAATGGTTCCACATGCTGATTGGGCCACACGGGCCAATTACATTCCTTCCTTCTACCATTCTGGACACCTTTTCCACATTTGACCACCCTTAATATTGACTGGGCGCCATGTCGCTATTAAAAAGTCTTCGAAAATCCTGATGGCACCATAGTGCCTAGTGGTCTCAACCTAACTATGCCACCTTTCCACCATCCAGCCGTAACATCAAAACTAACTACCATGTTGACTGCGATGATTGCTCTAACTACCAGCTGTTAACCATCAACCCTGGTCTGCTAGCGAGACACGTGTCAGCAAGATGCTATGTCGCTATGGTAAAGATCGCACAACTTCACCATAGTGAGACAGTGCCTTTTGTTGATCTGCCCTAATTTGACAATCGTGGAGACTCGTCATGTTCCATGCTTGCTTTTCAACCTCTAGGCTTACAAAATGCTATCAGAACACCTAGCATCACCTTCATGATCGCACCATGGCGAGACCTGGCCCCACTGACACATGGCGAAAGGGCGCCATGGCACTATGGTAAAGATCACACAACTTCACCATATCGAGATGGTGCCTCTCATTGATTTTCCTTGATCTGATGGCAAGCAAGATAGATACTGCCCCCTACCCCTCAGTGTATCAATAAATGGGAACCAACCACATGCCAACTATCTATATTTCCTGCACCTCCAAACTTGGACCCATGAGGACATGTGTCCTCCAGGCGCCAACTCGCTATCATAAATCTTGTGCGGCTTTTCCATAGCATGATGGCGCCTACCGTTGATCTGCCCTAATCTAACAGTGGAGAACTTAACCTTTTACTACACTGGTTGCGTTGAAGATCTGGTCCCATGCTCTATCTGTGTTCTGACCTGACATATGTGGTTGTTCCCTATTGGCCTAACGAAGCACCACCTTGGAAGAAAATCATTGGTCCAACAAAGCATCAATCTGGAGGGTCTGTACTACTTTGACCTTACTGAGGGGACACATGGCACCCAGGCACTATGTTGCTATGGGAAAATCGAGGCCAACTTCCCATAGTGCCATGGCACCCAATGATGACATGTCTTCTAATTTGCACGTGTCTTGAAATGATTCACCACCATGGCACCGGACTCCACCAACTGGACAGATGAGGTACAAAAATGGGACCCAACCACTTGCCTGAAGCTCTCACCATGGTGACTTTCTGTTGCCGTGAACCTTGCCTGCTGAACACTGGGACTCACCGTAGAAACACCCTCTGGCCGACCAGGTGATATGTTGCTATCGAAAAACTCATGAGTTTTCCAATGACAACATGGTACCTTGCTGCCCTTTTGAACTTTTTGGCCCATCAAAACATGTTCGCCCAGATGTGGACCACCATTGCAACATGTCATCAAGGTGCCATGTCGCTAACATAAATCTCGTGCAACTTCCAATGGCGAGATAGCGCCAACCATCGATCTCCCTAGATCTGACAAAGGAGAACTTGCGGGCCACAAAAAATATGTTATAAGGTTTGAAGCTTGGTATTTTTTAATATTTCCATAGGTATGGACATTTCAAAGGCGGGAAGGGCAATATGAATTATGAATTTTGGCAGGAAGATCAAACTACAACATTTCTGGCGACTCACAAGGGGCATGAGCCTGCTCGATGTATGACCAATTGCCTATAAAAAATCCATTGGGTCACGGGGTTTGAAAAGTATGAATTTGAGAACTGCAAAACCCTAACCCTTTTGTGAGGAGATCAAAACATTGAAAATCCTAGCTTTGCCTCTACAACCTCAAAACTCTCAAAACTTCGAAAGCTGGCGACTCAAAGAGAGAACCGTGTGCATGCGCACTACTTGAAAAGCAGGAAACAACAGAAAGAAACTAAACTACTTATGTACATGGATTCACAAATCCTTAAAAATAGGGCTTCAGATAGATCGCATTGACTGGAATGGGCAAAATCTCTCCATTGGGCCGACTTAGCTGGAATGCATTAGCCTATTTGCAACAGGCAATCAGATAGGGGCCACTCCATAGTGCATCAAATTTGGAATGTCTTCTTGGTTTTTCTCTGTTTGAATCCCACTTTAGAACTAAATCTCCTTCTTTGAAGGTTTTGACCCTAGTTTTCTTATCAAAACTCCTTTTCATCTGCTGCTTATGCATCTCTAGGGTCTGCATAGCTTTATTTCTTTTCTCTTCTAACTTAATTAGCTCTGTCATTCTTACTGACATGGCACTATCTTCAACCAATTCAAGCTGATGAGCCAACTCCAAGGATGGGAATTCCAATGAGATTGGGAGTCTGGCTTCCCTACCATATACCAGCACAAAAGGTAAATTCCCAATAGATCTCTTGGGTGTTATCCTATCAGCCCATAGAGCAGTTCTTAATTGCTTATGCTAGAACCTCTGATTGTCTTCTATTGTCCTCTTCATGATTCTGATCAAATTCTTGTTGGAAGACTGAGCCAAACCATTACCCTGGGGATAGTAATTTGATGATGTGCTCAGGTAGATATTGTGATTCATTGCCCATGCACAAATCTGGGTTCCAACAAAAGACTTAGGATTGTCTGAGATGATAGTAGAAGGAGCACCAAACCTAGATAGTATTCCATCAAGGAATTCAAAAACTGATGGTTCTATGGCATCCTTCAAGGCAACTGTCTCTATCCATCTAGTGAAATAATCAGTAGCAGCCAAAATCCATTTATGACTTGCAGTAGATAGAGGATTAATGGTGCCTATAAAATCTAACCCCCATTGGGTAAAGGGATGATCCACCTGAATAGGACGAAGGGGGAGAGCTACAAGCCTCTGTTTGCCTGAGAAGAAAGCACATTTCTCACATTTTCTCACATATCCATAACAATCATGGAACAGAGATGGCCAATAATAACCAGCCCTCATGATCTTCATGGCAGTTGTTCTTGCAGAGAAATGGCCACCATTCGGGCCATCATGAAATTCCTTAATCATCCTCTTAGCCTAATCCTCTTCAATGAATCTTAGTAGGGTCCCATTAAAATCCCTCCTAAATAGGATACCATCAATCACAACATAGGGAATGGACTGCAGTCTATATTGTCTCCTTTTAGTTCTGTCCAATCCTGGAGGGTATCCATTCCCTGATAAGAAGTTCTTCATGTCATTTATCCAGCTCCTTGGGCCATTAACATTTCTTACCTTCTGTTGCTCTGTTATTACCATAACAATCTCTTCATCAAAATCCTGGCCTGATAATATTTCTTTGCACAATCCTCTCCCTCTTACCAGCTTGGTGATGTGAATATCAACATCATACTCCATTACCTTAGTGATCCATCTAGCTCTCTTTTCATTGATATCCTTTCTTAACAGGAAATCCTTTACACTGGCATGGGGCACCAGCAAATGGATTTTATTGTGGGATAAGAGGTGCTTGAATTTCTTCAAGGCTCTAATGACCACAAGGGCCTGTTTCTCAACAAAACTGTACTTATCTTCATATTCCTTGAGCCCTTCACTAAAGAAGGCTATGGGCTACTCCTCATCCTTGTCATTTATTTGAGTCAAGATGGCAGAGATACTTGACTCACCACCTAGGGTGTAGAGGATGAAATCTTTTTCAAAATTTGGGTTCATGAGAGTAGGGGCTGAGGCTATGGCTGTCTTGATCTCTTCAAAACTCTCCTTCCCTTCCTTGGTCCATAAGAAGACCATACCTTTCTTGAGCATAGTTGTAAGAGGTTTCACCATGGTAGCAAGATTAGGAATAAACCTTCTTACAAAATTTATTCTACCAAGGAAACATTGCAGCCCCTTCTTGTGTTTAGGAAGAGGAAGGGCAAGTATTTCCTTTGTTCTTTCTGGATCAATGGTCAGCCCATCCTTAGATAAAATGTGTCCCAATAATTTTCCTTGGCTTGTATCAAAGACACACTTGGATGGGTTAAGGGAAACCCCAAACTCTCTACATCTTAGAAATACCTGTCTTAGATGATCAAAATGATCTTCTACATTTTTTGAATATACAGTTATATCATCAAGGTATACTAAGACAAACTTGTCAATTAATTTTTTGAAAGCCATCTCCATTGCCTTCTGAAATGTGGCACCTACATTTGTTAGTCCAAATGACATCTTGCAATAAGCATAGGTGCCCCATTTAGTAGTAAACATTGTTTTATGTCTGTCAAATTCCTTAAGAAACACTTGGTTATAACCAGAGAATCCATCAAGAAAAGAGAATCTCCTTGACCCACTAACTCTGGATAGGATTTGCTCCATGGAAGGGAGAGGATGGTGATCTTTAAGAGAAGCCTGATTAAGATCCCTAAAGTCCACACACAGTCTAATTTCTCCATTCTTCTTTCTTACAGGGACAAGGTTAGCTACCCATGATGAGTGTTTGATAGTAAATATTATATTAGCCTCAATTAACCTGGATAGCTCCTTTCTCATTAGAGGTTCAATCTTAGGATTCACTGGCCTCTATTTTTGCCTTACTGGTTTGGCTTTATCAATTAAATCTATGGTATGATGAAACAAACTAGGGTCAAATCCTTTTAAGTCATCATATGTCCAAGCAAATACATCATTAAATTCTTGACATAGATGAATGAAGTTTTATTGCTCAATTTTGAAACATACCTTCCCCATATTCAAAGATTTTCCATCAGCAATTATAACTGGGGCATGATCATCCTTTTCTGTAGCTAGATTCATTCCTTTGCCTCTTGTTTGATCATCAGGATTAAAGACACTCTCTAAGGTAATGAGACCCTTGGGCAACTTGTTAGAACTAAGATGAATGATCTGATCACCATACTGATCTTGCAATCTTGACTGGTTTCTATCTGACAATTCTGCCTCATTCTACAAGAAACTCACAATTTGCTCATTAGAATCAAACACTTGCCAATGAGTGTTGTTGTTAGGGATGGCAGGCCTCACTACCACCCTTATTTGTTGCTTCTTTTCTTCCTCAAGATTCCCTAGTACATCATAAGTTGCACCCACTGCTGCAAGTCTATCAGCATGTCTATTTTCTTTCCTAGGAATGCTTTGAATATTAAATGCATTGAAGCGCTCAAGCAAATCCTAGAATCTATGTTTGTAAGACTTGAGCAGGCCATTTTTGGTGATATTCTAGTTTCTCACTTGGTTAACTAGCAACTCACTATCCCCATATACTCTCAAGGCTTGAATTCCTCTCTTTTGGGCAAGTAAGAGACCTTGAATCAAAGATTCATACTCGGCCACATTATTGGTGCAACTGAATTGGAGCCTAAAGGAGAAGTAGTATCTTGTTTGGGCAGGAGAGATCAACACAACACCAGCCCCTAACCCATTTCCATTCCTTGAGCCATCAAAGTACATGCTCCATGTTCCACTTATATCATCATTAGTCCCGATTAGATTAGGAACTTGAGCATCTTTCTCTATTATGCAATATGCACTAAGGCCTGTCTCAAGAGTTTGTGACGTACGTTCAAATTGATATGTACTAGCTCATTCATCCAAGAAGAAATTAGAATCTCTGCTATGGAAGTGGCAGGCTCATTTACTATGTCATTTTCATCCATCTCTAGAATACGACAATTTATATTCATGAAGTTGGGGGTGTAAGATTCAGTGTGATGAATGGCTTGAGGTTCTACTCTAATTGAGGCATTGGCTCCATATCTGGTCTTAAATGAGATATATGACCAATCAGTAGATATGAATCCACCAATTTGAGCAGTGAAGTCTCTTGAAAGATAGATAGCAAAATAGGGCTTGACTTCAACAACAGATATGTCTTGAATCACAGTGCAACCAAGGCATGCATGTAGGGCCATCTCCACATTCCTAAGGATACCTATAGTTTTGATAGTACTACCATCTAATTGTAACACATACCTAACAATGGGCTCATATTTCATTCCTAAAGCATCAGCAACACACCTAGGCATTACTGAGCTACTAGCCTTTGAATCTATCATGCAATTGTGGACTAATTTGCCCCCCTATAATCAGAGAAACATAGAATGGAGGAGGTCTAACCTTTTTATTTGTCTCCACATCCCCTACTAGTTGTACTAGACTTGTGGCACTCTCCATGATAGATGGCTGATCCTTGGGTTCAATCTTCTCTAATTCTTGCTGGAGCATCCTCTTCTGCATTGGTATGGTAGCAAAAGCATCCCACATAGAAATGTTCACATTTGTCTTCTTCATTTGATCTACCACACTGAATGGTGTATTAGGAACTTTAGTAGAAACTTTGGGAGCTGTACTTATAAGAGGTTGAGATGGGGAAACATAAGGATCACTTGCATCTTTCTTTCTAGAATCATGCTTTTTCTTCTGTGAAGTACTTGTTTGTTCATTTGCTGCATGTGCATGAGGTGTAACACTTGAAGTTGAGGCCTGCTTAGGAGAAGGAGGGGCAGCATTTTCTATAGCTCTCCTCTTACTTCTTGTGTTATGAGCAACGAAATCCTGGTTTACATTACAATGCTCCCCAATCTAATGATTCATGAAAGAGAAATCATCATGTCCTTGAATATATGAGATCTCCTTGGGATGATCATCTTTGTATGATTGCTTTGTTGCAAGTTCTTGGTCAGTTAGGGCCAAATAAGATTATGCCTTTTGGCACATGTAATAGGCATAAGAATAGTAGTAGGAAGGACAGAAATCTTGATCTTGGACCAAGTTATTTTGAGGGACTATAGCTCTGTTCTGATTTGAGCTTGAAGAAGAAGCAGGACTATTTTGCCTACCCTGATCAAAAGAGCTATTCCACTGGTTAGGAGGCCTACCACCATTTGGAGCTTGATATTGCAATTGGGGAGGCTTGCCACCTTGAGCTTGCTGCCTTTCTAAGGCCACCACTTTGTTACTCAGTTTTTGTATTATAGAAAAACTATCCTCTAATCTCCTTCCTTGGTCCTTCAACTCCCTTCCCTTCTCTTACAATTTTTTATCCAGGGTCTTCTCTCTTTTATCTGTATTCAACACTAGACCTTGGAGCATCTCTTTGAGTTCATCTATCCCATTTGAGGATGTGGAAGCTTGAGGGATTCGAGGAAGGGCTTGTGATGTAGAAGTTGTAGGAAGAGGGGCTATTGTTGGTTGGTGGTTGGGAACATCATGAAAGAAAGGCATAGGAGGCCTTGGAGCTAGTTTGCCTCCTTGTATCAGGATGTTCTCAGCTTTTATGGCTATCTCATAAGCATTAGGCAAGGTATCTCCTCCCATAGTTTGGATTGTAGTGGCAATATCACTGTTAAAAGCTCTAAGGTAATGCAAGAAGGCATTACCAGGGGTAGGTTTCACTATAGTAGGTATTCTATCAAATGTCTTTTGAAATCTATAATTAAAATCAGTCATACATTCATGGGGGGGCCTTTTTATAGTAGTCAGCTAGTCTAAAAGTAATAGATGGTCACTTCTATCCTCAAAATGTTTGCATAACCCTGCTCCTAGTCCATCCGAATCAGTTATAGAACCATGAGCTAAGCCTCTATACCACTGTAACACTTTTCCTTTTAAAGATGAGGCTAGAAGTCTGATAGCAACATCATTCTCTGTGATACCATGAATATTATAGACATTTGCTAATTCTTGGATATGCTCTAAAGGGGAGATGGAAGTTTCACCAGTAAAATTAGGTATACTTTTCAGTGCAGATACTGGTATATCATTTCTTTGGGCTAACAATAGAGGACTTCCACCATTAAAGGTGGCAAAAGCATGAACTCTTGGTTGTGCAATGTAAACAAGTGTTCTATTAATGAGTGTTGATGGCAATCTAGGCTGAGTTCGAATAGTAGGAGGAGTAGAGATAGATCTTACATGTATATTAACTATTATTACACCCCTAACTGGTGATAATGAAGTTCTAGTCCTCCCTCTTCTAGGATTTGAAAGAGAAAGCTCTTGATATTGAAATTTACCTCTAGAAGATGCCCTTGTTTCAGCTCTTGGCACGAATCACTGCAGCTTTGTCCTGGAACCAGATTTGTTGATGTTCAAAGTCACCAAGTACTTTGAAAAATCGGCCTCTTGAAGGCTTGAATACTGAAGCCAACACTACTTCTTCAACATTAATCTCTAAAACTCTTTCTTCTTGACACCGATAGACTTTAAATTTTTGTTTAAAAAAAAAGTGTCCCACAGGGCATGCCAAAAACTATTGTCACTTAGGTTTGCACCCTTTTCCAAGGCCTATGTGCGAGGACAACCTAGTGAAACATGGAAACAACCTCCAAGCTGTGGGACTTGAACTGCGAGGTTGAGTCTTCGAAGAAGGCCAACTTCCTCTTACGATCAGGGTACACCCAACTACTCTTGGAGAGGAAAAGGGAGAAAGAGAGCATGAAATAAAATCTACCTAGTTCTAATCTAAGGAGGTGATGCACCAAAATAGAGTGTTCGATCCAATCTCTGCCCATACGTGTGCTACTAAACTAGAATGAAACTAAGGATATACACATCCAGACTTGCTTTAATCATATAACCACATACAGATTAGAAAATCAAGATGAATGACACAAGGAAGAGGTTTGCTTATATATCATTCATAGGCCAGAAAAGATACAGTCATGTAGATTACAAATTTCCACAAAATAATGGCACAGGCAAAGAATTCTTGCACTTTAATACCAATGGGTAAAGGAGATAAGTAGAGAATTAGATAGTTTAGAGGCATAAGGGAATTTCACTAGAATTGCAGAGCAATAGCAGAGGAAAATCAGAGAGAAGGTCCTCCTTAATAAAAAACAAAACTTGCCTTTATAGTTCAGGCATAACTGAGATCTTTTCCAACTAAAGTGACCCTGCAGCTACCTGTCGTTAAGTCCTGCAGAGGACAATCATGGAAATCGGAAGAAAATCTAATTTTTTGTTGCAATAGGTGTTCTAAGAGGATTGAAAATGGTGCCATCAATTTTCTGACTGGGTAGATGGACCGACTGAGATGGTGGAGTGTTCTTCCTCATTCTACATTCATTCTAGGTAGGTTAGGATTGATCATGAAGATCAGATCGCACAACAAAATTGATTACCTTCATTTTTGGGTTCATGAATTGGTAGGGTCAGCAAGGTCAAACAGTTCCACATGTTGACTAGGCCACGTGGGCTAATCACATTCCTTCTTTCTATCATTCTGGACACCTTTTCCATGTTTGACTACCCTTAATATTGACTAGGTGCCATGTCGCTATTAAAAAGTCTTCAAAAATCCTGATGGCGTCATAGCGCCTAGTGGTCTCAACCTAAATGTGCCACCTTTCCACTATCCAGCCATAACATCAGAAGCTAACTGCCATGTTGACTGCGACGATTTCTCTGACTGCCAGCCATTAACCATCAACCCTGGTCTGCTAGTGAGACATGTGTCAGCAAGACACTATGTCGCTATGGTAAAGATCACACAACTTCACCATAGTGAGATAGCACCCTCTGTTGATCTGCCCTGATCTAACGATCGTGAAGACTCGTCATGTTTCGTGCTTGCTTTTCAACCTCTAGGCCCATGAAATGCTATCAGCACACTTGGCATCACCTCTGCGATCGCACCTTGGTGAGACCTCGCCCCATTGACACGTGGCGAAAGGGCACCATGTCGCTATGGTAAAAATTTCACAACTTCACCATAGCGCGATGGTGCCTCCCGTTGATTTTCCTTGATCTGACGGTAAGCAAGATAGATACTAACCCCCTGCTCCTCAGTGTATCAATCAATGGGAATCGGCCATGTGCCAACTATCTATATTTCCTACGCCTCCAAACCTGGACCCACGAGGACACATGTCCTCTAGGCACCAACTCGCTATCGTAAATCTTGTGCAGCTTTTCCATAGCGCGATGGTGCCTATCGTTGATCTGCCTTGATCTAATGGTGGAAAACTTAACCTTTTACCGCACTGGCTACATTGAAGATTTGGTCCCACACTCTATCTTTGTTCTGACCTGACATACATGGCTATTCCCTATTGGCCTAACGAAGCACCACCTTGGCAAAAAATCATTGGTTCGACAAAGCATCAACTTGGAGGGTCCGTGCTGCTTTGACCTTACTGAGGGGACACGTGGCACCCAGGTGCTATGTCACTATGGGAAAATCAAGGCCAACTTCCCATAGCGCCATGGCGCCCAATGATGACATGTCTTCTGATTTGCACGTGTCTTCAAATGATTCACCACCATGGCATCGGACTCCACCAATTGGGCAGATGAGGTACAAAAATGGGACCCAACCACTTGCCTGAAGCTCTCACCATGGTGACTTTTTGTTGCTGCGAACCTTGCCCGCTGAACACTGGGACTCACCGTAGAAACACCCTCTGGCCGACCAGGCGCTATGTCGCTATTGGAAAACTCATGAGTTTTTCGATGGTGACATGGCACCTTTCCACCCTTTTGAACTTTTCAGCCCGTCAAAACATGTTCACTCGGATGTGGACCCACCATTGCAATGTGTCATCAGGGTGCCATGTCACTAACATAAATCTTGTGCAGCTTTCGATGGCGAGATAGCACCAACCGTCAATCTCCCCAGATCTGAAAAAGGAGAACTTGTGAGTCGCAAAAAATATGTTATAAGGTTTGAAGCTTGGTATTTTTTAATATTTCCATGGGTATGGACATTTCAAAGGCGAGAAGGGCAATATGAATTATGAATTTTGGTGGGAAGATCAAAATACAACACTAATGATAAAAAAACATCCATATAAAAGGGGTGTCCATTATAAGAGCCTCCATCTCATATTGGAAGTCCATGTGTATCTCAACTCCATTTACATGAATAAATTAGTGAGGTTGGTTCTTCTCCTTACTTGTTGGAGTGAAATCTTTATGCTACCATAAATACTAATACTCATCTTGTAAAGAGAACATATGGGTCATTGTGAGTATAACTAGCACACTTTTGTCTCAGGTTACGAATGCAAGGGTCATTGTGGATAGAATACTTACTGATTACTTAGCATAAAAAAAATCACTCCTATGTTTGGTGTGTTTACATGCAAGAAACCTTCTATTCATCCTATCTTTTATGATTTTATGCTTATGTTAACTTTCTACAATAAAAGGGACAAATGTTCTGGTCATTTTGGCTTCTTGTGTCTCAAATGCTTACATTTAATCCAAACAAAACTAGAACATATGTCCTATTCATATTTCCATGATTGCAATATTAGTGGGAATTTTATGGCATATGGGGTTTTTCTATATGCTCAATGATGATAATTGTTGAAGGTTGGTAACCAAACCTAGGGTTACATTTAGCCTAAGGTTGCATCTAGCATAGGGTTGGATTGCATAAAAACATGATTTGATTGCAAATCTACTTCCATCCTTTGTGATGAGGGATTGTTGGCTTCTTCAAAGTATTATGCTTCTTTGTGGCTGCACAAGCATTTGGTTCTTTGGTTCATCCTCTCGATCTTCATGGAATAACTATCACTATCAATAAACAAAACACTACATGAGATGTTAGTCCATTTACATTTTTTCATTTCATACATACTATCATGATTCAACTCATCTACACTACATTTATATATTATATAAAATGTGCACCCATACATCACATCATATTTGAATCCATAAACCATAGCATAAACATCTTAGGCATAACAAGCTATAAAGACAAAGAGAGGAAGTGACACATGTGATGGTACTCAAATCACAATCTCTCTCTCTCTCTCTCTCTCTCTCTCTCTCTCTCTCTATCTATATATATATATATATATATAAAGTGTACAGTGGGGCAAAAATGGATGTTACTTGAGCACTGCCAATCTAAAAAATGATACAAAATGGTGCTTGAACACCAATCAATACATAGCTAGATCAAAATTGGAGCAAACAAATCTAGCTCTCTACTCTGCCCTCACCTCTTAGAGAAGGAGGAGGATGAGGAGGCATATCAGGTCTTGTCATAGGCCATGCACCTCCCAACTCTCAAGCATACCAGTAAAATCAAGGCACCTACTCAACCTCATCTAGTATGACCACTGCATATGCTACAAAATAGTAAGCCACCTTGGCTAACTATAGCTAGATCTTATCCTACTACTGCATAAAAATCCTATTTTCTATCTCTAACTACTCTCACAGCCTGTAGATCTCATGCTCCCAGTCCATGATCTAGGAGTCTCTCACAACCACCTATATCTATAGCTCTCCCAACTATCATTGTGTAGTCTGTATCCACTCCCCCTAGCTCTTATTAGGGCCTCCTAGGTCTATATTAGGATATCTTCACCCTTTCCCTATAGCAAGCTGATCCTACATCTCCTCATCTACCTGCTTGGCCTACTCTGCCAGCTACTCTACCTTTGTGTGAGGCCTCTGGGCATCTCCTCTAATGGATCCCAAGGAACCCATCTCACCTCATGGATGCCTATTCCCTATCCCACTCCCACTAGCACTAGGATCTACTCTCATCTATCATGGAGGAATAGGTACCTACCATATCCTGTGTCTAACTCCCTCCTACTAGGGCTGCTATAGTGGTGCCTATACTGGCTAGATTGGTGTGGCCATCCCCACTAGATCTGTGAATTGTGAAAAATGATGATTCAAAAAATGGGCTTGATATGTGGGAGTTATCCCTCCATCCACTACTACCAATAGATAGTCCCACTAGACACCCACTATCATGTGCATGTCAATCATCAATCATCCTGGGTCTAATCTAGGTGACCAACCTTGATCTATATCTATAGCTAGCCACACATACGAACAACACTCCTATGAAATTTCATGTGGATAAATGTACTATCACCACATGGAGTCAAGGGAAACCTCTCAATGATTGATATCGAATGACCAATCAATGGTCGGGAGGAAAACATGTATCCAAGCTCTACCTGTGCATTATCCTAGACCTCTATCTCTCTCCATAGTCTCCACACTATGGCCACTAAGTCATCCAGTCACACCCTCCACAACTTAGTCTTCCCTAGAGCTGTCTAGGTAAGCTGGCCTTTTTATCCACAAATGTATAGCTCCATGGGCTACCTCTCATCTAGAAAAATAGGTTTGGTGATTGGTAGGTGCTCTCATGCCTAGATCTAAAGAACATAGAACCTAGCAGCCATGCTCTTCTTCTCATGATACACAATCTTGTGCATCTTGTGGAACTTGTGCGAAAGCATGCATTGACCCCACCCATATCTCTTTGGGGTCTCTAACATCATTTGGAGCATTTGGCCCCATCTACACTCTAATCCATGTTTTCCTCTATCCGACATCAAGAAATAGTTGATGAATATAGCCAATACTTGATGAAAATCTATGAGTGGACCCGTACATCTGTTGTAGCTCCTCCCAAATGATGGCTCTACCCATGATGTGGTTCTCCTAGAAGATGGCCCGTAGTACCTCTATCCTAGTGCATGGTACCATGTCATATACCACTTTTTGTACATGAAATAGGATCCTAAATATCCTATAGATATCCTATAGGGTCATCATCATCTCCCCCTGTAGAAAATTGAATATGGTCGTCTATGAAAGGAAATGCTCTATTAGTGTTGTCCAAAGGTTGTGATTCATCAACATTGGTGGAATCTAGAAAAGATACGATAATTCAAGCCTATCAATATGTACCATATCAACATGATTGAGCTGTCACAATAAAGCTCCATAAAGAAAGTAATCTACATCCAAATCCAATATTGGTAAATGTAATCTACATCTCTTCTTGACGAATAAGATGAAGTATAATGAAAAAATCAAATTTGAAATTTTACAACTTGCATTTAACACCATAATTTTGAGAAAAATCTCATGTTCTCATGTGAGATTTCACATCATCATGTGGCAACACACATCTTCAAGTGAGAAGCAATCAAACACTAGGCAAAAAATGAACAAAAATTAGGGTATCTCGCACAACATATGGGCATCTTCCATGCAAGAAAACCCATAATACTAGGCAAAGAAGTACATGCTTGATACTTCTTCACACGAGAAGAGATTGGATTCATGGAAGAAGAGACATCCTTGCATGAGAACCGACACAAAAATAATTTAAAAAGCTCTAAAACATTCTAAAATCACCTCGATAAGCATTAAAATTAAATTGCAAAGCAAGGTTATCGACTACTCACCAGATGTCCATACTCTGTTGGATAGATGTGTAGACAAGGGGACCACCATTTTCACCTTAGAGCTCTCTTCTCTATAAAATACAAAATTTCATATGAATTGAAAATGATCCTTTGGGCCCTTATATAGGCTTTGACCTAATTTTTCAAAGTGCTCTGATCGATGTGAAAATCACCCCCTAGCTATTTTGATTGCTCTAAATCCATTTTTAGAATCCAATTTGAAATCTAACACACTTAAACCACTCAATCACATTTTAAAATTTTGGAACCAATGCGATCAAATGCTTGTGCAGTCCAACTTTTTCTTATACTTTGTGAATCTTGGAATCCTTTCAAATCACAATTTACTCAAAAATTTTGAAAATTCTAGAAATAGTCAAGTCAAGTCAACTTCATCGACTTTGGTCAAAATTGGTCTTTTGGACCTTGAAATCGCTCTAGATTGACTCCAAATTTTCTTTTGATCTTTCTTATCTCTTCTATATTCTTTTGACTCTCTGCTTTCTTTAGTATCTTTTAACATACTACTTTGCATCACTATTTCTAGCGTGTCATCTTTCAATTTTTCTCCTGAGGGGGAAGGATGATTACATCATTGAATATGAATTTCAACTCATTTTGAATCTTATGTCCTCATTACTTGGGGCACCTTTTTCCCCTCTATCTAAAATCTATGTCGACTATCTCATCTTCTCATCAGCTAATCACATCTTATAGAAGTTCTTATTAGAGTAAGATGGAAAAGTACTAGGATAGTCTAAACCCTAACTCCTAAGGATCAAGTGTCATTTTGGGGATGATTCTACAACTCATGATTGGATCTTGTTATCCTTTTGGACTAGTATTTAGGTGTTCTATCTAGACTCTGGGGGATTAATCTCTATTCTAGAGATAATTCCAAATTCTTGCTAAGGATTAAGCATCGTCCAAGAGATAATCCTAACTTTTACTAAGAGTTAAACCTCATTCTAGAGACAATTCTAAGCTCTTTATTTTGATCACTATTCAATGGAGAGGTATCAAGACAGTCTAAAGCCTAACTCCTAAGGATCAAGCCTCATTTTGGGGATGATTTTATGAATCATGATTAATCTTTTAATCTTTTGATGTATAGGTATTGGGATAGTCTAAATCCTGACTCCTAAGAACCAAGTCTCATTCTTGGAACAATTCTATGAAATTTGACAATCTTTGTGCCATTAATCTTTAGTATCTAGGCATTCTATTTGGATACCTGACGGTTAGATTTTGCTTTGAGGATAATCTTTAAAAGCATATCAATCTTCAGTATCTGGGTGTTCTATCTAGATCCCCAAAGGTTAAGCCTTGTTCTAGAGATAATCTTTAAAAGCTTGTCAATGTTGGTATCTAGGTGTTCTTTCTAGATCCCGTAAGGTTAAGCTTTGTTCTAGAGGTAACCTTTAAAAGCTTATCAATTGGTCTTTGTATCATCAATTTCAAAACCAATCTCATTTCTTGATCTTTGCATCATACTTCTAATTTTTTTGAATCGAAAATGTTGCTTGCACATTCATTCAAAGAGGGGAAAATGTAATACCTATTGATCTCAGATTGGTTTTGACAATTGAGTGTTAATACACTTAAGAAATTTTCTAAGTTCATATCGAGTATAATATAGATGCTGAGTTGTAATGAGTGTTGAGTCACTCATGTGCCGAGTAGATAGATAGAACTGAGCAATTTTCAAGTGTCAAGTGAACAATATATGCTGAGCAAGTTCAAGTGTCAAGCAAGACAAAATTTTAGTATGTGATGAGCATCTATATTCAGAAAGTGCTAAGAAACACAAAATTGACATAAGAGTTTGTGAGAGTGAAAACTATTATGTAAACCATTTTTGAGCTGACATATGGATAAATCTTGAAGGATTAAACATAAGATCAAATCTATTTGGATTCCCTATGCAATCAACATGCTATCAATGAGAAAAATGGAAGGATTTGAGCGAGAAAATTGGATGAATCTCAATCATAGATTCACACCTAACCCTAAGTCATGAAATCTTTTTTTAAAGGTGATGAAGCCCCATACTTTACAGAGTGTGAGAGAGAATACATGTGAGGAGATAATGCTAGCAAAAGATTTGAAGGAAGTGAAACGGGTGAATTGATCAAGTTAAAAGTAACTTATAATAAGGATAGAATTGCATAATTAGTTAGCAGAACAAAGGATCAAGATTATAGCATTTTCATATTAGATTAGAGAGCATCAAGATGAACTAAATTGGGATCTAAAATTAGCAATATTAGATTGTAAGTGTATCAGATCAAAATTCTATTGTACTCTCTAACAATTGTTATAGTAGAATGAAATCCTATGGACTTAGGTTGGTTTAACAACCATTGTATAAAGCCTTTAAAAGGGTGAAATTCGAGGTCATTGTTCTAAATTTCTTTAGCCAATCACACTTCTAATAGGGTGTTAAAATCCTTTAATAGGGTAGGATCTAGCAATCCTTTGTAAGCCTTTAACAAGGCAGGCCTTTTATAGGGCAAACCTTTTATAGGGTAGATCATGAGAATGGTCAAAACATGTAACCTTAATAGGTGAACTTTATTGCTATAGTAGTGAAGAATTGTGGGTGTCATCCCCACCCCAGTTTCACCTTCTCATTGGAGGGTTTCTGGGTATTCGTATCTAGTGTCAAGTGTTTGTGTGGATGCATTTTCTTTACATGTTATTTCTATATGTTTATGCATGCAATGTTTTAAAGTTGAAAGTTTTATTGGTTAGAGTTTAGTACTTATGATTCACCCCCCCTCGAAGTATACTTCCTACTTGTTAATTCTAATAATTGGTATCAGAGATAAGTTCTCGTCAGGAGAAGCATTACAACTTGGAGAAAAGATCTTGATATGGAGGTTTACAAGTTGGGAAAGACTATTGAGAATTAGGAGATTGAGATACATCTCTTACTGCAACAATTGGGTGAAGCTAGATATTCCTTAAGAAGTTTGCTAAAGAGAAGGAAAGAGATTTCCATAGCTGAGAATGACACTCAATACAAGGAGATTGACACCACAAATTTATTTGTAGATGGTAACTCTTGTGAGTTTGATGCAACAATTGAAGATCTCATGGACAAGAACAGAGCACAAGTTGAGGAGATCAGAAATCTCAAGTTGGAACAATAATCACAAGCAATAATACTATGTGAAGTGACTAAACAAAAGAAGAAACTATATAGGACAAGGCCATGATTGAAAAGGAAAAAAGAATCTTGTCAAACAAATTGGAAGAAAAATCAATAGAGTTGTCTAGGATCTCAAACATGCAACTAGACACCATAAGTTAAATGATGAATTCCCATCATGAGTTGAATGTCAAGTACATTGAGATAACTACATTGATTACAAAATGAAAAATTGCAGAATGACCTAAAAAGAGAAAAGGAATTTGTAGAAAGTTTCAACAAGCCAAATGAAGCTATCAAGTACTTTGAGAAATTAATGAAATCCCCTAGATCTAGGAAAGACACATCAGGATTGGGCTATACAAGTACTGAAGAAGAAGAGTCATCCAAGACTATTGAACAAAGGAATGACAAAGGTAAGAACTCTAAACCTACTTGTCATCACTATGGTAAGAACTCAAAATGCTAGGTCAAAAAATATGGAACATTGTTACAAGTGAAACAAACAAGGTCATTATGCACATGAATGCAAAACTAGGACTATGCATGCACCAAGATTTAAAGGACGCTACTACAATTGTCAAAAGTTTGGATAAAAAGCCTTTGAGTCAAAATCCAAGTCCACATGGTCATCAAAAAAGGTAAGAAGCCTTGAAAGTTCCTACAACTAGGATTACAATAAAAGACATAGCTATCACTACTATCGAGCATATGGACACATCCATGAGAATTTCATAAGAACACATTTTAGTAGAAGCTATAATAGATGGTTGAGCCAAACTACATGCTTTAGTTGTTTGAAGACTAATCATATTAGCAAGCACTACCCAACAAGGATAAAGGAACCTAACTTAGAGTCAATCAAGGGAAAAGGCAAGGTAGATGTTGAGCACATTAGAGGAGAGATGAATAAGACATGGAAAATAAAAGGTGGAAGTAGCTCATCAAATGGAGGGATCACTTCACCTAAAGCATCAAGTGGTCACACCTCATCAAACTAAGCAAGAGAAGGTATGTGGAAGTGATATTTAAATGCTTTAGCATACATCAGTTCCTAGAATAATTTAGCATTGAAAAGGATAGATCAGCATGAATAAAGATGTACAGTTAAATCTGCAAAGATTTTCACATTGTTGCTGAGTAAGGAAAGTTGCCTTCAGATGCAGAGTAAAGTCCTAGGGTATCTTGAGCTGCCAACCAAAGCTAGTTAAAGTTGAGTGTGTAGTTGTTGCTGAGTAAAAGGAAATTCTTATTGAAGTTGAGTAAGAAAAACTCTAATGGATGCTAAGTGTAGGAAAAGAAATGGAAGCCAAGTGAGAAACAATTGCATAAGGAGCTGAGTGTACAACTATATATGCTCTAAGCATTAAATGTTATGTATTGAAGGGTATAAGGTCAATTTTTCAAAAAAAATTCAGCATTCAAACATAGAGAAAGAGTGATTAGAGAACATAAGTGATTTCCAAGCAAAGATTGAAGCTTATGTAAAGAGTTTAGCAAAGATTTAGCACCATTTCATCAATCTATGATATTTCTCAACCACTGAGTTACGCAGTTATGAAGTTTAACAACTTTTGAAACCCTAGTTTTGAAAATGGGCCTCTAATTCAAGAAATACCACAGACAAGGAATTATTTGAGGTTCATTTGGTTAGTAATGAAGTCAAGCAACCAAATTTTAGGCCAATACCTAAAGTTGCATACAAAAATGACTCTGATGGCACATTATCCATAATTCCACCAAAAGTAGTAATGGTTTAGGATGTTAGAAAATGTTATACTTGCAAGGTTAGAGAAATAAGTGATATTGAAATTTGACAAGCATATGACAAATTATGTGAAAATAGAGTTTTGAAGGAAGAATTTTAAATTGTTGAGAGAAAGGGCTTAACCCATGCCCTAGATTTCCCTAGGTTCTTTAGCACTAAGTGGATAAGAATAGTTTTGAGCATGATTCATGATGGATTCCTATGTTTGGAAGGTGGGCCTATTAAGTTTTCAAAGAGAACCATACATAGGGTGATAGTATACCCAACCCTAGAATGGCCAAAGACCCTGAGGAGTGACTCAAAAGAAGCTATTAAGAAGAACACTAGGGGAAAATGGAATAAAAGAAGCATGACCATTAAAACAATCAAAGATCCTCTTCTGTAATTTGGTGTGAGGGTCATATCCAAAAAAATTCTACTAGTCAAGCCAACTAAATGGTGTGCCATGCATTGCAATGGATGTAGGTTACAAAATTTTTAAGAAGGATAATACATATGATCTAGCCAAACTAAAACTATAGCCAATGATGGAGAAATGTAAGTCTAGATCAATTTTGATATGCATCTTTTTCTATGTTTAGAATGATTTTTTCTCTTTTGGTAAGATAGGATGGAAGACCAATAGGTCTATAGCCAATTTTGAAACCATCATGACAACCTATTTTGAGGACTTTAAGAAGTGCATGAAGCAAAGACTAAGGATTCCAATCTCTCTAGTAGATCATCATATCAATGATATTTGTTTCTTAGTTGACATTGATCATACTTATATCCAAGCAGTAGTATCAAGAGTGAGATGCCTAAGGCCATTTGGATAGGAAATAAACATTGGATATGAAATATCCAATAAGAAGAATAGGTCCAGGAGCCACTTGCCTTAACACAGGTACATGAGAAGATGAAGAGAAAGAAGGTGCCAATGAAGAGCAAGCTAAGGAATCACCAACTAAACTAGAGCATAAGAAGAGAAAAGCTCAGAAACAACCTACTGCTCAACCCAAGGGCAAAAAGACTACAAAACCAAGCCAAGCCAAGCCTATTGCCCCAACCACAAGAGCTACTACAAGGGCCACTAGTCAGAAGGAAAAAGAGAAAATAATAGAGAAGAAGAAGGCTATTGAGCAACAAGGTCTAGCCAAGAAAAAATTGAGAAGAAAATATGTTGCACAACCTGACTCTAATGAAGAAAGGACCAAGTCAAAAGACACAAGCCAATTTAGAGTGGTAAGTCATGCCACCAAGTCTGATTTAGAAAATATTTGAGATAATGTTAAAGATAATGCAGACTTAACATGCTTGAAGAACATTGATTTCAATAAGTTGAGTAGGGAAGAACAAAACATGGTTGAGGAATCAATCTATACCATGATGGCCAAGTTCAAGAACACCTCACTTGAACTTTACAATTCAATGCCCAAAGATTTATATTCTATTATTGAAAATAAATGGAATTATTTCCTTAACATGGAAGAGGAAATAAGAGAGTCCACATTAGCTTAAGTAATGCCAAAACTTACCAAAGGAGAAATAATAAAGGCTAGCAAGAAGCATGGGAGAAAATTTGCACCCAAATATAGAGCCTTCAACATTCTTCAAAACAAGATTAAAGATGTTGTCAAGAAGTCCACTCAAATGTGGAAGTTAATATATGGGCTAACTATTGAAATTTGATTGAAAACATCATTACTAAAGAAAGAAGATTATTGATAAAGAATGTTTTCAATTATTCTTGTCGCTGATGTCAAACATACTATTTTTTGGAATGATAATTGCTTATAAGATCCAAGTACAATGACTTTGTTGATTGTTGAAGAGGATTTAATCAATGAGATGTAACAAAAGCACCTAAGGAAAAGGTTGAGTTATGATTTTTCAATGAAGTACAAGGATCAGTTAAGGCAATGGTAAAATGATGTATTGATAATACACTTGAAGATAAAGAGGATGGCCGCACTTAGAAACTTTGGAAGAATAACTTATAACGAAACTATCTGCAAAGCTTGACTAAATTCATCAGTGGGTGCTAAGAAAGTTAGTTCATGCCGAGAATATTATTAGTATGTGCTAAGAAAATGCAAAATCTAGTGTGTGCCAAGTGAAATAGAAGGTACCAAGAAAGTTCATGTGTCGAGCTAGACAAAAATGTAATAGGTGTTGAGCATCAGTAAAACTTAGTTGATGCCAAGTAAATCCACAGTAGGTGTCGAGTAACATAGTATGTGCTTAGCATTAGAAAGTCAATAGTGCCAAGCTACTACATTATTTGAAAGGTCAAAGATTTGCCAGATTTGAGCTGACAAGTTTGTTACTTTGAACTTTGTGATCCAAATAGAAGATAAGGATGATGAGTTGGTGGCACAAAATTTTAGGTTAACTATTTTTAGGCGTATACAATTGGATTCTACATGATATTTCTAGAAGAAATGAAATAGGGGGAAGATACATTGTATCTTACCTAATCCATTCAAACAAAAAATAAGAGTGAGAAGATTAGAGCAGCAAAAGTATTCTAAACTTCTATTTAAGGAGTTACAAGTCAAGAAGCAAGAGTGCTTGGAAGTAGTGTGTGGTGTCAAGGAGAAGGCATCAAGATGGAGGAATAAAGTATAGAGACTCTGCTTCGGTAGGTGACCATAGAGGTGATTGCATTGGCACAATGAGCATGGAGACTCAAGGAGACAAAGCTTGAAAAGAGGACAAGATGTCAAAGTTGCAAAGACTGAAAGCTAGGAAAATTTGTGAATTGAATTGAGATCTGAAATCTACAAGTTATGTTGTGAGTTGTATCAAATCAAAAGCCCTTTTTGTTTCTCTCTAGTAATTGTATCAGTTAGGGAAAATCCTATGGACTTAGGTTGGTTTAACAGCCATTTTGTAAATCCTTTAATAGGGTGACATTCCAAGTGAATGTTCTAAAGTCCTTTGATTAGACCCACTTCTAATAGGATTGTTGAAATCCTTTGATAAGGTCACATTTAATAGTGTGTTTTGAAGCCTTTAATAGGGCATGCCTTTCACAGGGCACCACTTTAGATGAGTGAGAAAGGAGTAGCATGTTACTAGAGGTTTTTGCCAAACTGAGTTTCCATGTAAATCACTATTTTATGTGTTGATCTTCCATGTCTTATTCTTGCATGTTAATTTTTTAGTAACTTGCTAAGAAGAATGCTTAGCTTGGATGCATGGTTAGTTTAAATGGGCTCACTATACTTAGTAAAAATAATTATTAAGACATTTGGACCTTGAATAATTGATTCACCCCCCCTCTTAGTTATTCTAAAGTATTTCTAACAATTAGTATCAAAGTCATCTATTGATTTGGTTTAAAGGTACTAGAAGTAGAAAAGATCAAGATGTCTAAGAGAGAAGTTCCCAATCTCAACAAAGATAACTTCTCTGCATGAAATTTTTTAATGAAGCTACATCTTGGATCACTAGCTGATCATGCAAAAACTTGAATTGAAGTGGAACATGTTGATCCAACTGGTGTTCCTACTATAGAAGATATGAAGAAAAAGGAGCACAATCAGGCAATGTTGGAGATTTCCTTTGCTCTCATCTATGCTAAATTTGATGACGTCAAGGGATGTACCTCTACATTCAAGATGTGGGAAGCCCTAACAAACATTTATGGAGGAGATCAGAATGTCCAAAGAGAAAAAAGAAAAAGCCTCAGAGGATAGTTTGATGACATGAGAATGGAGGAAGGTGAGAACATTGCCCAATATGCCTCTAGAATAAAGGAAGTAGTAAGTGTAATAAGAAGTTTGTTTGGTCATTTAGATGATGAAAGTGTTATTAGAAAATTCTTAAGAACCTTGCTCCCCATCTATGCTATTAGAGTATCAACCATCCAAGAATTGAGATGCATACTAGGAAACAAACTAACTCTTGAAGGTATAGTGGGAAGATTTACTGCATTTAAGTTATCCAACTTTGATAATTAAAAATCTAAGAATCTTTAATCTACTGCCAAGGCCAAGCTATTATTGAAAGACACTAAAGAAGTGAAACCAAAGAAGAAGAAAAGAAAGATAAAATATGCATCCAGTGACAGTAGCATGGATGAAGAAGATGTGGAACAATTGGAAGCATTGTTGGCTAGAAGATTTTATAGAGGCAAAGGTAAATTCAAGGGTAAGCTTCCTATCATTTGTTTTAATTGCAATGAAGTAGGACATATTAGTGCAAGGTGTACATAGAAAATGAACAACAAAGAAGGCAACAAGTACAAAAATAGAAGAGAAGTTTATAGCAAGGATTACAAAGACAAAGGCAAAAAGTGCTACATTTTTGAAGAAGTGAATTATGATGAGAATGATGATAAGGTAATCTATGTAGCCATGAAGGATGAGTAAGATAAAGATAAGGCAGCAAAATTGGTAACTTATGTAAACAAGAATGATAGGTGGATCATAGATAGTGGATGCTCACATCACATGAAAGGAGACAAAAGTAAGTTTGTTACCTTAACTCAGTATGATGGAAATAGTGTTAGATTTGGAAATGATGCTCCATGTCTAATCAAAGGAAAAGGTTCCATTAAGCTTATAGAGAAAATTTCATGTGATAATGCATATTACATTGAAGGATTGAATTACAATCTGATTGTCACAACTAAGCAATGTAGGATGCAAAGCAAAATTTGGAAATAAAACTGCCAAAATCTATGACACTGATGGAAATTTGATAGAAAAAGTAGACCAAACTAGGAGTAATATATTTTACCTAGATATGGAGGATGCTACATGTCTTATTGTAAGATTTGATGATGTGTGGCTATGGAATAAAAGGCTATGTCATGTCAACTTTGATAATCTAATTAGCATCAAAAAAATGAAGAAAGTTAAAGGTTTTCCTAAACTGAAAAAACTTGACAATATAATGTGCAAATAGAGTTAGCTAGGAAAGATGACCAAGTCAAGTTTCAAAAGAAAAACCTACACTTCCAAAGAAGTACTAGAGTTAGTCCATACTGATTTATGTGGCCCAATAGAAGTGCAAAGTTACAAAGGAGACAAATATATAATGTTATTTATTGACGACTACTCTAGAATGATGACTGTCATGTTCTTAAGGAAAAAATCTGATGCATTTCAAATGTTTAAGTGCTATCTGACCAGAGTTGAGGAAGAAACATGGAAGAGTCTGAAGTGCCTAAGATCTGACAGAGGAGGAGAGTTGACATCAAAATAATTTGAGATATTTTGCAATGATAAAGGAATTAAGAGACAAACATCAGCACCTAGAAGTCCCCCATAGAATGGAATTACGAAGAGAAGAAATAGATCAGTGATGGACTATGCTAGAACATTAATGATGGAGAAGAACATTGCTCTAAAATACTAGAGAGAAGTTGTATGTACAATAGTCTACACTTTGAATCAAGTGCAAATCAAGAAAGGCACAAATGCAACACTTTTTGAATTATGGTATGGTCACCCACCCAATGTAAAAAATTTCAAAGTATTTAGTTGCAAGTGCTATATTTTTAAGGATTCTAGAAATGGAAAGTTTGATGCAAAGAGTGATGAAGGCATATTCCTTGGACACTCCACTAGAAGTAAAGAATATAAGTGTTTAAATACTAACGCTAACAAAATTGTGGAGAGTGCAAATGTAAATTTTGATGAGCATACAAAAGTTCAAGTTGATGAATCCATCAAGAAACTAGAAGAGTATAAATCCTTTGTATCCTTCTATGAAGAAATTCCTACTAAAGAAGAAGCTTCCAATCAAGTTGGAAATCAACAACAAGTTTCAATATTTACCAAGTCACAACTAGTGAATATTGAGTTGCATTTAGAAGTCAAGTTGTAGAATGATGAAAATGCACATTCTAATTCTAAAATTAGTACACATGAAAGAGATGTTGAGCTACTAGAAAGAGATATACACAGTGACTCTAAAGTTGAAAGATCAAATGTGGGAACAAGGACAGGACCAAGGCTATCCAAGTATGTGAGAAGACATCATCTTGCTAATCAAATCATTGGTGACAAAGAATCGATACCAATGAAAAGGAATAGACTAAGAAATGAATCATGTTTATTGAGCAATATTGAGCCCAAAACAATGAAAGATGCACTACAAGATGATGATTGGTATAAAGCTATGGAAGAGGAGATTGAGAAGATAGGGAAGAAAAAAACCTGAACTTTAGTTCCAAGACCAGTAGATAAGAATTTGATTAGTACCAAGTGGGTATTTATGAACAAGCTAGATGAGAATGTTGAGATCACAAGAAGTAAGGCAAGACTAGTCTGCAAAGGTTATGCACAAGAAGAAGGAATGGACTATGGAGAAACATTTTTCCCTATTGCAAGAATGGAAGGAGTAAGAACTCTACCTGCATATGTTGCTTACAAAGGTTTCAAATTCTATCAAATGGATGTAAAGTCTACTTTTCTAAATGGTATACTAGAAGAGGAATTCTACATTGAACAACTAGAGAGATTTTTTGATGACAACAACAAGGATATGGTTTGCAAACAACATAAAGCACTTTATGGTTTGAAACAAGCACTTAGAACTTGGTATGAGAGACTTTACAAATATCTTGAGAAGATAGGATTTGAGAGAACATATGACAACAACAACCTGTATATCAAGGTAGGAAAAGGTGAAGATATTCTAATATCTGATATCTTTGTTGATGATATAATATTTGGAGGAAAAGATGCACTATGCAAAATTTTTGCTAATCAAATGGAACATGAGTTTGAGATGTCAATGTTTGGAGAAATCAAATTCTTTGTTGGAGTGCAAGTACATCAACTAAAACATGGCATATTTGTGACTCAATCAAAATATAGCAAGGAGATACACAAAAAATTTGGCTTAGAGGATTTAAAATAAGTCAGTACACCAATGGTAACAAGACATAAGATATCTAAGAATGATGAGTCAGCTAAAGTAAATCAGACAATATATAGATCAATGATTGAAAAATTACAATATGTTGTACACAATAGACCTGAAATTGCATTATCTATTGGAATAGTGGCAAGATTTTTTTGCAAATCCAAGAGAAAATCATCTTGTGGCAGTAAAAGGAATAATGAGGTATGTAAAAGAAATAGATGACTTTGGTTTATACTATAAAAGGACTAAATTTTTTGAGTTGAATGCCTACACCAATGTAGATTGGGAAGGTAATATAGATGATAGAAAAAGTACCAGTGGAGGAGCACTTTTCTTAGGTAAACGATTAGTCACTTAGACTAGAAATAGGAAAAGTTGTACCTCAAGGTCCATAGTTGAAGCTGAGTATGTTGTTGCTACCATCAACTGCACCAATATTGTATGGATCAAGAACCTATTGAAAGGTATGAAGGAAGAAATAACTGAACTTGTGATACTCTATTGTGATAACACAAGTGCCATCAACATATTGAAGAATCTTGTGATGCATGCCAAAACAAAGCACATTGCAATTAAGTATCACTATGTAAGAGAACTGGTGGAAGAAAAAGAAGTGAAGATGGAATATGTCAACTCAAAGGAACAAATTTCTGAAATCTTCACAAAACATTTACCTAAAGATGCATTTGAGTATCTTAGAGGTAAGTTAGAGCTAATACCCCTATCCAAGGTTGTTTAAGTTCCAGGAAGATTTCCCTACATTAAATGAGTTGATTGTTGAAATGATATAAATTGATGTAGAGGATACTTACTTTAGGTTTTTCCTGAAGTAATTAAAATACTAAAATTCCAAATAAGACAAAAGAAAGGTGACAGAACGAGAAATTGGAGTTCCTACAAGTGCTACACTTGCATGATAAGATGTTGAAACAATATGTCTTTGGAATTCTTGTCAAAAAGGGATAAATAAAAAAAACTAATAAAATCTACAAGATCAAATGTGTAGGGGGAGAAATAGTAGAAAGGAAGAAGAAGTAAACAACAACTAAAAGGGAGAAGTAGAAACAAAGAATCAATTAGGATGACAAGATTGGAGAGGGAGTAGAACAAAAAGGAAAAGAGAGTGTATCAACAAAAGAGAAATCCCTAATACTTTGAAAGAGGGAGTTACTCATAGAATTCATAGGGAGTCATGAGAAATTCAAAATTCTTGGTAGAATGAATACTTTTGGATATAAAGTTTTCTTTTTGGCATTTGACTTACTATTTTAACCTAGTTAACATTTTGATAACTTGGTTGATCAGTTAGGTTTGTCATCAATGCCAAAGAGGGAGATTGTTGAAATTTGATTGACAAGATCATTGTTGAAGAAGGGATATTTTTGATAAAGAATGTTTTCAATCATTTTTTTGTCACTGATGTCAAACCTGCTATTTGTTGGAATGACAATTTCTTATAAGATCCAAGTATTATCACTTGGTTGATTGCTAAAGAGGATTTAATCAAAGAGATGCAACAAAAGCACCTAAGGAAAAGGTTGAACTATGGTTTTTTAATGAAGTATAAGGATCAGTTAAGACAATTGTAAAATAATGTATTGATAATACAGTTGAAGATACCAAGGTTGGCCACACTTAGAAACTCTAGAAGAATAAGTTATAACAAAACTATCTATAAAGCTTGACTAAATTCATTAATAGGTGCTAAGAAAGTTAGTTCATGCCGATTATTAGTAAGTGTCAAGAAAATGCAAAATCTAGTGTGTGTTGAGTGAAATAGAAGGTAAGTTCAGCTCCTAAGCTAGACTAAAATGTAATAGGTGCCAAGCATCAGTAAAACTTAGTTGATGCCAAGTAAATCCACAATAGGTGTGGAGCAACACAATATGTGTCAAGCATCAGAAAGTCAAT
Organism: Cupressus sempervirens; assembly: GCA_028749045.1. Taxonomy (NCBI): domain Eukaryota; kingdom Viridiplantae; phylum Streptophyta; class Pinopsida; order Cupressales; family Cupressaceae; genus Cupressus; species Cupressus sempervirens. The sequence goes on from CM053787.1 coordinate 414,934,423, forward strand.
ATTGTTGAACTATTGCACTACTTGAAAAGTCAAAGATTCGCCAGATCTAAGTTGACAAGTTTGTTACCTTGAACTTTGTGAACTAGATATAAGATAAGGATGATGAGATGTTGGCACAAAATTTTAGGTTAACCATTTTTAGATGAATACAACTGGATTCTACATGATATTTCTAGAAGAAATGAAATAGGGGGAAGATACATTGTATCTTACCTAATCCATTCAAACCCAAAATAAGAGTGAGAAGATTAGAGTGGGAAAAGTATTCCAAACTTCTATTTAAGGAATTACAAGTCAAGAAGCAAGAGTTCTTGGAGAGAGTGTGTGGTGTCAAGGAGAAGGAATCAAAAGGGAGGAACAAAGTATAGAGACACTTCTTCAATAAGTGACCATAGAGGTGATTGCATTGGCACAACGAGCATGGAGACTCAAGGAGACAAAGCATGAAAAGAGAACAAGTTTTTAGAGTTGCAAAGACTAAAAGATAGACAAATTTGTGAACTTAATTGAAATATAAAATCTACAAGTTATGTTGTGAGTTGTATTAGATCAAAAGCCCTTATTGTTACTCTTTAGAAATTGTATCAGTTAAGGAAAATCCTATGGAATTAGGTTGGTTTAACAACCATTTTGTAAATCTTTTAATATGGTGATGTTCCAAGTGAATGTTCTAAATTCCTTTAACTAGGCCCACTTCTAATAGCATGGTTAAAATCTTTTGACAGGGTCACATTTAACAATGTTTTTTGTAGCCTTTAACATGGTATTCCTTTCATAGGGCATCACTTTAGAAGAGTGAGAAAGGAGTAGCATGTTACTGGTGGTTTTTCCCAAATTGGGTTTCCACGTAAATCACTGTGTCATGTGTTGATCTTTCATGTCTTATTCTGGATGTTAATTTTCCAGTAACTTGTTAAGAAGAATTTTTAGCTTAGATGCATGGTTAGTTTAAATGGGCTCACTATACTTAGTAAAAAAAATTATCAGGACATTTGGACCTTGAATAACTGATTCAACCCCCCTCTCAGTTATTCTAAAGCATTTCTAACTCTAACAATAGTTAAGTAAGGGGAAGAAGATCTCTTTGAGGGAAGAAATAATGAAGAAGAGGAAGACAATGATAAGGAAGCAAAAGGTGGGAAGGAAAATATAGACAATATAGTGGAGGAGGAAACACAAAAGGGAGATGATATGGCAATTGCTAAAGAGCAAAAAATAGATCAGAGTGTGCAAAACACACAATTGCCACCTCCAAGCCCTCCACATGACAACAACATTCCTACAGAAATAATCAAAGTGAGGGATGTTCCTGATAACTCTAGTCAAAACATCAACCCATTAACTACAAAGGATCTTAAGAATATCCTTGACCAATCAACATCACAAGCTCAATTATGCAATAACCTAGTATTGGTCAATGTAGAAGAATTACAAAAAGCAGTAGCTGACCTGACTAGGGACAAGGTGGCAACACAAGAAAAATCTTCTACCATCCCTATAGCTACAAGTGGACAACCTAAAGAGCAAGCTTCACATGATACATTAGCTAAGGTTGATTTCACATTTTAAGTTACTACAACTACCGAGAAGCCAGTAAAGGAACAAATAGGATAGATGGATACTTTTATTCCTACTGCACAAGTACAAGGTGCACTACCACAAATAATTATTATTGATAAAGATAAATAAAGGGAGGAGAAGGAGATTCCGAAGGAAAAGAAGGAAGAAGCAATTCAAACCTTGGTAAATCTACCCACCACTAGGACTCCTATAAGAATGCCTTAGAAGTTGAGAATTGAAGCAATGTCACTCCAAATTTCAGCACCAAGCTTGAGCTCTACAAAGGCTAAAAGGGCATTTCACTATGGAGATGCTACATTAAATGAAGAAATAGTCATTCCAAAGTATGACTATGCAACCATGAACATAGACCATATCAATGATATACAAGAGGCATTGGAAAGAAAGAGAAACTTAGAGATACTCAAAAAAGAGTACAAGCAAAGGCAAGCACTAATTGAAATAAAAGACATCTTTTTAGGTGCATTCAAATTGTAGGAACCTGATAAAACTAAGCCAATAATGGAATAAATGTTTGAAATTATTGAATAGGTGACAAATGAAGACCAAGAGACAAATGTAAAAATAATGGAATGGTTAGACAAGAATTTTCAAGGAAAGGTGAATGAAAGAATATCTAGTGAAATAACACTATCACAGGTAGAGTTGGCAAATAAAATTGAGAAGGTGAAGGTAGTACTTGAGAATATATTCTCACTATACACAAAGTTGTGTGATTCTTCAATCTTCACATAAGAAACCAACCAATGAATAATGATCTTGGAAAGAAATCTAAAAGTATCAGGCATGCAATTGCCAAAAGATCTAGCTCAAAGTGAGAAGCACTTTCATACAACACTTCACACATAGAAGGAATTAGCTGTATTGATAGCAGAAGAGGCTAATACTAGAGCCAAATTAGTTCAAATACAAGCCATCCTAACCCCTCACATGGAAATTCTACAAAAGGAGCTAGTCTATGCAAAAAAATTATTGAACAAAGATCCTAATCTTTCAACATCAGATGGCTTAGTTCAACTTGCAGTAGAGACAAAAATACAAATCAAATCCCTAGAAGTTGCAATACAGAATTGATATGCTGCTCTAAGAATTGTGATGGACATGAACAAGACCTTCTTGGAAAAATACTCAGTTAGTGTATAGACCCTTAGACATAAGTGTCAAAAAGGGGGAGAAATTGTAAAAGAAGGAGAAAAATCAAAGGCCAGAAGGAAACTTAATCTACAAGGGGAGACATGTGAATGGGGAAGCCAACATGAAAGAGGGAGCCAAAACAAATAGAGAACAAAAAGGGGGAGAGAAAATAGTTGGAAACATGTCATAACAAGACATATTAGATATAGATTATAAGAATTTAGAATAAAAACAAAGAGTATCAATATAGAAAAATCACTTTACTTAGAGAGATTTTGATACAGAAAAGGTACATTAACTCAAGGGGAGTTATACAATTTTTAGGTATATCGTTCTTTACAAAATTTTGAACAAATTTTGAAGTTTTGTATATATGCCAAACAAAATGTATATTATACTTGAGGATATTACATTCATCATGTATGGTTATGTGTTTTTGCCACTCATGTCAAATGGGGAGATTGTTGATCTTAGATTGGTTTTGAAAATTGAATGTCAACACACTTAAGAAATTTTCTAGGTTCATGTCGAGTATAATATAGATGTCAATTTGCAATGAGTACTGAGTCACTCGTGTGTTGAGTAAATACTAATTGCCAAGTAGATAGACAGATTCGAGAAATTTTCAAGTATCGAGTGAATAATAGATGTCAAGCAAGTTCAAGTGCCGAGCAAGAAAGAATTTCAATATGTGTCAAGCATCAGTAATCAGAAAATGCCAAGCAACATAGATTTGACATAAGATTTTGTGAGGGCACAAACTATTATGTGAACCATTTTTGAGCTGACCTATGGATAAATCTCGAAGGATTAAAGATAAGATCAAATCTATTTGGATTCCCTATGCAATCAACATGCAACCAATGAGAAAAATGGAAGGATTTGAGTGGAAAAATTAGATGAATCTAAATAGTAGATTCATACCTAACCTTAAGTCATGAAATATTTTTTTAAAGGAGATGAAGCTCCATACTTTATAGAGTGTGAGAGATAATGCATACAAGGAGATAATTGTAACAAAAGATTTGAAGGAAGTGAAAGGGGTGAATTGATCAAGTTAAAAGTGACTTAGAAGAATGATAGAATTATAGAATCAATTTATAGAATAAAGGATCAAGATTACAACATTTTCATATTAGATTAGAGAGGATAAAGATGAACTGAATTGGCATATGAAATTAGCAATATTAGGTAATAAGTGTATCAGATCAAACATTCTATTATACTCTTTAACAATTGTTAGAACATAATGATATCCTATGGAATTAGGTTGGTTTAACAATTTGTATGCTAGAAGAAGTGACCTATTGGGAGCATAAGTCAACAAAAAACCATTAGTTTAAATCACATATGCATCAAGTACTTATCAAAATAAATGAGCTAACCAATGCTTTCTTGAGTTTTGCAACTCACAGCAACCAACAAACCAAATCCTCAAGAAACCTCAAACAACTCAACAAAGGCACCCATAAGAGGCCTTGTTGGTGTTATAAGATTGGAGGTATGTTTGGTGTGCTCTCCCAAACACAACCATGTGATTGAATCTCTTGAATGGTGAATGCGCAAATGTGAGTGATGAAACAATGAACCTATACTATATGAAATAAAGAACACCTCAAACAATGGCTATGGAAGAAGTTATGTTTGAAGGCATTCAAGGATGAAGATGTCAAATGAAACAAAAGAAACTAAACTAATGTGCAAGCTACACTAACATGCAAGTGAAATGGAGATACAAGTGCATAAGCAAACTAGATTAATGATAAAAATACAATCTAAAAACTAGCTACCAAGAGTTAGTATGCAACCTAGAAATCACTATGAAAGCTCAAAACTCAAACTAGAATAATAACAATGGAACTATAGGAGTTAAAAATGTGCAAGACAAGGGCTCTATTTATGGTCTTGAGATAGACCCTAGCTGAGGTGGCATTTATGTGATATCCACATAGTGCCACAAGGAGACACATAAGAAAGCCATGCAAGAGGTCAACATTCAAAGTTTGCTTTGGAGAAAAGAGTGGGGGATAAAGCTTGCAAGAGGGAGTGGTCTTACACATGTGTGAGCACCCACTTAGGCTTAAGGAGGGATTAGCAAGATGATTAAGGGTAATTAAGTGGGATTAAAGAGTGGATAGACTTAGGAGGATGAAAGTGATGAGTCTAGGCTAGGCTTTAGCCTAGGTTTATGATTAAATTAAGTAAGATTTAATTTAATCATAGGTTTAGAGGAATTAATGAGATGGAGGGATTTAAATAAATAGAATTTATTTAAAAGGGGAATTTATGGAGGATCATGTATTAAATAAATTTAACATATTAAGGCTGGTGGTATTTAAATTAAATTTAAATACCTTAGGAAAATGTAAATAATTAATTATAATGTCAAGTGCAATATTAAATAAATTAATATAGTCTTTTGGGATGATTTTAAGCATCTACATTTTGCTACTCTTTGATGTGATGTCAGGATAGCATCATATCAAAGAAAAGAAAATATAGGTTGCCCCAAAGAAGGCAGGAGTCCAAAGGGCAATGATAGAGGAGGAGGGTTCCCCCTCACAAAAATTGTGCAAAAATAAATTTTGGGTAATTTTTGCGAAAAGGTTTTTGGGAAAAAAGGAAAAAGGAGAAAAGGAAATAAATAGAGACATTGCATGGCTTGTAGGAAAATAGGGGATGAACACGGCCTAGGGAAGGCACAGGTTCAAAATGGGAACTTGGAGAGCTTATATAAGCCTCCAAGGGGCTCAAAGAAGGTCATTTGCACACCTAGAGAGAAGAGCATCTAGAGCAGAGATGGACCCTATTAATCATTTACAGCTTGGTGAGTGCATCAAGGAGTACTAGTGAGCAGTCGAGATGGGCCCACCAGTAAGTCATCTAATCCTCTTTGTAATTTTGGTAGGTTAGGCTAGGGCAGGGGCATTTATGGCACCCTAAATGAGGCAAAAACTCAATCATGATGGAGACAACAGTCTCCACCTTATCATCTACATAGATGACAAAAGGGAAGTCATGTTGTTTGTGGAGATGACAAGTCCTATCCTATAATCTATGCAAATGATAGACAAGGGAAACGAGGTCTATAGAGATGATAGGGTTCAACCTATTGTCTACGTAGATGACCAAAAAGGCTTAGGGAAGTGGAGACAATGGTCTAGTGTTGATCATCTCTACTGATGAAAAATCACCTGATAGCAACAAGGATAGTTGTCTACCCTAATTGATAGTTGTTTCAATCAGCATCTATAATGATTGACATCTATGCCAATCAGCATCACATATTGGTGTCTACATCAATTAACATCTACACCAATGAGGACCAATGGGTAGGGGACAAGTTATGATGCCCCATTTTGGCAACAACTTAGGCTAAGGAAACTGACACTTTGCATGTCTGTGCTACAGGAGGAGATGGTGGTGTTTAGGTAAGGGAACATTATCTGCTGACCATGGTACTAGAGGAGAGGTTGACTGATGTAGACTGGGGACATATTTGGCTATGTGGGTTAGAGCATGTCCATGAGTGGCCCTACTTGAGGGCACACTCAACACAACTAGCTGCTCTCATTGAGTGATGGCACACACTCACAGGGAGCTTCCATCTACCTACAGGTGAGGTGATAGTCGCATTGCTAGACATGTGATGGATTTTGCAAGTGCCCATCTAGGGGACCTATCCAAAGTATGTGTTGGAGGGCTTAGACCCATATCTGCAGGAGTGCTTTGGACAAAAACAATAGAGACTGCCAGTTTAGAGATCATAGCTGTCATGGAGAGGAGCCTTGGAGCTGAGACTGCCCTGATTGGTTGTATATCTAGCATCTCTGATCTAGCGTATGCTACTAGACAATGCTAGGTATGGCTTTCATATTGGTTGGGTATGGGTGCTAAGCACCCTTCTATAGGAGGAAAGAGAGGTCTACTACTAGGACCAGACCATTCTAGTGGAGCTATATCATGATCTGCACATGTGTATATATTAGACATAAAGGACCATTTGGCCAGGACTAACTCTGCTAATAGTATGGTCTTGGGAGCACATCGAGGTTACTCGACCCATCACCAGATGTGAGACTAGACATTCTGATGAGTCATTCACCTATAGATACTAGTTATCCATTCAATACACCTCCATAGAGTTTGTGCAATTTTGGCAGTAGTGTTTAGATGAGATCATCATGTTTGAGTCGACTCTATATGATGGGGTAGATTGGTGGGAGATAGTTTTGGCTATAGGTGGAGAGGATGACTCAGAGGATTAGATGTATCTCTATTTTACATAGACTAACTTCTAGGTTATTGGATGCTCTATTCACATGGTGATGTTCTATATGCCTTTGAGAGTATGACAATAGTTTGAGAGAGCGTAGGATGTTATTCTAGACAGGGTTGTGTACCTTGTTGTGTCACAGGAGTATGGTAGACTCTAGGGTCATTGGACCACACTATGGTTAGCATAGAGCTCATGGTTACCAATGCAGCTAGTGCCCTAGGTACATGGGCAGGATCACGATGATGCAAGAATGATAGCAGCATATGCATAGTGGTGGGAACTTCATCAGCTTGTGAGATTGATAATGCCTGGGGCACCACCATCGGTAGATTAGGCATAGGAGAAGGGGGATGGAGCAAGGGATGGTGGGTAGGCATCCATGATGCCACCACTAGTACAAGGTCCACAAGAGGGGCCATGAGGGCATAGAGCTCAAGCGAGAAGAGGTCTAGGGCTAGTACCAGCATAGGTACTAGTAGAGGCACTAGTACAGGGGCAACAGGTATAGGTTCCACTAGGTGCATAGAGAAAGGGGCTAGTAGAGGACCCAAACATGGTGAGGGTTGAGTGGGATAGCCTCCATGTAGAGGTAGCTTGATTACAGGGGGTAGCATAGTTACAACAGGCATGAGAAAATAGCTTAGAGCAGGCCATGGCGGCCATAGAGGCAGAGTTATAGGCTTAGAGGGCTAGAGGAGATAGTACATAAGAGGCCCTAGCTTCCCTATAGGTATGGGTAAATGTCAGGGAGTTTGCAAGTATGGAGGACCATGTAGATGTTGAGGAGTTGGCAGAGCTAAAGAGACTTCTAGGGGAGGTCGCCGCATTACAAACCGGGTGGGCTACCCATCAGATGCAGTTGGATAGATACCGTAGGTAGAGAGACATATCAAAATAGATTCTCTAGCCTAAGGTAGCCATCATAGTCATCCAAGAGGCCATTTCAACTAGCCAAGCAGAGGCACAAGTGATACGAGAGGCAATGTATTATAGATCACTCTATCATGAGGTTGTGCCTACTGATCAGTGGTAGCTAGATTTTGAGAATGATGCCAACTCATGGACCACAAGGGGTAGAGCTAGATTAGATTAGTTTCTAGGACAATAGAGACCTCCTCAAGGGGCAGATAGAGGTGGGGTAGGGCCCTCACAACTAGTAGCTTGATTTTTTATAGTGATCAATTTTTTGACAGATATGTGTAGATGTAGCAAGTTTTTGATGATGCCTTTGTACTATATGATACTATATGATTTGTATACAGACTGTACAGACATTATTTTTTTGATATATACATGACATATTTTGATGGCCCTATGTGTATATGGATTATGTGATGCATATGATATCTATGTTGTGGATAATGATGCTTGTGATGTAGGACATGTGTGATGTAATGTTTCCTATTATATATACATATGTATATGATACCTAACATGTAAATGATGCAGGTTTGCTAGCGATTATGAGATGTATGCATTGCTTCATTTTAAATGTATGGATGTATTTATGAGATTTTTTATGATATATATGCCCCTAGATGCATGTGTTAACATGGATCTATATAAATGTATTAATGATGGAAACTAACTAAATGAAGAAAATTCCTAATGAACACTAACGAATGCAACCTAAAACAAAGATGTAAAATGAATGAGCCTAATGAATAATTATCTGTCAAAAATTTTCAGTCATAGAAACCAAGCAACATAGCATAGGAGGGAGGGGAAATAAACATAACCATTATCTCAAGCATGGTTAAATAACACCCTATACTACATGAAACCTAACTACATGATATCAAGAGATCTAGTTGTGTTTATATGAAAGAGAACACCTTAGTTTGATTTTGCAAATGAGTTTATACATTATATGCTATAGAAACATAAGTGACATGATTCTTTTGCATAGATTAGAGACTTTAGAAGAATAGGTGTAGTTTACATAGTCATGATGGATCAAATGTCATATACATGTTGGGGAGGTCTAAGTGAACCCAAAGTGTTTTTAGGGATCTTTGGTGGAACATGTACTAACCCATTGCCCCTAGTGTGCAATGCATTAACATAACTTGAAACTAACACATATGCAGTAAAGCCTCAAAAATAGATCATACCAAAAACAACACATGTAGTCAATGATTCATTTAGGTATGATCAAAATATGGAAGATCAAGGCACACCATAAATGGCTTCCACTAATAATCAAAATGAAATCAACCTAAAAGAGACCTCATGACCAAGTTGTCATTCAGTCCACAGTTCCTACCAAGAACCTTAGGTCTAGAAGTGAATGTCGTAATGCCATAGATAGGAAGGATTCAACATATGAAAATTTGTTTTGTGTGACGTCAAGTATCGTAAATCATTTGTTTCTTTTTGGCAAATGCGGTGAAAAGAACAAGTTTCTCCAATTGTTAAGACTCAAATGGTGATTTTGTTCAAGTCCTACATGGTCATTATTGTGAAAAAGCTCAGTGTGATGGGATTGAAACAAACACCAGACAAAAAAATGCCTTGCGGACTAGAGGTCTTTCAAAAGATGGAGGTGAAGTTAAGCCTCGTAGACAAAACGTCTTTTATTTGATGCATGAAAAACATAAGCTAGATAAGACTTTGCACAAACGAAATGGACTAATGGAATGGAGTGAAGGTAAACAAGCCTTACAAATAATGGATCAAAATGCTTTTTTTCAGGAACTTTTTCTTCTTTTTAGTCTATTTTCAAGAACATTTTACAATTTTTTTTTGATTTTTCTTATTTTAAAATTTTTTTTTGGATTTTTGTGGGACTATAAGAACACTATACCGAAACTATAAAAATCAAGCATAGAACTGCTTGAGGTGTTGGATATTTATAGGCTCAAGGAGTGGACCTCCCACTGGAGTGGCAATCTAATATGCTTCAAAACCATATTTGGCTATAATGATAAACAAACCAAGCTAATTAGCCTCAAACTTTCCTTTATTTTCATGATTCTAGACATTCTTCATGTTATGCTGCAAAACTAAGTCACCCACCTCAAACTCTCGTGGCTTGACTTTTTTTTAATACTAAGGTTGAAGGTGATTTTGATACATGCAGAGGTAGTTTAGGGCATTAAGGTGTCTCTCATCAAGGAGTTGCAGTTATTGCAAGCGAGCAACTCTATATTCTTCTTTAGACATTAGATTCTTTAGAGAGCTTCTGAGGGAAGGGAGCTCAATTTCAATGGGTAAGACAACCTCAGAACCATAAACAAGGGAAAATGGAGTGGCTCATGTGGTGGTATAGATGGAGGTATAGTATGCCCAAAGGGCAAGAGAAAGATGAAGGTGCCAATCATGGCCAACTACATCAACAATTTTTTTTAGGATTTTAAAAATGGTTTTATTAGTATCTTCAGCTTGGCCATTGCCTTGGGGGTAGTATTTCATAGAAAAATGTTGGGTGATTCCAAATTTCCTACACAATCTAGCAACTTCTTGATTTTTGAAAGGGGTTCCATTATCAGTCATAATATCTTGAGGTATACTGAAATGACAAGTAATGTAGTTCAAGATGAACTTCAAAATTTGTTTTTAGTGGTGTAGGTTAATGGAATAGCCTCAATCCACTTTGTGAAATACTCAGTGGCAACAATAATATACTTGTGGTCATTTGAAGAATTTGGGTATACTTGACAAACAAGATCAAATCCCCTATGGGAAAAGGGCCATGGAGTGATGGTGGGTTGGAGGTCTTGGGTAGGAATGTGTATCAAATTTCCATACTACTAACAAGGAACACATCTCTTCACAAAATGATATGCATCTGCTTCCATATTAGGCCAATAATAACCTATTCGAAGAAGTTTTTTCACTAACATAAGGCCACTAGAATGGGCACCACAAATCCCTTGGTGGACCTCTTCTAATGCTATTCTAGCTTTATTTGAATTGAGACATTGGAGGAGGGTTCCATCAAAATGTTTTCAAAAAAGTGTCTCACCTAGGATGGTATATCGGGCAGTGTGACAGATGAAGGTTTTTCTCTAATTTGGGGTGAGGGTTATGGAAATGGTTTTGTAATGTAAATAGGAAAATAATTTGACGTACCATGGAGACTCAAGACCAATAATCTCACACCCCAACTCTAAATTAGTTTGCTCATAAGCAGGAGTAAAAAGATTCTCAACAAGAAACTCACATTTAGGACTATATTTTGGCATGGCAATTAGGGAGGCAATAGTAGCCTTGGAATCTACTACTTTGTTACTAGCCCTTAGGATCTACTAAAAAACTAGCTCTATGAAATGTTGTTTAAGATCTTTATCTATCATATGGTATGGCAACAACTTTTCATCCTTAGTGTGGTATTCATCTATAACTTGTTAATCACCAATTGTGAGTCTCCAAAGACAAGAAGGCTTTTGATATTTCATTTGATAGCTTGATGCAACCATGTGACTAATCCTTCATACTTAGCTATATTGTTTTTACAAGGGAATGATGTCTTATAATACTTAGGAATGAGATCCCCTATAGTGTAACAAACAAAACTCCTGCCCCCAATCCCTTTTGTGTGAATGAACCATCAAAAAATATTTTCCATGGTGTAGTCAGGGTGATAGTCATAATGTTGTCATCTGGAAAATCTACTACTATGAGATGATCTCCTAGAAGAGGAGCTTTATCAAGTTGATCTACAATTACTTGTCCCTTAATGGCTTTGCATTCCTTATAAACAATGTTGAACTCACTCAAAATCAAGACCCATTTTTCTACTTGACCAGTGAGAGAGGCTTTTGAAAGAAAATATTTGAGTGGGTCTATCTTCGCAATGAGATGTGTAGTATGATTAAGCATGTAATGGCATAGCTTCTATGTGCAAAAGACCACTACCAGACATGCCCACTCAATAGTAGTGTAGTCCAACTCATAGCCAACTAGTGTTCAAATGAGGTAGTATATAGCTTGCTTATTCCCATTGTCATCTAGTTGTGCCAAAATTGCCCCTAAGGCAACTGAAGTAGCTAAAATGTATAGTATCAATGGTCATCCTGCAACTAGAGGGACTAAGACTGGAGAATTAGCCAAGTATGTCTTAATTTGTTCAAATTATTTTTGGCATAGACAATCCAACTCAAAATTGTTTCCATTGCAAAGTAAATGCTGGACTATATGGACCTTATTTGCTAACTGGACCACAAATCATCTGATGAATTGTAACTTTCCTTGAAAACTGTGGATTTGTTTCAATGTGGTAGGTGGAGGCATTTCCATGATGGCTTTGACTTTAGTGGGATCTACCTCAATACTTCTTCTTGACATAATGTAGCCTAACAACTTGCCTAATTTGACCCCAAACACACATTTCTTAGGATTAAGGTGCACTTTATATTTCTCCAATCTTTCAAAAATGATGGTGAGTACATAAATTTTGGACTCATGTGTCTTTGATTTTTCTAGGATGTCATCAACATAGTCCTCCATTATGACATGTAAAAGATGATGAAATATTGTAGTCATTGCATGTTGATAAGTGGCATTGATATTCTTCAAGCCAAAAGGCATGACTTGATAACAAAAGGTTCCCCGTGGGGTGGTAAATGCTATTTTATGTTGGTCTTCTTCTATAATTTTGATTTGATTATAACTAAAGAAACTATTTATCAAAGACAACATCTCATGTCCAGTAGTCAAATCCACTATGATGTCTATGTTACGAAGTGGAAAATTATCCTTAGGACATGCAAGGTTTAAATATAAAAAATCTGAAAAAACATGGATGCCCCCAGATGCTTTCTTTATAGGAACAATGTTGGAGACCCACTCAGGATAATCAATAGGGCAGATGAATTTTTCTTCTAAAATTTTTTGCAACTCTACTTTGACCAAAATTTCTACCTTAGGATGCATCTTATGCAACTTTTGTTTCACTAGTTTAATCTTGGGATCTACTATCAAGTGATGCACAACCAAATCTATGTTAAAACCAGGCATATCTCTATAGGTCCATGAAAAATTGATCTTACCCTTTCCCAAGAATTTAGTCATTGCCTTTTTCTCTTTAGGACTTAAGGTAGCTACAATGTAGGTGATTTGTTGATTATCCTATGTACCCAAGTTGACTAGAATTGTTCCTCATTCAAAATAGATGATTTTTCTGGTGGTAAATATCTGAATGGAAAGTCAATCTCTCCCTCTTTTGGCACCTCTAAGATGTTTTCACCAAAATATGTGTCCTTTATTTTATCTTTTTCCTCATCCAAAAGTGCCTTAGAAGAGTTTTCACTAAAGGATGCTTCTTTTATTTTTTTCATTTTTATTTTCTTTTTCACTTTTGCAACTAAGAGAGTTGACTTGGCTACGAAAGTAGGCTTCCTCATTGTATTGGATTTCATGATTGTAATCTTGGAGATTCTTAAGGCCAAAGAGTAACATCACTACCTCATCAAACTTACAAATATCAAGAGCTGGTGGTGTGTCCTGAAGGTCCCAATCTATCATGTCAAGGTTGGTGAGAGGAAGGTTGGTGGATGAAAGGTCAACTATGGTAATGACATGGACATAGGTATCTAGGTCATCTTCAATGTATTGGAAGGGTATTTCAAAGAATTCCTCCTCATCAATCTCAGAATTAGATTCAATTGTACAATAGTTGTCAGCAAAGGATACCTTAGGTTTAATGGAACCCAAACCGCATCCTTTAGGATAGCTATTAGCCTCTAGGGGTTGTCTAATTCCATTTTTTAGGTGCAAGGCCAGTACCATGATATGCCATGTTTTTGATAATGGGAGGGGCCTTAACATACTTATCCTTTGGAAATTCCAGGGGTTCATCTTTTCCACCATAGTATAGCCAATCCAAGATATTAGATTCCATGTGCTCATCACTAAGTGAACCCCAATGTTCAAATGTGGTCTTGTTAATATGCATAGTTTCTTTGCTGGTAGGAGGTTCTAATTGTGAAGGTTTTCTAAAGGAATGGGGGGAGAGTGGTAGTTGTCCAACACACAAGGCATTTTCAAACTTATACTCTCCTATTCCTAAATTGGTAAAAGTAACCTTCTTCCCTATAGTATTGATCTTAGTATCTTCCACCTTTTCTTTTCCTTTGTCAGAATTGGAATCATTATTGGCTAATGCTGGCACTATTGTGGAAGGTGATTTTGTTATTATGAGAGGTTTAGATATAACTTTGGCAAACTTACTAATTGGTGAGGAAATTTCAAGCATTGATGATAGGTAGATGGAATAGCCTTTAGTGTATGTATCTAAGGTCGGCCAAGAAAAATGTTGTATAGAAAATCCAAGTCTAGGACATAGCATTCAATATTTATGATGGTTGGTCCAACCTTTAGTGGCAACATGATAACTCTTTTTGATTCTCTTTATCTTTCATCATAGGCTTTGATTGTTATCCCTTTATAGATATCTAGGAGGTCTTCTAGAAGTCTCGAGAAATGAATAATCTTCAATGTACATAGGTTCAATCTAGATCTATTATCTGTAAGGACTCTTTTAATCTTATGTCATTGTATAAGGACTTAAATTTGGAGTGAAAAATTATTGTGGGGATTAGGACCTTGAAAATCTTTATCTGTGAAGATAAGGTGTTGTTGTGTGGGAAGGTTTCTAATCATGGCAGTAAATTGGGAGGATTAATATTTTTAGGAATATGAGATTCTAAAAGAGCCTTCTCCAAAATTTTCTTATGGACAAGTGATGTGGTGAGGAGCTCAAGAATGGATATTTTTACAAGAGTCTTACCTAACTGAGACAACACATCATAGTGAGAAGCGATCCTTTGTGAAGTGGATGGTGCAACATGCACATGTGGAATTGATCGGTTAATGTGATTGGGAGTGGTAACTTGCAAAGTAAGTCTTCCCCGTTGAGTGGTTGCATCACAATTGGATGCTTGTAGGACAAGGGTATTCACATGAGTGTCTACCTCTTCAATGTGACTACACATGGAGTCAAATCTACATATATCGTTGGTTTATATTTTACCACACAGGGAGTCAAACCCTGATATGTGGTTAGTAGAATAATCATAAGGTAAGGCATTTGATGTGGAAGCTTGATTTGCATTGTTCATATTGTTTTTTCCATTGTTGTTATTTTCATTGTTGTGAATAGGAAATGATTTTTGAAATATCTTCAATTTAGCATTTTTAGAGGATGGCCCTCCTTCTACCTCAATTTCTCCATCATCGACAAGATTTTGGATGAAGACTTTGAGTTTTATACACTTTTTTGTGTCATGTCCTTTGATGCAATGGTATTTTCAATATTCATTTTCCCTATACCATTTTGATTTGGGTTGATTCTCATCAAAGGGCCATGTGTTGGGAAATACGATCAGATTGTGATCCACTAGTTTTTGGAATATGGCTTCCAAGGGTTCATGAAAGTTAGTGAAAACTCTATTGTGATCATAGTATCAGTTGTAATTTCTATTCATATTGTTATTTTTGTGAGGGAAAAATGGTGTTTGATTATGAGATTGTTGATTGTTTTGATTCTAATTGTCACGGTTTGAACTGTTGTTGTTTCAGTTATGATAGTTGTTGTTGTTTCCTCCTTGAATGTTTTGCACATTTTTAACATCAGTGACACCATCATGTGTGACACCTTTGTTCTTGGACCAAAATTTTAGTTTTTTGTTGTTGTTTGTTTCTTTGTTTGAGGATGATGAGCTATAATTTTTTATGACACCTTTGTCTAAAAGCCCATTCTCAATGCTTTTGCCCCTCTTGACTAATGTAGTGAAATCTTCATGTGAAAAGACATCTCTGGTATCAATTTTTTGATAAATATTTCCACAAGGTGGGAATCCTAAATTTTGTAGGGCATGTAGTTAGCAAGATGCCTCCACCATTGTAGAAAGTTGGCAAATGTTTCATCATTTTGTTGTTTTTTGTTGCACAAATCACTTAATAAGGCATGATGTTCAATGTTGTAAGAGTATTGTGCTACAAAAATTTTTGTTGGGTCATTGAAAGAAGTAATGGAACCCTTGGGTAAGTTCATTAGCCATTCTAGTGTGGGGCCTCCAAGACTTTGTGTAAGAGCCTCTTAAGATAATCTTCATTATAGGCTACTTCTTGACAAAAAATTGAGAATTCCTTCAAATGTGTGATAGGACATATTTGTCTTTTGTATTTATCAAATTTAGGAATCTCAAAGTTTGGTGGGAATGGTATTATGCTAATGGATTTATCAAATGGGAAGGGATAAACTTCCTCAAAAGAGAAATCCTTCTTCCCTTTGTTGGCAATGGAATGCACCAAGTTTCGAAGTTCCTATAGTTTTTGGGCTAAATATTTGTTTGGTTACACTTGTGACTATTGAGAATTGGAAATTCCACCTCCCAAGCTATAGGGAGGTCCAAACATATTATAGGGTGGTGGGAGTGCTCCACTCTAGCCAATGTATTGATATGCAGTCTTTGAAATTGGCACAAATGTTTTTACCATAGTTGTCAGAATTTGTGAATAAGAAAAATATATTGGTTGTGTTGGAATTTCCATTTGTTGAGTAGACATTTTCCCAATGTTTAAGGATCCCACAGTTGGACCTATTAAGGTGGATTGTGGAATACTAGTAGGCATAGTAGTGTTGGGTATGGCACTAATGATTTGTTGGATATGTTCCACACTTAATTGGAATGTTAGTTGTATGGTGCCACTTGATGTGGATGTAGCACTCATTTTCAATGTTGGTCCTTGACTAGATGCTTAGGTTGTGTTTGGAAATATGGGAGCACCACCTTTTGTAATTTGTCTAAATAAGGTGGTCTCATCAAAGCTTGTAGGGACATTAACACCATCTTTAACCAAGTTGAGGAAGATCTCAATTTTTTTACCGTAATAGATTTTTCCATCATTTCAACATTGTATGGACCTGTAAGGAATGTTCGAACATCATTAAGGATATTTTTGTTGTCAATAGGGTTTTCCTCTTGGTATACTTCCTCATGGTCATTTCCAAAAGTTGTGTTGTGAAAATAATCTTCTAGTTCTTGTGTGGATGTTAAGCTAGGCATGCCAAAGTTTGAACTAAAGGGAAATCCTCCCCCTAATTATGTTGCATGTGGAGGGAAAGTCTTCTACATCTCTTTTTATCTGAATGAGAGTAATAAACAAGACATGGGATTAAATGTGAATCTACCGAATCGTCTATGTACCATACAATAGTGACCAATCCAATGGGTGGAAGACTATAGAAGAAAGAGGGGGATGTGGGAGAGAACTATTGAGCCTTACACAATGAAGGGGGTTGACAACCTAGATGTAAACAAAAGACCTTAGTTTAGTAAACAAAGTGTGATTACTCACTATTTGGTGATGGACTTGTTATCCAAAATAAGTGATAGGTGTTTTCTTGTGGATAAAAGGTCTAGTGTTGTGATCTCAGAAAGTGTTTTTATGCCAAAGTCTTTAGGTTCAAATGACCAAGTTCTCTAGAGAAAATTTGCAAATGGAAGAATAGAAATGTGGAAAAATAAAATGATATGTGGAAAGTATAGGTGTTGTGGTCACTTATATAGTTAACTCAATCCTCACTCATTGGGAACAAAACCTAGGGTTTACTCTTTGGAAGGTAGACCAATTTCAAAGTTTTGCATTGTACTCAATTCTACCATAGCAGTCTTCTTTAGCTTCTTCTTTTTGAATGTCTTTGATAGTGTACCATAATTTTTTGTCACCATGTGCTAAGTTCTTTCTTTCCTTGTAAACAAATGATTTGGACGATTTCATCTTCTTATGTTTAACGTTGTCGGTCATGGTAGCAACAAAACAAGACTCAATTTCAAGCACAAACTAGACTCAACCAATTTCAAATGCTAGACCAATATAAGACTTTTGAAAATAACCATTGTTTCTCTCACTGAAGTTTAGCTCACGATTTCACTCATTTTGTACTTGTTTGATGTTTGGTATTGGCTTTGAATGTTTAAACAAATAGGCATGCTAAACACGCTAACAATCCTAATAAGATTGCAACTAGGATATACAAGGCTTACCTAAAGGGCATCCTCGATATTCACAAGGTACATAAGGCTCAAATCTGTTAATGAAAGGAAATAATGCCATAGAGTTGGGGGGAGACGGTATCCCAAATCTCCTCCTTCACTTTCCAAAGGTATAAAGTTCTTTAGGGCTTAGCCAAGAGTGACAAGATTTCACTTTCAAGAGAGGTGTCTTTCGATTCACCTCCCGATTCTTATACTCTGCCAGAACACTAGAGTTGAGGTCATCCCAAGGGGGGTTAAAATCCCCAAAAAAGCCTCCTAAAAAAAAAAAACAAGACCACTTATTTCTTGTGCACCTAAGATCACCTTAAGGCATGAGGGGAGAGAATACATAAGTGGCCTTGGGGTTTAAAAGACACACATTCTTTCCTAATTAAACTTTAGGTTTTGTAATATGCTTGAAGAAACACATATTTAAAGCATACAATGTTCTTTCAAACTTGAAATCATCACTAACATAAATAAAATCATGTATTCATCAACATGAAAGTAAATCGATCATGTGCATAAAAAGAAATGCTAAAAATGAAGTCAATTTCCTTTAAGGCATTCAAGAGTATGCGAATTCATTTTAAGCACCAATTCCAAATGTTTGCTAGCCTAGACATTCATGTTAATTTTCTTAAGGCATTCAAGAGTGTATGAATTCATTTTAAGAACCAAACCTAGATGTTTGCTATCCTAAACTTGCATGCCCATTCCCTTAAGGCATTCAAGAGTGTATAAGTTCATTTTAAACATCAATTCCAAATGTTTTCTACCATAAACATACATTTTAATGAAAAGATGGTTCATTCCATAAGGGCATTCAAGATTGGATGAAAAAAATTTCTTTAAGCACTCAAGATTGTGTTTGGAGATTACTCATTAGTTTACAACATTCATTCAAAGGAAAAATGATTATAACATGCAAGTTAATTAACCTTTAATCCTAAAGTGATAAAAATCGCTACAAATTTTCTTAGTGATAAAAATCACTATAGGTTTGTTTTAAGTGTTTCAAGATTTATTTTCCGCATGAAATTTTTTTAGCAATCCCTACTACTTAGAAAATAATAATATTTCAAAGATTCACAATTCTATCAAAAAGTGCAGATAATAGATCTCATGTACAAACAATAGAATTTAGAGGCGCTAAAAAACATAGATGCCAGAATTTGGAGATGCCAAAAATTGCAGACAACAGAAGACAACAATGTATAGTTTGTAGTCAAATGGTACTATTTGTCAAGTGCAAATGATATTTGAATGGTCAAAGATGCTAAAATGTAGATGACAAAAGGACACCCAACACACAATGTAGACGACAATATGATGATTGCAAATGATAGAATCTTACACATAGCCGATAGATTGACTTTTGAATTTTTTAAAAACCCATACCCAATGTCGATGATAGAATAATCTACGAAGACACTAGAACTATGTCCCCAAATGCAATGTGAGTAAATGATGCAGAGACACTAGTCTGTATAGAGATGACAGAATGCAGATGACACTATGTTTGATGCAGACAACAATATGAGGTTTTTTGTGATGGACTACAAATTCTTGACATATTTTTGAAATTAAAATAGGGACATGGGTCCCAGTAGGCATGCGGGAATGTATGCTAGAAGAAATGACATGTTGGGAGCATGAATCAACAAAAAAACATTAATTTAAACCACATATGCATCAAGTACTTGTTAAAATAAAAGAACTAACTGATGCTTGCTTGAGTTTTGCAACTCACAACAACAAACAAACCAAATCCTTAAGAAAACTCAAATAGCTCAACAAAGGCACCAATAAGAGACCTTGTTGGTGTGTTAAGACTGGAGGTATGTTTGGTGTGCTCTCTCAAACACAAATATGTGATTGAATCTCTTAAATGTTGAATGTGCAAATGTGAGTGATGAAACCATGAAACTATGCTATATGAAATAAAAAAAGCCTCAAACAATGACTATGGAAGAAGCCATGTTTGAAGGCATTCAAGGAGGAAGATGTGAAATGCAACAAAAGAAACTAAATTAATGTTCAAGCTACACTAACATGCAAGTAAAATGGAGATACAAGTGCATAAGAAAACTAGACTAATGATGCAAATACAATCTAAAAACTAGCTACCAAGAGTTAGTATGTAATCTAGAAATCACTATGAAAGCTCAAAACTCAAACTAAGATAATAACAATGCAACTATGAGAGATGAAAATTCTTGAGACAAGGGCTCTATTTATAGGCTTGAGAGAGACCCTAGGTGAGGTGGCATATATGTGATATCTATATAGTGGCACAAGGAGACACATAAGCAACCCATGCAAGAGGTCAACATTCAAAGTTTTCTCACACATGTGTGAGAAAACTTGGAGAGAAGAGTGGGGGACAAAGCTTGCAAGAGGGAGTGGTCTCACACATGTGTGAGCACACACTTACACTTAAGGAGGGATTAGGAAGATGATTAAGGGTAACTGAGTGGCATTAAAGAGTGGATAGGCTTAGGATAATGAAAGTGATGGGTGTAGGCTAGGCTTTAGGCTAGGTTTAAGATTAAATTAAATAAGATTTAATTTAATCATAGGTTTAGAGGAATTAATGAGATGGAGGGATTTAAATAAATAGAATTTATTTAATAGGGGAATTTATGGAGGATCATTTATTAAATAGATTTAACATATTAAGGTTAGAGGTATTTAAATTAAATTTAAATACCTTTAAAAAATGAACCTATTTTATTAAATAAATTTAATTAAATAGGTAGAAGAATATGAAAAGAATATTTAATTAATAAATAAATAATTACAATGTCAAGGGAAATATTTAAAAAATTAATATAGTCTTTTGCGATGATTTTAAGCATCTAGACAACCATTGTATAAAGCCTTTAACAAGGTGACATTCCAAATGAATGTTTTATGATCTAACAATCCTTTGTAAGCCTTTAACAGGGAAAACTTTTCATAGGGTAGATCATGAGAATGGTAAAAACATGTAAACTTAATAGGTGAACTTTATTACTACAGTAGTGAAGAATTGTGGGTCTCATCCTAATCTGGGGGATATTGTCACCAAAAATTGAAGTATCTCTGAAACTCCAACAATCAGGATCAATTTAAAGTCCTGAAAATTTTGGACCCAATGCAATTTGGATGGGCAAAAATGGATTTTGTATGCTCAAGTTACAACCAATCAAAGGTTTTTCAAACCTCTAGTATAGAGGCCATCAGAAAGGAAAAAATTCAAACTTCCTGGAATCAGTTAAAGTTAGAACCAAGTCAAAGGTCTCATTTAGAGCTTTTTGATGATGTTTTTTTTGTCAAAGACAAAGATCGTATGCAAAAATAGGGCCTAATCAAATTCTGAGGTGATGTGGCTAAAAAAGAAGAAAAAAAAATGAAAGCCACAATGAAAGTATGTTGGTGGCTGGCAGGGTCAAACCCATGACTGTCGGACTCCAAACCCCAATCTATGGCCATTGGGCCACACGCAGCTCTCAAAACATAAGGGTGTTATGTTTTATTTAAAGTCTACACAGTAGGAAATGGGGGATAAAAGGGCCATTAGAGGGGTGGGAATTCCTGACTGGCAACCAAACAAAAAGCTTTATTGCCACTATGTTATTTTAGTGCTTAACAATATGTATGCGGCATTTGTTATTTATGGTTTAACCACCCACCTAACCTTATATAATTTAAGGTTATTTATTATTTGGTTATTAATTTTAACCCCACATTTGTATAAGGCCAAATCTCCTAAATAGTAAAATGGGTATTTACGAAATGTAAATTTGTTAAGGGCTTATTTTTATATTAATTAGTTTTGGCATATTTTAGACTAATTTTCTATATAAAAATGGGGGTTGAGGGCCTTTCTCAAAAGCAGGCAAATGGAGAATTCAAAATTGCTGAGCTTGGAGGGAATTTTTCTTAGAGGACACTTTTTAGACCCACACATCAGTGTGTTGTTGAGGGAATGAGTTTGTAACACTATACTTGATTTTGGAGTTAATCAGATTAGTCCCCCTATTGGAGCAGGACCCAAAGATGTAGTCCATACTGGATGAACTCCGAGATCAAATGTGTTGTGTCCCTATCTCTCATTTCTCTTTGTCATTTAATTTTGTGTTGTTCTTTCTTTTCAATTATGTTAACTTGATTCATTAAAAGTCTTAAGTTAACTTTACATAATTAGTTAGCATTCCTCTATAATAGTCCTAGATCCTAGAAATCAGATCAAATTTGGTATCAAAGCTATTGTGTGACTCGTATTGTAGATTTGAATGCTAACAAGATCCAAGATTGAGAAAGGTGAAGGAAAGCTCAAGGAATACAATCTTGAGATCAGAAAATGAAGGACTAAACCATCATCACAAATGGTATATGATGGTGGTGGACAAGTTTTTCAAGATAAGAGTATCTAGAAGACTCTTCAAAATTTTTAGACTATGGTAGAATTTTTGGTATAGGAAAGAGAAGAAAAGATGGGAATATGTACTACTCGTAAGGAAAAAGGGAAAAAGAAAGGAGGTGACTATGGTCCTCCAAACACACCTCCCTCTTCTCTATCTTCTCCCTCTTCTCCTTCTCCCCTCTTTTCTCCTTCTTCTACCCATTCTGAGTCTTCTAATATTTTTAAGGGTGGACATAAGCATTGAATTAAGTTGGATGTAAAGTATGACTTGCCAAAGTATTGAGGGGAGTTAAATGATGAGAAATTAGATGACTGGATTCGACAAGTAGAAGTCTATTGTAGAGTTCAAAACCTTGTAGATGATGTTGATAGAATTTAGTTAGCCACTGTGAGGTTAGGTGGTGTATTTCTAACTTGGTGGGAGAGTAGAACTTGGCATGAAACTTCACAACATGGTAAGTTTAATCTATCTTGGTCAGAATTTGTTAGTGCTTTAAAGAAGCAATTCTACCCCCTAGGCCATATGTAGCAATTAATGATGAACTGGAAACATTTTAGGCAAGGGAAAGGTCAAACTATCCAGGAGTATACCCATGAGTTTTGTAAAATGGCTATTTCATTAAATGTCCCATTGTATACCCAAGACACTTTACTCAATTATATAGGTGGTCTTCATTCTTACCTAAGGCATTCTATTCTCATCTTGAATCATTCTAATTTGGATCAAGTATGTGTTCAGGAAACACATTTAGAATCAAGGGGTAAGGGTACTTTCATTGATAATTCTGATAGAGAGCCATCCAAGTCTGAGGAAAAGTCTAAAGGTAAATGAAAGGGTAAGAAGATAGCTACATTGAAGAAAGAGGGTGAGAAACCCACATGCTCACATTGCAAGAAATAAGGCCATGATGATTCTAAGTACTAGAAGTTGAATCCTAAAATGAGGCCAAAGTGATTTTGTGGAAACAAAGGTAAACAAAAGACTGATACTGTAATTCAATGGGATGTTGGATCTAACTCAAGAGATGAGACAAAGGTTGTTGCTACCAAGATCCAAGGTAAAGGAAAAGGTATATCTCTTTCATCAACAACAAGTTCTTCTAGCATAAGTGCAAGTACAAGTAAAGAATCTTCTCCTAAGAATGATAAGAAAAGGTATGAATAATTTCACATCTAATTTGTTATCAAGCATACTAAGGTTGATAAATTATTTGATAAAAGTTCTCAAGTTAATTTGATATCCAAGGAAGTTGTTAAAAAGCTTAAGTTGACTACAACACCTCATCCAAAACCATATCCTCTTGGATGGGTTTGTGATGATGCACAGATACATGTAACTAAACAATGAAAGTTAAGATTTTCTATCACTGCAAACTTTATAGATGAGGTAGAAGCTGATGTAGTCCCTTTAGATATTTGTGGTCTTGTACTTGGGAGTCCCTATTTGTACGATAAACAAGCTATATTCTATAGGGGGGGAAATAAGTGTCATCTTTTTAAAGATAAGATTGAATAAATTGTATGGGCACATTAGGTTAAGACTAATCTAGCATTAGTCAATGCTGGTCAAATGAAAAGGTTAGTCAACTTTAGTAAGAACTTTTTGTTGATGATTGTAAAAGCCAAAGAAGATAAAACATCTAAGGAATTTAAGGGATGTGATCCAAAACATAAAGCTGAAATGGTCAAAGTTGTTTATGCTTATGATGACTTGTTTCAAGAACCAAAGGGATTGCCTCCTAAAAGAGAGATACAACTTGAGATTTAGTTATAGCTAGAAGTGCCACTTCCTAATATTGGCATGTACCATTTATCAGTCTTGTAGAATGAAGAAATCAAGGAGCAAGTTCAAGAGCTCATTGAGAAAGGAGTTATCTATCCTAGTACTTTGCCTTGTGGTTCCCCTATTGTGTTGGTTCAAAAGAAAGATGGGACTTGGAGAATGTGCATTGACTCTAGGGCTCTAAACAAGATAATAGTAAAGAACAGGTACCTTCTTCCTAGAATTGAATATTTACTTGATCATTTGAAACATGCAGTTTATTTCACCAAGCTAGACTTATGTAGCGGATATCATTAGATAAGAATTGTAGAAAGTGATATTTGGAAAACTAAATTTAAGAAAAAATAGGGACTTAATGAGTGGTTGGTCATGTCTTTTGGGCTTTGTAATGCACCAACCACATTTATGAGAGTTAAGAATGATGTCTTTCGTCCCTTTATTGATGATTTTTTCATAGTCTATTTAGATGATATTCTTGTATTCAGTAAGTCTTGTGATGATCATGTAACTCATGTAAAGAAAATATTTGATGTATTGAGAAAAGAAAAACTCTATGTAAAGATGTCAAAATGTGAATTTGCAAAGACATCCTTAGTGTACTTAGGCTATGTTGTAAGAAATGGTCAATTGAAATTAGACCTTGTGAAGGTCAATTGTATTGTAAAATGGCCTAAGCCAAGTATAGTTATAGAAGTCAAGAGCTTTTTAGGTGTAGTTCAATATTGGAGGAAGTTCATTGCAAACTTCTCTTACATTGCATCACCATTGCATGCATTAACCAATACAAAGGAAACTATTTAGTGGGGAGGTCCACAACAAAAGGCTTTCAACACTTTGAAGGAAAAGTTGAGCACTGGACTAGTTCTAGCTTTACCAAATTTACATCAACCATTTGAAATTGAGACAGATGTGAGTGGGTTTGCCATGGGGGTTCTACTCATGCAAGGAGGTAAATCAATCTGCGACCACTCTAAAACCTTTTCAGGAGCAATAAGTAACTATCCCACTTATGATAAGGAACTTTATGCTTTAGTTCAAAGTGTTAAAAAATGGAAGCACTATTTAATGGGAAAGGAAAATGTGATTCACATTAATCACCAGCCATTGCAATATTTGCACCCATAATCTAAGTTGCAACAAAGTAGGCACTTTAGGTGGATGGATTTTCTACAAGAGTTTCATTACATAATTAAGTATAAGAAGGGTTCTTGTAACAAAGTAGCAAGTATGCTCTCTAGGCTTCCTATTATGAATTCTTTGATAATCCTTCAAAATAGTTCTATGGTCCATGAAAGTTTTTAGGAACAATATGCTAATGATGAGAACTATAAGGATATCTATGTAGTTTTAATCCAGGGTAAACATGAGGAAGAGAAAGATTACTATGTGCCGGATAACTTATTGTACCACTTGGGAAAACTATGCATTCCTAAAGATGAACAAGCACACGTAATCTAAGAAGCACACACCTCTTTGATTGTAGGACATCTAAAGGTAAGTAAAACATTGGATCGATTACAGAAGTATTGTTATTGGCTTTGTATGCAAGAAACTGTCACTAAGTATATACAAGGATGTGTAATGTGTGCAACCAACAAACCAAGTAATAGGAAATTGGGTTTGTACACACCATTACTTGTACCATCTTGTCCATGGGAAAGTGTGTCTATAGACTTTGTGGGAGGTTTACCAATGTCTAGGAAGGGTCATGATTATTTGTATGTAGCAGTTGACCAGTTTAGTAAAATGTGTATTTTAATGCCTTGTAAAAAGCAAATCACTGCTAAACTAATAGCTCATTTGTCCTTTCAATTTGTATGGGCTCATTTGGGGTTACCTACTTCTATTCTATCACATCAAGATTTTAAATTCTTATTGGAATTTCAGTCATCTTTTTGGGGACTCATGGACGCAAGGATAAGAAGAGTACAACCTTCCATTTGTAGACCAATGAATAAACATAGGTAGTGAACAAGATAGTTGTGCATCTACTTATAGGTTACTACAGTAAGCATCTTAAGTTGTGGGATGAAAGTCTTCACTATATGTAGCATGCTTACAACCATGCATCACACTCTTCTATAAACAGGTCTCCTTTTCAGACTTGCTTTGATTACTTGCCAAAGACACCAATGGATTCTTATTTTGGGAAGTATGATGTTATAGATAGATGCCATCATGTAGAAAGGGCTTTAAAGTTCATCCAGAAGGTCCAAGAAATCCATTAGGCAATAGAAGTATAGTTAGAGTAGAGCCAAGAAAAATACAAGGCTTGCCATGATAAGAATCACATTGATCATCAGTTCCTTGTTGGTGATAGGGTTTGGTTACATATTAGTAAGGAAAGAATGCAAGGTGAAGGAAGGAAGCTCAAGCCTATTAGGTATGGTCCTTTTGAAATCTTGGAGAAGATTGATACCAATTCATTTCACCTTAAACTTCCTCCATACATGCAGATATACTCAGTTTTCAATGTTGAGAATCTGAAGTTGTACAAACCTCCAATGATCTTGGATGAAAACACTAACATTTAGGTTCCTCTTATTGATGATCTTTCACCATAGTACATGCTAGAATTTCTAGAAGATGTCATCCTTGATAGGAATGTCAAAACTTCACAAAGAGGACTAGTTGAATACCTTCAAGTGGGATGAAAAAGGATGCATCCAAGCAACTGAAGTGGGATGAAGTGGGATGAAGTGGGATGAAGTGGGATCATTGATTTGCAAGATGGATGGAGATTTGTAAAGTGAGGGAACTATACCCTCACCTACTTTTTGAGTAATCCAAACTTCTGGTGGTCCAAATGCTTCTCAGTGGGGAGGCTTGATCCGGGGGATATTTTCATCAAAAATTGAAGTATCTCCAAAACTCCAACAATTAACATTAGTTTAATGTCCTCAAAATTCTAGACCCAACACAATTTTGAATAGGCAAAAATGAAGGTTGTATGATCAAGTTATGACCAATCGAAGGTTGGTCAAACTCTAGTATAGAGGCTATTAAAAAGGCAAAAATTCAAACTCCCCAAAATCAGTCAAAGTTGGGACCAAGTCAAAGGTCTCATCGAGAGCTTTTTGACAACATTCATTTTGTCAAAGACATAGATTGTATGCGAAAATGGTGCCCGATCGAAGTCTGAGGTGATGTGGTTTAAAAAAAGAAAAAAAGAAAAATGAAAAAATAAATTAAAAAAGGAAAAATACAATAATAAATTAATATATATATATATATACATATATATATATACATATATACATATATATATTTATACGTATATATATACATATGTATATATACATATGTATATATATATATATATATATATATATATATATATATATATATATATGAAAGCCACAATGAAAGTATGTTGGTGGCCAGTGGGGTCAAACCCACGACCGCCAGGCTCCAAACCCCAATGTGTGGCCATTGGGCCACACACATCTCTCAAAACATAAGGGCATTATGTTCTATTTAAAGTCTACATAGAGGGAAATGGGGGATAAAAAGGCCGCCGACAGGGTTGGAATGCCTGACCGGTGGCCAAACAAAAACCTTTACCGCCACTGCACTATTTTAGCACTTAACAATATGTATGTGACATTTTCTATTTATGATTTAACCACCTGCCTAAACTTATATAATTTAAGGTTATTTTCTATTTGGGTGTTAATTTTAACCCCACATTTGTATAAGGCCAAATCTCCTAAATAGGAAAAAGGGTATTTACGAAATGTAAATTTATTAAGGGCCTACTTTTATATTAATTAGTTTAGGCCTATTTTAGGCTGATTTTCTATGTAAAAAGGGGGGTTAAGGGCCTTTCTCAAAAGGAGGTAGATGGAGAATTTAGAATTGCTGAGCTTGGAGAGAATTTTTCTTGGAGGACATTTTTTAGACCTGCACATCAGTGTGTTGTTGTTGCACTATTGAGGGAATGATTTTGTAATAGTGTACCTAATTTTAGAGTTAATCAAATTGGTCCCCCTAATGGAGTAGGACCTAGAGATGTAGTCTATACCAAACGAACTCTGAGATCAAATGTGTTGTGTCCCTATCTCTCATTTCTCTTTATGTCATTTAATTTTGTGTTCTTTCTTTTTAGTTATGTTAATTTGATTCATTAAAAGTTTTAGATTAACTTTATGTAATTAGTTAGCATTCCTCTACAATAGTCCTAGATGCTAGAAATTAGATCACATCCCCAGCCTAGTTTTACCTTCTCATTAGAGGGTTTTTGGGTAATCATATTTGGTGTCAAATATTTGTCTGGATGCATTTTCTTTACATGTTGTTTCTATATGTTTATGCTTGCAATGTTTTAAAGTTGAAAGTTTTATTGGTTAGATTTTAGTACTTCTAATTCACCCATCCTCTCAGAAGTATACTTCCTACTTGTTAATTCCAACAACACTGCAAAATTGGCACTTTTCCTTGCTAACCAATTCAAGTCTATTTGATCATTCTTAATTCCTATTGCACTAGGCAATTATGATTTTGATACTCACTACTTGACCTAAGTGTCAAATGCAAAAAACCATAATCTATATTAATCTACTCTTTATTTAATTCCTAACTATCAACTCAAATTAGTTTCACTAAAGTTATTGATCAAATTTGACTTAACTGAAAGTGTTCATACTTTGATTAAATTAAATCACTTCTATAGCTAATGTGCATGGGAATTAAATATATTTAATTTAATAATGTCCTCAATTTAATTATTGAATGTAATTGTTCAATTCATTAAAAATATGGATTTATGAGGTCGTATCTTATTTTATTAAATTAAATGATCATCTATTCAAATCTTCTCTTCAGTTTAGGAATTGGAATTCTGAGTGATCTATTTCTCAAATTGGAATTGACTTAATCATCTTGTTCTGACACTTAGGGGAATTTCAATTAACTCTCCATCACAGTTAGGATCCGAGTTAGTCAACCTCACCTACATAGGGAATTTTCCATCCTGACTGAATCTCATCTTCAATCTCAACCGTTCATTCTATTTGATCTCAATCATTGACTGATATTAGGAATTCTATTTAAGATTCTTTGAATTTATCATTTAAAAAGGTGGAATCTAATTGCATTAAATTAATATCAAAATATATACTCACTAGCTTAATACTTTCATAGCTTTCATAATTGCTTAATTAATATAATATAGACTAAAATGCACTCATATAGTGTAATTTTCTTTTATTGTTATTAGATTAGAATGTATATCATTTAAATTAAATGCACTCTCATATAGCTTCATAAATCTTTTGTGTTAAAAGGTCTAGTTGCTTGCTTCTTAGTTTGAGAGCAAAGGCAAAATCCTTCTAGTTAGAAGGCAATAGGTTGCATTGTTGGATTACTTGGATGAATAATTCAATGTTCATTCTAGAATGATCTCTTAGGTAATGACTGTGTTGAAGTGTACATGAGGATCTAAGGCCCACATTTCACATATACACCCTATGCCTAGGATTGAAGATCTACTAGACCAAGTTGGAGTAGCATGACACTTTCCTAAAATAGACCTTAAATCAGGCTATCATTAGATATAGATTAGGCCTGGAGATGAGCTAAAAATAACATGTAAAACCACTAGAGGATTATATGAATGGCTTGTTGTGCCATTTGGTCTAAGTAATTCCCCTAGCACCTTCATGAGGCTAATGAATGAAGTGCTTCATGACTTCATAGGTAATTTTTTAGTGGTCTATCTTGATGACATATTGATCTCTAGTACAACCAAAGAAGATAATATGAAGCATTTGGAAAAAGTTCTTCAAAGGCTTCATGAAAAGAAGTTGGCAGTAAATCTTGAAAAGTGTGCATTCATGTAGACATAATTGACATTGTTGGGGTTTGTCATGTCAAATAGCACCTTGAAGATGGACCCTGAAAAGATAGAGGCTATCATTAACTAGCCAATACCTAAGATAGCAGGGGAAGTCAGGAACTTTCATGGATTAGTAACATTCTATAAAAAATTTGTCAAGAACTATAGTCACATATGTACAACTCTATTGGATACCATCAAAGGAGGTAGGAAGACAAAGTTTTAATGGAAAAATCAAGAAGATGAAGCATTTTAATACTTGAAGGGTAGATTAGCACAATATCTAATCGTAGCACCACCTACCTTCAAAAAATTATTTATAGTGGAGACTAATGCTAGCAACCTTGCCATAGGTGTAGTCCTTAGTCAAGAGGGAATACTAGTGGCTTTATTCTTTGATAAACTCAATGATTCCAAGAAGAAATATAGTACATATGACCTAGAACTATATGCTATGGTTTAGGCTCTGAAGAAATGGAGGCACTACTTGCTTCTTAAGGAATTCATTGTCTACATAGATAATCATGTGCTAAGCTTCTTAAATTGCCAAGACAAATTGAGTTACAGACACATGAAATGGGTTGAGAAACTCTAAGCCTACACATTCTCAATTAAATCCTAGAGAGGCACTACAAACAAGGTAGCAGATGCTCTTAGTAGCATAGTCACCTTGGTGGAAGAAGTTCAAGTGCAAAGAATGGGTATTGATGCCCTTAAACACCTATATAAATATGATCCATACTTTGGGGAAATTCATAAAGTTTTCTTTATATTATCTAATGTGTATAACACAACATATTGTGAATATTTATTTTAGAATAGTCTCTTATTTAAAAAAGGGCAATGATTCATTCCAGGATGCTCCATTAGGGAAAATATGATCAAATAGAATCATTGTGGCACATTAGGTGGTCACTTTGGGATTGATAGAACTTCATAACTCCTAAGGAGGAATTATCATTAGCCAAAGTCACCTACTAATTTTAGGAAGTTTTTGGAAACTTTCACAATTTGCAAAAGAGCTAGGGGAGTAAGGACAAACCAAGGTCTTTATCAGCCCTTACCTATTTGAGCAAAGCAATGGGTTACTGTGAGGATAGATTTTTTTCTTAGGTCTCCCAAGGAAAAGATAGGGTTTTGAAAGAATTTTTATTACTGTGGATAGATTTAGTAAAATGAGTCATTTTGTTCCTTGCAAAAGATCCAATGATGCTTCGCACATTGCTAACTTGTTTTTTGAGGAAGTGGTCAAGATTCATGGATTACCAACACTCATTAACTCAAATAGAGATGTAAAATTCCAGTATTTTTTATGGAGGACCTTATGGAAAAAGTTGGGCACAAATCTATCTTTCATTTCTTCCTACCATCCACAAATAGATGGGAAAACTAAAGTAGTACATAGATCATTAGGCAACCTTCTAAGGTGTCTTATAGGGTAACATGAGAAGACATGGGATGTGATCTTTCCTCAAGAAGAATTTGCCTCCAATGACTCAATAAATATGTCAATAGGGAGGACACCATTCCAAGTGAAATATGGACTTCAACCTAGAGGAGTCATGGAACTAAGAGATTTACCAAGTGATTTAAAAACTTTTAGAAAAGGTGAAGAATTCTCAACATGGATCAAACAAATTCATGACTAGGTCAAGAAAACTCTGAATTAGAATACTATAAAATATAAATAGTAGGTAGACAAGAGAGAGAGACATGTTTCTTTCAAAGAAGAAGATCAAGTATGGGCTTATTTGAACAAAGAAAGGCTAGCAAGGGGACATACAAAATTATAGATGAGAAAGATTGTACACTATCAGATATTGTACAAATTTGGGGAAAATACATATGAAATTTTATTACCCCCAACCATAGCAATTTCTCCCATTTTTATTGTGTGTGATCTCACCCCTTTCAAAGGTGATGCAAGAACTAATGATGTAATGTAGGATGCTGATGAACAAGAAGAATGGATCACAAATTTTCCACCTAGCCAACCACTTTAGTTGGAGAAGATTTTGGATTCCAAGGTGGTCAAAGAAGAAAAGAAATAATACCTACATAGAATAATTGGTGAAATGGAAGGGTCTTCTAGACATAGATTCTACATGGATGAGTGAAGAATGCATTGCCAAGCATGACGCTTCTGTTCAACAACTATCCTCAAGTGGAACTTGAGTTTTTCAAGCAAGTGGAACATCATGAACCATAATGAATTGGGGAGATATGGATGATAACACAGTAGATGTGTCTCTAGTCATTGTAACTTCTAGAAATGTCTTAAATTTTTGTGGGGAACACACATCATTACTAACAATCTGTGCATTACTTTCTTTTAAATCTTCATTTCCACTTTTGAATGCAGGTGATGCCATTTTTAAGTAGGGTTTTGAAATAATATAACAACTTCAAAAAGAAAAACTAAAATTAGTTCTCAAACTTTACATCTTGCAATCACCAACACATTATAGAATCATACAATTTTCATATAAATCTATTTGTCAATCATCTTTGAATCACTCTATAGGATCTTTGATTTTTGGGTAGCTAAAAATTATCTTCAAAGTTTTCTATATAGTTTTTGGTAAATAGATTGTCCTTTTGATTTAACTCTTAAATGCCCAAATTTGTGAACAACATATGATTACAACATTTGGAAAGTTGTTATGAAATGACTAACTTTCCTTTGAATTATTAGGTATAGCTCCCTATTGCATAATGATTTGCAATGAATTATGTTTTTTTCTAAATCTAAAATGGGGTGTTTTCTTAACCCAAGAATAGGAAAGGTAAACCACGCTAGGCCTAAATGGGGACTAACTTAGGAAAGAGTTGGTATCTTTAAGATTAGTTAATTCTATGGATTCACACATCTTATGAACCCACAAAGCTTAATGATTCAAAAATGCATGCTAATTAAAACTAAACTGATATCAATAGGAAACTAACTATAGAGATGAAAAGATTGACTTGAAAGAAAACAAAAAGCAGAATTTTCTTGAACCTATGATAATAATACTATTATATTCAGTTTATTGTTTTGAAATAGGGGAATAAAACTTCATTCATTCCTTGATTTAATTTTGATGAAAGAGAAAACATAAAACTAACATAAATAGAATGGAATATAAAATAATAAAAACAAAATACCATTCAATTGTCTCTGCAACATCAAGTACATCACGCCAAAAATTAGTGAACATTTTATTAATCTTTCAATTTAGTACATATAGTATTCTGAGATGACCATTAGAAAAAGGGACTCAAATCAGTTCGTCTCCACAAAATTGACAAATGGAAAGGAGCCAATTTGTCCATTACAATCATTACATCAAAATATGAAAGCGTGGGATATGAGGTTATATGCATCGAGTTGTGGTGCAAAAACGGTGACAACAAATTTTTTTTCCCTTTTCTGAATAGCATGTACATGCTATAGTGTGTACATGCTTTAAAAAGAGTAAAATTTTATAAATGGGCTACATACCTATAGCCCATTTATTTTATCTTAGTTTTTTAGCTTCTTCCAATAGCAGCGCATATGCGAGTTGCATAAAACAACACTTTTCACCACCCACCTTGCCAATATTCCTGCTTGCCGATGAAATTTGAGATCACAAGCATGCCCATGCCCACGTCGTATGTGATCTAAACTTCATTTTGAATTGTTTGATACATTTTTCATATTTTTTTGTAGGGTTTTTACAATTTCTACTTATATTTGTTTATTTATTTAGATTTTAATTGATTTTTTATTAAGAAATTTCAATAATCAACCGAAAAATCCACAAGAACCTCAAAACCAAAACCCTCCCCAAGAACAATAATAAATTTTGCAACCTGAACAAATTGCAAGACCTCCACCTAGCACACAAGAAAATATAATAAATGAAATAGAAAGATGCAAAACTGAATTAGAAGGACTCTTGGTCGGTTGAAAGAATCTGGACAAACTAGTCCAATGAGGGCTCAACTAGAACCATCCCTCAAATCCATTAAGACCTAGATAGCCTTAGTTAGTGGTCAGGTAGTTATTTAGTGGGTTAAGAGGGATGAAAAAAAAAATTATGCAAATAAATTGTCATATGAAGATGTTAAAAAAAAAAGACATACCAAAAGGTAGAATATGTGCATTGTTTAGAAAACCCGGTGAGAAAAATACTGTTAGAGAGGGTACTACATGGTTCCCCATAAATTGGTGCATACAAAATGGTATTAGAAATAATTTTTGGGATAGATGGTGGATGGTTTTTGATGCCCCTCCTTGCAACAATCATGAGGTCCCCATGTATTTTTTGAAGAAATTGTATTGTGAGTTTGTCCTTAGGGAGATCCCCAATTATTTTGATATATTAGACTCCTAGGGTAGAGGTGGGGGATCATCATTTGAGAGGCTACGAGCATGTCATGACCCTAATGTAGTTAGGGCACCTGTGGTCAAGCCACAGTATGAGCATGTAACTATTCCTTTAGTTGTGAAGGAACATGTAGTGGCCAGTGCTCTAGGGACCATTAATGCTTTGATGCAGACCCTCGTCCATTCCATCAGTCCATTAGTTGAGGGGGAGCCTTCTGCCTATCATGGTCACATGTGCACTTCATGTGAATCCTTATGCACATTTGACACTCATGCTAGAGATGGTGAGAATGATGGGCTCATCACTGATCAGTTCCTAAATGACACATTTGGCATTGACACATGTAAATTACAATTATAATTTACTAATTTGATCACTTTTCATATGTATAGTGAATGATTAATTAATTAGCATCTATTGACATTGTTCAAAATTTAGGATCAGAGTTTTAGTGGCCCTAGCAACATTCCTCTAGCCCCATTTTTTGTCTCGTCCATGAGTCCAGAGGTATGCATTAATTTAATCATTTTAATTGATACATATATTTATTAAGTAATCATATTAAGGATTGACAAAATAAATTATGCATGTGCATTAGTTCTCTACAGGACTGTCAATATTTACTACAAAATCCAAGCATAGACATCATACGAGCTACATATAGGTACATTTGTTTCATGCCAATTTAATTTATTTGATTATATTTTCTCCATGTTTCATGTTACATGTAACGTGTATTGTATGACATGCAACTCATGACGTCGGACACTCCTCTTCACCTCTGATAGTCTATCAATTGTGGAGTGGCCATAGTTATGGCTTGCTTATAGCTATTGACTAAGGTATGAAAGAATTTTCTTGGTTTTAGTTGTTGTTTATAATAGTTAGTATCAAAATTTCTTATTTTATTTATAGGTGATTATGTTGATTGAATTTTTGTAGGGTCTTGTCACGCCTGATCATCCATGAGCCTTTGAGGTGGACTTATAGAGCGACTATTTGATGGTGGTAAGAAAATAATTAATTTTGTGTGTACATATATTTGATTTTAGTGTATAATAAATATTGATTCATATCTACTTTCTTTGTATCAGCTTGAGTTAGAGAAGAGCCTCAACAAGAGGATGAGGGAGTGTGTCAGGAGGACCCCATCATCTTCATTGTCTCCCTCCACATGATGATAGATGACCATGAGAGATTTGTTTCCTTCCCCTGATGGGAAGGAAAAGATACAGTTGATAGACATGTATATATAGGCATTAGTGGACATAATCGATATACATTTGACATATATATGACATTTTATATTTGATGTATGATATTTATTTGATGTATGACATTATTTGACTTATGACATTATTGGTTATCATAATATATTATGTGTTTGTTAATTTACATGAGACATTATTGGTTATCATTTTATATTATATGTTTGTTCATGTATGACATTAAATTAGATATGTTCATGTATGACATTAAATTAGATATGTGCATGTATGACCTTAAATTAGATATGTGCATATATGACATTAAATTAGATATGTTCATGTATGACATTAAATTCAATGCCTAATTTGTTTGAAAATTTGATAGAATATTGATTAACAATAAATTTTATCACTGTTTAAGCATAAGTTAATCATTTCCAATATGCCATCATGATATGAATTATGATCTTGTTCATATTTAAAGTTTTCCTTCTTTGTCATTTGTTTATCAAGTTTAATTCAATACCTAATTAGTTTGAATTTTTGCTACAATATTGATTGGAAATACACTTTATCAGTCAAGATCGATCTCACAAAGTTAAGAGGCACTACTTGATAGCTTGACTTGTCTTCGAGGTAGTCACAAATGGATCAAATGCCCTGGAAAGAAATCCATTACTATAATATATCTAACACGTCCCTTAACAAAAATAATATTTTCTACCAGTTTATTCCAAATCGAAGTAATCAAATTCAAAATACACTGACCATTACATAAAATAGCTAATAATATAATACATGCCCAATTAAGCATAGTAACAATGCAAGATCTATTATGGTATTACCTACAAATCAACATTACACTAATCCTACCCTTCATAGTATTAACCCAATGCACAAAGTGATATAATAACTATGCTTCTACCCTCTATTTCACACATATATTTTATGTCTTGAGTTTTTTGTCAGGATTAGTGGTATGGAAAATACTTTGGGAGGGATCACTAGATTGCAAGAGTTGTGTTATCTTGTGTTATCCAAGGTAAAATTCTTCAACTACACCAACTTTGTATTCATAAAAACAATAATCAACCATGTAGGTGTCCTAGATTAATGTGTAGATTAGATTCATTTTAGTACAATGCAATGGTTATAAATTATTATTTCTATGTAAAAAAATTGTAAATTTAATTATTTAGGTTAATCTTAAATATTATCAAATTAATATATTGTATTACCAACATATAAAAAATTATTGTGCAAACATGCATTGAGTCAACTCTAAAATTGCTATGAGAGAAGAGTATTAATCAACAATTTAAATATTTAAAAAAGTTAGAATTGGACTATGTATGATTTCCCTTGCATGTCATAGAAAGGACTCAAGATGGGGGATGATGCAGAGTATGCACAAGGAAGCACCAAACAAATCAACCTACTACCCAAATTATCCTAACTCCACAAGGACTGAACAAGGGTTATGACTCACTTCCAAATGAATACAACATAGATAATACAACTTTCCAATAGGTTACAAACTCTACTCACCCAAGGGAGACAAGAATCTGACTTTCCCTTATTGGATCAGCAATGACCTTATTCCCACAGGGTAACAAAGTGGGTTTTGATGTTCCCAAATCTCCCAACACCTGAAGTGGAAAATGAACGAGTCTTTTCATGGACCTCCTATTAGTTGGTCACCTAAATGAAAACCTTTAGATTTATTAGGAACTCCATGAAAGAAATTAGTAGCTTGAGAAGCTCTCCATTTGTTAGCTAAATAAAAACCTTGGATTGTACATGGCTAGCCTTCATTGTACATATCAATTTTATACATATATAATCAAATAAATAGTGTATTCATCTAAGCATATAGATATTGTTACATAAGAAGAAGATAAAGTTTTACAATTTTTAATAATCATTAATGTATGCACATACATTTAAACCTAAAAAGGATGACCTAAAGAAGACAAATTAAGTATGAAATCAATACAAAATCAATAAGAGAGTTCTAGCATGATATCCTCAATATTTTTTGAATTAGAGAAAACTAAGTATTATTATGATGATCTCTATGAATCTATATCACCATCTAGATGTCTCTTTGCATCTCCCTAACTCTTTGTATTTTATCTCACATTCATCCTCTTCTTATATCTCTATTCATTTATCACTATCTTTTTATTTCATTTAATTTTCATGTCTATCTACACCTTCTTTTGTTTCCCTCTATCTCTATGCATCTTTCCTTCTCTCCTTCTCTCCTTCTCCCTTTATAATTATATTTCCCTAGTTCTCTATCTCTATCTCTCTATATAATTTTTTTTTTCATATCTCTCTATCCTTGTATCTCACTCTCTCTTATTCCCCCCCTCTTTATATTCCTATTTTTTCCATATCTATGTAGCCATCTATCCTCTTTATCTCCCCCTCACTAATGTAGAGATGTTGAGCAAGAAGTGAAGTTTAAGCACTTCCTTCTTCCTAATCTACCAAACTAAACTTGTGGCCTTCCTAATATCTTACTCCTTTAGGATATCATTTTTTTGGCCTATCCAAAGTGATAGGGTCATTTGTGAACTCCTCCAAGGTGAGTACTTCTCCAATCAAAATCTTGCATCTTTTTGTTTTAGGGACACTAGCCCTATTCCAAGTCAATAAATATAACTCTTCACCAATTGCTTCACCAACCCCAATTTTCTATTGGGACACCTTCCTTATGTTGAACTGATTGAGAATCAACTATTGGTTTAACCCTCCAATTGTCACACAACACAAAATGTTGACTATCATAGAATTCCTTATAGGTCTCCTACTTTGATTTTCTAGACTTAAATTCATCTTAGGTTGAAATCTAACTATTCTATGGGTAGATTTAGACACCCTTTTGGAATTTATTTAAGACTCCAAAGCCTAGATTCCCAATTCCATTCCTGTGGCACCTAACCCATGTAAAGTACATAGACCTAATAAGGTCACACTAGGTTTGGTTTTCAAAGTAATTACTAGATAATTGATCCATGGCCTCGAACCTCCTATACTAACCAAAAATAACTCAAATCCACCACTAAACTACACGCATCAATTCAATTCAACATTTTTAAATCTTTTTGATCTCAATCCTACCTAAATACACTAAGCTATTCAACTTAGGGACTAATGCAAACATGATTTTTCCATCAAGACACTTCCTGAGCTCGAGGAATCTAT
The DNA here is from genome assembly GCA_028749045.1 of Cupressus sempervirens. NCBI lineage: Eukaryota > Viridiplantae > Streptophyta > Pinopsida > Cupressales > Cupressaceae > Cupressus > Cupressus sempervirens. The sequence goes on from CM053787.1 coordinate 414,973,208, forward strand.
AATTATACCCTCCTTACTTAAATTTTCTACAATCTTAGAGAATTCCACTGGTTCAAATACAAGTTAGGGCTTCATTTGTGGAATGAGCTCTTAACAAGCCTTTTCCTAGATTGTTTCTAGAAAAATTGCCTTAAACACTTTAAATCAAAACTAAACAATCTCAAACCAATTTAAAATATCACAATAACACAAAGGATCTTCAAAAAATCAACTTAATTTGTAAGAATTACCATAGATACAACCACACAACTAGAACCATACTCCCTAAGACCAAATAACTTAAGTCCCTTTAGTTAGGAGTTCTTCTAAATTGAAAGTAGCCTTCTTAATGTTTTTAAGTGTCAACCAAGTAGCATCCTCCAATAAATGGTGTTTCCATTTTACTAGGTATTCATACTAAGTAGACCTCTTGGTTTGTTTGGCTATCCTCTTGTCTAGAATGCATTCAATTTCTTGTATTGGTGGTTGAGGGAGGTCTTGTAGCTCCTTGTCTTATGGTAGATCTTCATTACCTACAATGGTGATAGCAGTAATAGGAACTTTATATGCATATAGGTCAGCTATATCATATAATAAGTTGAAATTAGATAACCATTAAAGACTTTTTAAAGTACTACCTACATATCATTAGAACCACATCAATTGAGTTCAAATTAATATTTAGAATGTAGGAACACATCAAGAAAGACATACAAAAGGTGAGAGAGATTTGGCACATTTACCTAGCCAAATTGATTTAGCCATGTTTACCTAGCCACCCAGAGCTAACAGAGTAGATAGTTCAATCCCACAACAAAAGGTGAGAGAGATTTGGTAGTTGGCAACTTTTTACTAGTCAACACTACAAGTTTCAACATCACCCAAGATGGCATCATAAAATGAAAATGGAGTGTGATCTCCAAAAAGTGAGAGAGGTTATTGTAGTTCTCTAAAACATGGTCCTATAGGAACTAGAATTGCATCCATACCTTACATGATCTCTGAGATATGCCCTAACAAATATCATAGCTCTATGGCATTTAGTGACCCTTAGGGACATTCAAGTTTAGCGTACCTCAGAATGTTTGAGTGTTGAAAGAGATAGGATGAGATTTGGGATAGGGTTTACCCAAACACCTAGAGCTAACAAAGTGGATAGTTTGATCCCATGACAAAAGGTGAGAGAGATTTGGCAGTTGGAAACTTTGTACTGGCCAACACTGCAAGTTTCAGCATCACCTGAGATGGCATCATAAAATGAAAATAGAGTGTGATCTCCAAAAAACAAGAGAGGTTATTGTAGGTCTCCACAACATGGTCCTATAGGAACTAGAATCACATCCATACCTCACACGAGCTCTAAGATATGCCCCATGAAAGATCGTAGCCCTATGGCATTTAGTGACCCTTAGGAATGTTCTGATTTGACATACCTGAAAATGTTTGAGCACTAAAGGGGATAGGATGAGGTTTGGGATAGGATTTACCTAGCCACCTAGAGCTAACAGAGTAGACAGTTTGATCCCACGATGAAAGGTGAGAGAGATTAGGTAGTTGGCAACTTTGTATTGGCCAACACTGCAAGTTTTAGCATCACCCAAGATGGAATCATAAAATGAAAATGGAGTTTGATATCAAAAAAGAGAGAGAGAGGTTATTGTAGGTCTCTACAACATGGTCCTATAGGAACTAGAATTACATCCATACCTCACACAAGCTCTGAGATATGCCCCATCAAAGATCACAACCCTATGGCATTTAGTGACCCTTAGGGATGTTCCAGTTCAGCATGCCCAAGAATGTTTGAGAGCTGAAGGGGATAGGATGAGATTGGGGATAGGATTAACCCAACCACCTAGAGATAATAAAGTAGACATTTCAATCCCACAATGAAAGGTGAGAGAGATTTGGTAGTTGGCAACTTTGTACTAGCCAACACTACAAGTTTCAGCATCACCCAAGTCAGCATCATAAAATAAAAATAGAGTGTGATCTCCAAAAAGTGAGAGAGGTTATTGTAGGTCTTTGAAAAAAGGTCTTGTAGGAACTAGAATCACATCCATACCTCACACGAGCTCTGAGATATGCCACATCAAAGATCATAGCCCTATAACATTTAGTGACCCTTAGGGATGTTTTAATTCGGTGTGCCTGAGAATGTTTGAGGATTGAAGGGGATAGGAAAAGCTTGGGGATAGGGTTTACCTAGCCACCTAGAGCTAATAGAGTAGACAATTTGATCCCATGATGAAAGTGAGAGATATTTGGTAGTTGGCAACTTTGTACTGGCCAACACTACAAGTTGTAGCATCACCCATAATGGCATCGTAAAATGAAAATGGAGAGTGATCTCCAAAAAGTGAGAGAGGTTATTGTAGGTCTCCACAACATAGTCCTATAGGAATTGGAATCACATCCATACCTCACATGAGATTTGAGATATATCCCATCAAAGGTTGCAACTCTATGGCATTTAGTGACCCTTAGGGACATTCTGGTTCGGTGTGCCTGAGAAAGTTTGAGCATTGAAGGGGATAGGACAAGATTGGGGATAGGGTTTACTCAGCCACTTGGAGCTAACAAAGTAGACCTGTCGATCCCATGATGAAAGGTGAGAGAAATTTGGCAGTTGGCAACTTTGTACTGGCCAACAGTACAAGTTTCAGCATCACCCAAGATGGTGTCATAAAATGAAAACAGAGTGCGATCTCCAAAAAGTGAGAGAGTTCATTGTAAGTCTCTGCAACATAGTCATGTAGGAACTAAAATCACATCCATACCTCACATGAGCTTTGAGATATGACCCATTAAATATTGAAGCCCTATGGCATTTAGTGACCCTTAGGGATATTTTGGTTCAGCATGCCTGAGAACATTGAACCCTAGTAGAGTCTGATTTCTTGGGTAGATTCCAAGAATACAAGAGAATCCCAAAGTTGAGATGTGGTTCTTAGGGGAATATAGGAGGTCTCTAAATCAAACACACACACTTGTTGTATAGTCACGGATATTGCGATCATTCATGAACTTGAATAACTAACACCATGTTAGAAATAGTGTTGTCAAAAAGGACTACAAAATAGAGGGAAATGGCCATCAAATATGCATGATTTAAGTTGCTACATTAAATAGCCCTTTACTTCATAAATCACTTTAACTCAATCATTACATTGTACAAATGACCTCTTCATGTGTCACTTTAACAAACGTATCATGTACAATATGAGGGAAAAATCCACAAAATTAAATCTTAAAATATTACAAACCTATCATTAGATCGAAAGCTATTTTCCTTCTTACTTTTTGATGATTGTGATCCTCTACAATTCTAGGCATAAGATGATTAACACAAAATGGTACTTGAATAGAAAGCACTGATAAATATTGAGGATGTGAATTGATAATACCATTTAACAAATGATTTTGGAATCTCACCCTTTATCACTAGTGCTTCAAATTTATTAGCCCTCTTCTTTGGTGACCCACACATGAAGAATTAGCACAATAAAAAATCTAAGATAAGATTAATCCACTAAAATTAGAGAATGACAAAATTTGAATTTGGTTTGTGACTAAGAATTATCCATTTGTACAAATCCTTTCTTTCTGAGTTGTATGATAACCCTTACTTGATGAGTATTGAAAACTTCTCCCATTGTATCCTTGCTTTTGCTAGTTTGATGTTTCTAGTTACATGCACATAGCCATGACTTTACATCACAAAGCATTCACATTCTAACAATTTTCATATTCTTTCATTACATTTTGATCTCAACAAAAAATTCTAAACTTTCACTTATTCAAACAAATAATCTAAAAATGGGCCCTATTAAAGAATCTAATATAAATTCAAATAATGTATCTAGATTCTAAACATATCAAAACATAAAATGAGTGATTTAAACTAAATCTCATCACGTACACATCATAACAATACGGTCCACCTTAGTCATGTGGATAGTCTTGGGGAAGAGGTTGCAACATTGTATTTGGATCCAATTGATCACTCTTTCTCTCTCTCCCTCTCTCCCTATTCAATCTAATGAGCCAACTGGATCTGCTCGACATTTTAATGTCTCAAGTATTGCCTTGTGGTCTGACTCGTGAAATTTCCAAAGAATCTTATTATGTGGTTTTCCACCATATTTTATCAAGTGGACATTTGATGTGACAACAAGGTTTGAATAATGAAGAATCTTCCTCTCTATTTGCCAATCCTCAAATAATCACAAGTTATGGTTCTTCATAGAATATCATCTAAACCATGTGTCGATTACAACCACCGCACTGACATGGTACTCTAAAACTTCACCATCTATAACCAAGTGATCCAATTTTTTTTTGGCTTGGACACAATGACACAAATAATAATCTTTCCCTTCTTCATTGTCTTCAAGTGCAATAACAGCAAAAACATTTCCTACAGTGAAAAATGTACAAAATGCGGTCATTAATTTAGAAAATACTTAGGTAAAAGTTATAAAGTTACATATTGAAATTACAAAGATATATAAATATATATTACCAGGTTGCACTAGATTTGACAAGAAGACAAAGTCAATAGATGAATCCATCTCTACCATTTCTAGTGGTTGTGGGGGATGATAGTGTCAATTGCTTCCAAAATCCATATATCCCATTTGTCCACCCATTTAGTTGACTCACAGTCATCCCAATTTTCCTCTGGACATGATGGAAAATAGCATGCCATTTTTCATGTGTCGATACTCCATAAACTTGCATCAAAGCTTCTAAAAGAGCCTAACTCACTAGATCATGTTAGTGTGCAACAATCCTGATATGGTGTAATGTTAATACTATCTGTCAACCAAAAAAATCTATGAACTATAGACTCAACTTCCTTACCAGGACCCATTGTAGCATTACACCATTAGACAATGGATTTTTCATCTATCAATATTGCTCCATCTTTGTACTTTAGTTCTTCATGAGCCAGTGCTCTTTTGATGCATGCATCTACACCATCATGCTCTCCCTTTCCATGACCAACCTTGGTGAAATTCCACATATATTGAATTCTACACAACCTATGCATCCTACTCAACCAATAGAACATCTATGCATTCTTGAATTGAGTTGCACAATTTTTTGACCAAATAATGTGCTAATGATATGTTATGCCCCTATTAGGCAAATCTCCATATAATAATTGAAAACAACCATGTATGAACTCTGTAGAATGTGATCGATCATCGTTGATGTAAAAATGGTACTCCCTCAAAATCTTCTTATCATCCTCTATACTTGTAGGTGAATGCATGAATGTTATGTGAACAAATTTTCGAAAATAGAGATGGAGTAACTAAGAGGGGAGGGGTGAATCAGTTACCACAAAAATAAATCTACAGATCCTTAGATGTCTTAAAATATAGTTGTTTCTGATACTTGGTAACCATACAAATAAATATTAAAAATTGATAGATGTTCTGTTAACTTATTAAGCATTTAAAGTGATTAGCATGCATGCATAAAGAAATAAGATGAACACAAGAGACAAAAGATTTAACGTGAAAACCCAATTTGGGAAAAACCATCAAGTAACTAGTTACCAATTTTCACTCTTCTGAAGTGAGCCCTGTTAGGAGCCAACCCTGTTAAAGGTTACAAAACACACTATTAGGTGTGACCCTATTAGAGGATTTAATCACCTTGTTAGAAGTGGCATTTTCAGAGGTCTTTAGAACAATTCAACTAAATTGTCACCTTGTTAGAGGATTTACAAAATGGCTACTAAATCAACTCTGTTAGAGATTTTGAATCATTGTTACAATGATTAGAAAGAAACAATGAAGTGATCTGAAATATATGCAACTTATCTTTGCTGAATACAGATCTCTGTTCTGCTTCACGAGATCCTCACTAATTGAATACAACTTTGTAGCTTCATAAGCATATCTAATCCTTCTTCAACATTCGCTCATATATTCAATATTTGCTCATTCCATATCCATATATTTGCACTTTTATGCATCAAAACTCTTCCTTCTTATGAATTCACAACTTGACCTTTCATATATACCTTACAAATTGTCAAGTCAGTTTAATTACAAGTTACAACAACTAAAAAACATTAAATCAGTCAGCTGCAAATATTGCATAAAACAATCAAACTTGATTCTTTAGAACCATAAAGTTCTTCCCTGCTCGACCTAGCTTGGTGACCACTACTCTAGAATGGTTTCCCCAGTGTTAACCAAGTGAGACTCGATAAACATTACAAACCTTGTAACTTCCTTCAGAGACTGAGTTAACTCGGTAAAAACTGACCTTCCTTCACTTACCGAGTGAGCTCGATAAAAGCTAACTTTCTCTTTGATGATCGAGTGAACTCGGTAGTTATTGAATTTCCCTTTGTTAACCTTGGGAGCTCGATTAACATTAACTTTCTGCTACAAAATCTTTTGATGCCCGAGTGAGCTCGGTAAGAGCTAACTATCTATGTAATGTTCAAGAACGCTCGGTAGTCACTATAAATTGCTTTGTTGACCATTTGAGCCCAGTAGACTCTATCTGATGACTGATATGACATTTGTGTAACATTAAAGACAATACACAATTAACAATTGTATCCAACAATCTCCCTCTTTGAATTTGATGGCAACACAACATTTCATAGTTGAATGAAATTTGGAAACAAATATTTCTCATAACAATTCTCCCTCTAAGATAGAAAACTCTCCCTCATACAGTAATCTCCCTCTGTGAAGGAATTACATGGAAAAATCTTTATTTTAAACAAATTTTAGAGAGATATGACAGTAAAACTCTCCCTCTTTGACAACACATGCCAAAGACAACTCAACTCAAATGAATTTCAGTGTACCTTTAGTACTGATTCATATGCAATATTTCCTAGTTATGTTGCATCAACTGATAGATCTTAAACCTGGTATGAGTTGATGCAACACTAAAACTTTATTTTAGTGAACTTTAGATAGGGGAGTGACCCCTAATTTACCTCTTAGATATAGGAATGCATCCTTAGGTAATGATTTTGTGAATATGTCAACAATTTGTTCCTTTGTATGAACGTATTCCAATCTGTTCTCCTTAGCTTGCACCAATTCTCTGACAAAATGATATTTTATTGCAATGTGCTTGGTTTTGGAATGCATCACTGGATTCTTAGATATGTTGATTGTACTTGTATTATCACAGAACATAACAACTGGTTCTTTGATTTCCATCTTCATGCCTTCCAACAAATATTTAAACCAAACAATATTAGAACAGTTTACTGCTACAGAAACATACTTTGCCTCTGCTATAGATTGAGATGTACAATTCTATTTTTTTCTTTTTCAAGAAACCAACCTCTTTTCAAGAAAGAATGCACCTCCACTTGTACTTTTTCTATCATCAAGGTTTCCTTCCCAATCAGCATCAGTAAACACTTTCAAATCTAAATTACCTCCAAACTTACACGATAAACCATACTCTTCAGTTCCTTTCAAATATCTCATTATTCTTTTGATTGCCATAATGTGATTTTTTAATTTTTTTTCTAAAAATCTTGCTACAATACCAACTGCAAGGGAAATATCTAGCCTAGTATGAACTACATACTACAATTTTCCAATCATAGATCTATACAATGTTTGATCTACTTCTTTTAATTCATCTTCCTTGGTATGTTTTAATTCAGTACACATAGGAGTCCCAACTAGTTTACAATCTTCCATTCCAAAAAATTTCAATATCTTCTTGATGTATTTTGATTGAGTGATGTAGATACCATTTTTATTCTATTGAATTTGAAGACCAACAAAGAATTTGATCTCACCAAACATAGACACTTCAAATTCCTTGTTCATTTGTTCTAAGAATTCTTTACACAGATCATCATTCCCTATGAAAATAGTATGATCTACAAATATTTCTATCAAGACAATCTTATTATTTGGTCCTTCCTTAATATACAAGCTATTGTTATCACTAGTTCTTTGAAAACCAATCTGAATAAGATAGTTATGCAATCTTTCATACCATTCTCTAGGAGCTTGTTTCAGACCGTACAATGCCTTGTGTAATTTGAAGACCATGTTCTTCTTATTTGGATCAACAAAACCTTCAGGTTGTTCAATGTAAACCTCTTCATCTAGGATACCATTGAGGAATGTTGACTTGACATCCATCTGATAAACTTTGAATCCTTTGTGAGCAGCATATGCTAGTAAGGTTTTGACTCCTTCCAATCTTGCAACAGGAGCAAAAGCTTCTCCATAATCTATTCCTTCTTCTTAAGCATATCTTTTGCATACTACTCTAGCTTTATTTCTTGATACCTTACCATCTTCATCCAACTTGTTTCTAAATACCCACTTGGTTCCAATCACATTTTTATCTTTAGGCCTAGGTACAAGAGTCCATGTCTTGTTTTTCTCTATTTTCTCTATTTCTTCATTCATAGCCTCAATCCAACTATCATTTTCTAAAGCATCTTTGATATTTCTAGGTTCAAAATCAACAAGTAAACAAGTACCTTTCAACTTGCTTCTTGTCATGGTTACTTCAGATTTGTCTCCACTGATTTGATCTACTAAATGATGTCTCCTAACATATTTAGCTAATACAAGTTCCTTGCCTTTTGAATGGATTTCATTATTATCCTCTTGCATTTCAACTTTAGGTTCTGTCTATTCTAGCTCAGTAGATATTTGCTCGGTAGATGCTAGTTCAGGTCCTTTAGACTCGGTAGACACTTGCTTGATAGACACTGAATTTAACTCAGTTTGTTGTAGCTTGGTTTGAACTTCCTGTAACTCGATTACAGATGACTCGGGAGTAGAAGATTCTTGATTCTCAGATGTAACTGGTACTATATCAGGTTCAATGAAGACAAACTTTCTATAATCTTCTAGTTCCCTTTTGCTTTCTTCTTCAGTCTTTTTTGCAAACTCATCAACTTTCACGTGTGCACTTTCTATGACTTTGTGAGTAGACAAGTTCAAACATCTATATGCCTTATTTTTGCATGAGTATCCAAAGAATATACCTTCATCACCTTTCACATCAAATTTGCCTTTTCTAGATTCTTTCAAAATGTAACATTTACTTCCAAATACTTTAAGGTAACTTACATTAGGTTTATAGCCATACCATAACTAATAAGGGGTTTTGAATGAGTCTTTCTTCAGCTATACACGGTTCAGGGTATAAACTGTAGTGCTGATAGCTTCCTTCCAATATTTGATAGCAATGCTCTTTTCAATCATTAAAGTTCTTGCACAATCCATGACGGATTTGTTCCTTCTTTCAACTATTCCATTTTGCTGGGGTGTTCCAGGGGCTGATACCTGTCTTTTGATTCCTCTTTCAATGTAAAAGTTAATAAACTCATGTGAAATGAATTCTCCACCTCTGTCTGACCTCAAGCATTTTAATCTTTTCCCTGTTTCCTTTTCTACTTTGGCTAAATACCATTTGAACTTTTCAAATGATTCTGATTTGTTTCTTAGATACATGATTGTCATTACTCTTGAGTAATCATCAAAAAAAAGAATGAAGAACTTTTCTCCAGTATAGCTTTCAATTCCAATGCATCCACCTAAATCAGTATGCACAATTTCTAATATATCTTTAGACTGATAGTTTTTACTTTTAAAACTAGTCTTTTCCAATTTTCCAATCTGACAATTTTTGCATAGACCGACCTTAGGTTTCTTTATGTTAGGAATGCCTCTTACTTTCTTGAATTTTCTTATCTTTACCAGATTATCAAAGTTCACATGACACAACCTTTTATGCCATAACCAAATTTCTTCTACTTGAGCAATGAAACATGAACATTCACCTAGTTCAAGATAGAACAAGTTACCTTTAGTTTGAGTACCTGATCCAATCAGCTTTCCTTTTCCATCCAGCAGTCTTGCTTTACCATGCATGAATTCTACTTTGAATCCATTATTGAGTAGCTATGCCACACTTAAAAAATTATTCTTTAGTCCTTCTACCAAATAGGTATTATCACATATAAGTTCCTTGGTTAGAGAGATTCTTCCTCTTCCTTTTATACAACAAGGTTCATTGTTACCAAATCTTACACTGCCACCATCGTTGTCTTCAAAGTATTCAAACTTAGTTTTGTCACCAATCATGTGATGAGAACAACCACTATCTATGATCCATGTACCATTTTTGCTCATATGAGAAATGAGTGCCATTTCCTCATCATTATCATATTCATCTTTCACAGCAATGTAGACAATTTCATCTTCTTCTTCATCATTAGAATCATTAGAATCTTTAGCCATAAAACATGTTTTCTTACCTTTATCCTTGAATGATTTGAAAATTTTCTTGCCATTCGATTTTTGATCTTTATTCTCATCTTTATTCTACTTGTTTGGACACCTAGCAGCAATATGACCAACTTCTTCACATGAAAAATAGATTAGGGGTACTTTACCTTTGTATTTTTCTCTGCCTCTAGAATATTTCCTTGCTAGAAGGGCTTCAATTACTTCAAGATCACTGTCTGAACTTTGGTTTGATTCATCTTCACTTTCTAATTGGGATTTCTTATTGTCTTTCTCCATGAGTGAAAGTTTGGCTTCAAATGCTGATTCAATGTTCTTGGAAGCTGGAACATAGTTATCAAAGTTGTCTAGTTCAAATGCAATCAATCTTCCAACTATAGCCTCTAGATTTATCTTATGATTTGCTTCACATCTTCTTTCTTGAATTACAGAAACTTTGATTGCATAAATGGGAAGTAGAGTTCTGAGAACTTTACTTATAAATGTCTCTTCCTTGATATCTCCTCTAGATGCTTTGATTGCACTGACACATGCTTTGACTCTTTCAACATATTTTGCAATTTTTTCATCCTCTCTCATCCTCATTTGATCAAAATGTCCTCTCAGACTTTTTGCTTTGGCTCTTCTAACATTATCATCTCCTCCATAGATCTCTTTCACCTTTTCCCACATTTCAAAAGTAGATTTGCAGTCCTTGATATCATCAAATTCTTCATAACTTAGAGGAGATGCTATATCTATCATCATAATGTTGTGGGTCTTCTTTTCAACAATATCATTGATAGATAGTGTACTAGCTGGTTTTGCATATTTTTCATCAAGGTATTTTAGTCTTGTATCTCCAATAGAAGCTAGATGAAGTCTCATCAACCCTTTCCATGCTGAAAAATTGTCCCTGTTAAGTCTTGGAATTTCCCTCTTATAAGACATCTTGATCTTTAGCTTAGATTCTTGAAATCTTATCTTGCAAGCACCAAGAGCTCTGATACCAATTGTTGGAAATAGAGATGGAGTAACTAAGAGGGGAGGGATGAATTAGTTACCACAAAAATAAATCCACATATCCTTAGATGTCTTAAAATATAGTTGTTGCTGATACTTGGTAACCACACAAATAAATGCTGAAACTTGATAGATGTTCTGTTTAACTTATTAAGCATTTAAAGTGATTAACATGCATGCATAAAGAAATAACATAAACACAAGAGACACCATATTTAATGTGGAAACTCAATTTGGAAAAAACCACCAAGTAACTAGTTACCAATTTTCACTCTTCTGAAGTGAGCCCTATTAGGAGCCAACCCTGTTAAAGGTTACAAAACACACTGTTAGGTGTGACTCTATTAGAGGATTTGATCACCCTGTTAGAAGTGGCCTTATTAGAGGTCTTTAGAACAATTCAACTAAATTGTCACCTTGTTAGAGGATTTACAAAATGGTTGTTAAACCAACTCTGTTAAGAGATTTTGAATCACTATTACAATGATTAGAAAGCAACAATGAAGTGATCTGAAATATATGCAACTTATCTTTGCTAAATACAGATCTTTGTTCTGCTTCACTAGATCCTCACTGATCGAATACAACTTTGTAGCTCCATAAGCATATCCAATCCTTCTTCAACATTGACTTATATATTCAATATTCGCTCATTCCATATCCATATATTCACACTCTTATGCATCAAAGCTCTTCTTTTTTATGAATTCGCAACTTGACCTTTCATATATACCTTACAGATTGTCAAGTTGGCTTAATTACAAGTTACAACAACTGAAAAATATTAAATAAGTTGGCTGCAAACATTGCATAAAACAATTAAACTTGATTCTTTAGAACCATAAAGTTCTTCGCTGCCTGACCCAGCTCAATGACTACTGCTCTAGAATAGTTTTCCCAGTGTTAACCAAGTGAGGCTCGGTAAGCACCGCAAACCTTGCAACTTCCTTCAGAGACTGAGTTAACTCGATAAACACTGACCTTCCTTCACTTACCGAGTGAGCTTGGTAAAAGCTAACTTTCTCTTCGATGACCGAGTGAACTCGGTAGTTATTGAATTTCCCTTTGTTAACCTTGGGAGCTCGGTTAACATTAACTTTCTGCTACAAAATCCTTTGATGCTCGAGTGAGCTCGGTAAGAGCTAACTTTCTATGTAATGTTCAGGAATGCTCGGTAGTCACTATAAATTGCTTTGTTGACCATCTGAGCTCAGTAGACTCTGTCTGATGGCTGATATGACATTTGTGTAACATCAAAGACAATACACAATTAACAATTATATCCAACACAAATATGAAAACATGTTAAGAAGTATAATACTTTTCTTGCACCTCATTTTGTGGTTGTAGTGTGTATTTCTCTATGAAATCTACAACCCAAATAATGGTATCCAATTGAAACATATCCTTGCACAACTTGAATTGCAAATCTAGCCATTGAGTTCTATGGGTATGCCTTGTGTACTCGTAAATAATCTTTTCACAAAAAATCTTCATGAACTCATACAATAGAATCTTTTCAATGACTAAATCACATCTTTTACCATGTTTCCCATCTTTTAGAGCATATGTCACTATCTTAAATTTTTTCGTAATCTTCTATTTCATTTCCAATTGCATGTGTACTATCCATATGTTGACAAGTTGATAAAAGTTGCAAAGAACCACAAAATAAGCATGTACCATCCAAGAATGATGTCTTGTAAACTTGTTGGCCATCCCCTATTTCACATAAAATGTTGGATATGAATTCTCTTGAAGATCTTAGTGGCTCATTCATGTCACAATCCTACAAAGCAAACTAAGAAAGTAAAAATAGGCATATATGCCTTAAAACATCAAAATGGCTAGAAAATTCAATATGTATCCTACAACAACAAGTTGTGCATGTGTGACTTATATTCACATTAAAAGTTTTACCCATCTCAAAAAATCTTTGACTTATTCAAATTTGAGGATACATAAAAATATATTTTGCAAAAAGTTGAATCTGAGTTGAGTCCAAAGAATGTTCCACATGTGGGTTGCAATTTTGGCTACCAATCCTCCTTCTTACAACATCTCTTTGATTAGGGGAAACATGTGTGTTATTTTTCCAAAAATCTTCGATCACTGATTTCAAAGCTCCACTAATTTCTTTATCCTTTCATGGTAGTCTACCACTAAATGTCCATAACTCATTTTTTGTTGGATCTTCCAATCTCTCATGCCTTAGCATGGCTCTCCTTAGAGTAACTCTACCAATTTTTAATTTTTTTCTTGTCTTTCTGATGAGTCAAGCTTTCTTCATTTGGCTACTTACTCTTTTCTATGTAAGTACTCGTCTTGTGATATTACTATCTTTGGTGTGTGATTTAGAACCCACTTTGTCATAAGCACTCATTAGATTCTTTACAATGCTTTTTTCATTTGAATCGTCCATCATTCTTAGCCCAAGAATCTTCATGATAGGACTAAATTTCAAATTCCTCATCATTTCATCAAATAATTGGCATTAACTTGTAATATTTAATTCTTCAAAAAATAATCTTCACATATGATTAACTTTTCTTTGACAAGTACGCTTGTTAATCTTGTCAGGCATTGATTTCAAAATGTTAGTATCAATATCAATCAAATATTTTTGTCTTCTAAAATGAATTCTAGAAGGTGTTGTAATCTCTTCAATTCATTCAACATTTTGAACATCAACATAGGGTTGAGTGTATTGTGTACCTTGCATCGAAGATGATGTGCCTTGGCAATAAGATGAAAAAGATGGAATATCACCTACTTGATGTGTTGATTTTGTTCCTTCAACATGACATGATGGAGTGTTTATATTGTCGAATCTACAAATCAGTGTCTCTTCAACATGAGAGGACGATATGACTTCAACACTGAAATATGGTGTAGTGGACAATATGAATCCAACATTGGAAGATGGTGTAGCTTCGCAATTCAATTGTCTTCTTGAACATAATAGTCTCATTCGTTCTCTTTGTCTTTCCAATTCTTCCTCTTTTTTTCTTTGTACTGATGGTTCTTGATCCTCTTCGAAAGTCAATTCTTCACTATTGCTTTGCAATTTTCTTTTTTCACATAGTAATTTCATTTTATCACTTTTAATTTCCAAATCTCTCTCCCTATCTTCATTTATTTGAGTTTTTGGTTTCTTCCTTGGCATGATGATGATTTCTTCATGTCAAATTATTCAAACATCTAAATTACTTAAAATGTGTAAATTACAAATTAATCAAATACATATATAAATTATAATTATTTGAATGAATACATAATATATATCAAATGACTTGTCAAATTTCTAACCATTTCGAAATAACATTTCATTCAAACATACAATTTTCAATGAATTCACTATATATTAAACATGTCAAATTATAATCAAATTTGTATCTATATATCAACAAAAAATATTTAAAATGGATTGCACTAATGTTTTCTATACAAGGAAGATTAAAAAATTCTTCAAATCACATATCCAATGATTGAATTTGGTGTTTGCTAGCTTCAAAAAGTGTTGAAATAGTGTTTTCTATGTTGAAATCCATGATTTCTATCAAAATAACAGAGTGCACAATAGACCAAAAGAAAAGAATGGATGAAATGGGCCCCAAAGTTTCTTTTTGACCATTTTTAGGTGATTTCACATAGTTTGTATGCCATATAGCATGTATGCACTATAAAGCGCATGCACACTATAGTGCATACACACTATAGTGCGTATGCACTATGTGAAAACACATCACTCTCCATCCTTCCTACTCTCTCTCTCCCCTCTCCCATCCACTACTCTCTCTCCGATCCCCTACACTCTCTCTATCCCCTCTCCCATCCCCTACTCTCTCTCTCTCTCTCTTTCTCTCCCTCTACCTTTTCCTACTCTCTCTCCCTCTCTCTCCATCTCTCCTCTCCCATCCCCTACTCTTTAGATCTCTCACACACACTCCCATCCTCCCTCTCCCACTTCACTATCTCTCTATCTCTCTCTCTCTCCCATCCCCCTACTCTCTCCCATCCCCTACTCTCTCTCACACTCTCTCACATCTACTACTCTTTCTCTCTCTCCCCTCTCCCATCCCCTAAACTCTCTCTTTTATAGATACACACTCCCATCCCCCCTCTCTCTCCTCTCACACACTCCCATCCCCCCTCTCTCTCTCCCTCTCCCACTCCCTCTCCCACCACCTACTATCTCTCTCTCAAGTTCTCTCTCTCCCTCTCTACTCTCTCTCCCATCCCCTACTCTTACTCTCTCTCTCCAATCCCCAACTCTCTCTCACACTCTCTCCCTTTTCCTACTCTCTCACACTCTCTCCCATCCTTTCACTCTATCTCTCTCATCTCATACTCTCTCTCTTTGCCACCTCCTACTCTCTCTCACACTCTTTCCCATCTTTTCACTCTATTTGTCCCATCTTGTACTCTCTCTCTACCACCCCCTACTCTCTCTCATACTCTCACACTCTCACACTCTCTCCCATCCCCTACTATCTCTCTTTCACAAACACACACTCCCATACCCCCTCTCTCTTCTCTCCCATCCCCTACTCTCTAGATTTTTCACACTCACTCCCATCTCCCTCTCTTTATCTCCCTCTCTCTATTCTCTCTCACACTCTCTCCCATCCCCTACTCTCTCTCACACTCTCTCCCATCCCCTACTCTCACTCTCTCTCTCCCATCTCACTCTCTCTCTCTCTACCACCTCCTACTCTCTCTTGCACTCTCTCCCATCCCCTACTCTTTCTTACATGCACTCCCTCTCCCACCACCTAGTCTCTCTCTCCCATCCACTACTCTCTCTCTCTCTCTCTCTCTCTCTCTCTCTCTCTCAAGCTACTCTCTCTCTCTCCCCTCTCCCATCCCATAAACTCTCTCTTTTATAGATACACACTCCCATCCCCCTCTCTCTCTCCCCTCTCCCATCCTTTACTCTCTAGATCTCTCACACGTACTCCCATCCCTCTCTCTCCTCCTCTCCCACTCCCTCTCCCATCACCTACTATCTCTCTCTCTCTCTCAAGTTCTCTCTCTCTCTCTCTCTCTCTCTCTCTCTCCCTCCCTCTCTACTCTCTCTCTCCCATCCCTTACTCTTACTCTCTCTCTCCCATTCCCAACTCTCTCTCACACTCTCTCCCATCCCCTACTCTCTCTCACACTCTCTCCCATCCTTTCACTCTATCTCTCCCATCTCATACTCTCTCTCTACCACCCCCTACTCTCTCTCAATCTCTCTCCCATCCTTTCACTCTGTCTCCCCCATCCCATACTCTCTATATGCCACCACCTAATCTCTTTCACACTCTCTCTCCCATCCTTTCACTCTATCTCTCCCATCCCATACTCTCTCTCTACCACCCCCTACTCTCTCTCACACTCTCACACTCTCTCCCATCCCATACTCTCTCTATTTCACAGACATAGACACATACTCCCATCCCCCTCTCTCTCTTCTCTCCCATCCCCTACTCTCTAGATCTGTCATGCACACTCCCATCCCCCTCTCTCTATTTCCCTCTCCCTACTCTCTCTCACACTCTCTCCCATCCTTTACTCTCACTCTCTCCCTCTCCCAATGCCTACTCTCTATCCTCCATCCCCTACTCTCTCTCTCTCCCCTCTCCCATCACCTACTCTATATCTTTCATAGACACACACACACTCTCTCTCTTATCCCCCCACTCTCTTCTCTCCCATCCCCTATGCTCTAGATCTATCACACACACTCCCATCCCCCCTATCTCTCTCCCTCTCCCTCTCCCTCTCCCACCCCCTCTCCTACCACCTACTATCTCTCTCTCAAGTTCTCTCTCTCCCTCTCTACTCTCACTCTCTCCCATCCCTCTCTCTCTCTCTCTCTCTCTCTCTCTCCCTCTCTCTCTCTCTCTCTCTCTCTCTCCCATCCCCTACTCTCTCTCACACTCTCCCATCCCCAAATCTCACACTCTCTCCCATCCGGTACAATCTCTCTCTACCACCACCTACTCTCTCTCTCACACTCTCACACTCTCTCTGATCCCCTACTCTATCTCTCTTACACACATTCTCATTCCCACTCTCTCTCTCCCTCTCCCACTTCCTCTCCCACTGCCCACTCTCTCTCCCCTATCCCCTACTCTCTCTCTCTCTCCCCTCTCCCATACCCTACTCTCTCTCTTTCATTGACACACACACACTCCCATCCCCCCTCTCTCTCTCTCCTCTCCCATCCCCTACTCTCTAGATTTTTCACACACACTCCCATCCCCCCTCTCTCTCCCTCTCCCACTCCCTCTTGAACTGCCTACTATCTCTCTCTCAAGTACTCTCTCCCTCTGTATTTTCTCTCTCCCATCCCCTACTCTCACTGTCTCTCTTCCATCCCCTACTCTCTCTCACACTCTCTACCATCCCCTACTCTCTCTTTCCCCCCATCACCGTATGAGCTCTCTTTTCCACCCC
Organism: Cupressus sempervirens; assembly: GCA_028749045.1. Taxonomy (NCBI): domain Eukaryota; kingdom Viridiplantae; phylum Streptophyta; class Pinopsida; order Cupressales; family Cupressaceae; genus Cupressus; species Cupressus sempervirens. Next base: position 414,990,913 of record CM053787.1, read on the forward strand.
CTACTCTCTCTCAAACTCTCACACTCTCTCCCATCCCCTACTCTATCTCTCTTACACACTTCCATTCCCCCTCTCTCCCTCCCACTTCCTCTCCCACTGCCTACTATATATATATATATATATATATATATCCTACTCTCACTCTCTCTACAACCTCCACTCTCTCTCACACTCTAACACTCTCTTCCATCCCCTACTTTATCTCTTACACACATCCCATCCCCCCTCTCTCTCCCTCTCCCACTCCCTCTGCCATTGCCTACTCTCTTTCTCTCCCATCCCCTAGTTTTTCTCTCACTCAGTATCCATCTTCCTCTCCCTTTCCACCACCTACTTTCTCTCTCTCTCTCACTCTCACTCTCACTCTCTCTCTCTCTCTCTCTCTCTCTCTCTCTCTCTACTCTCTCTGCTACCCCCTACTCTCTCTCTCTTTCTCTCTTACACACATTTCCATCCCCCCCCCCTCTCTCCCTCTTCCACTCCCTCTCTCATTGCCTACTCTCTCTCTCCCATTTTCTACTCTCTCTCGAGCTACTTTGTCTCCCCCCTCTCCCATTCCATACTCTCTCTTTCACACACATGCACTCCCATCTTCCTCTCTCTTACTCTCCCTCTCCCACTCTGTCTCCCACTGCCTACTCTCTCTCTCCCATCCCCTACTCTCAATCTCTCTCTACCAACCTATACTCTCTCTCACACTTCCTCTCTTTCCCATCCCCTACTTTAAATCTCTCTACCTGATCTCGTACTCTCTCACAGTTCCTCTCTCTCCCATCCTATACTCTCTCTGCCATCCCTACTCTCTCACACTTCCTCTCTATCCCATCTTGTACTCTCTCTTCCATCCCTACTCTTTCTCACTCCTTCTCTCCCATCCTGTACTCTCTCTACCATCTCTACTCTTTCTCACTCCCTCTCTCCCATCCCGTACTCTCTCCCCTCTCCCATCCCCTACTTTCTCTCTATCTCTTTATCTCTCTCTCTCTCACACACATAGCTATTCCTCCACCCCCCTAGCTCTCTCTTGGTCTTGAATTGCAATTTAGGCCTTAACAGTGTGTGCACCCTATAGCATGCATGTGCTACTGAGAATTCAAATGGTTCTAATAGCATGTGTGTGCTATAGGGCACACACGCTATTGAAAGCTTTGCATTAAAACCAAGCCTAAGGCTTGGTTTTGCCTTGGAGATCCAATCCAAAGGTTTGGAGTTTATAAATAGGTTTGAGACATGTTTTCTAGCAAACATACAAAAAATAATTGATTTTTCTTCTGTGCTCTCCTTCAAGATTCCTCGTGGTTGGGTATCGATAAGATTAGGTTACATTGCATTATAGACCTCTATGTTAGCTATCTAACCATATAACTTATTTTTAATTTGAACTATTTCAAGCCTTACATCTATAATTTATTTTGAATGCATGTTCATCTTTTGTCAAAAACCACCATGTACTAATTGGGCTATAGATTTTAGCTTGTTCATCAAATTTTGCAACAACTTAGTTTTTTAGAAACTAGACTCCATTCTACACACTTGAAAAAAAAGTTTTTATTTTCGATTAGTTTTCAATTATTTCTAGGGGGAGCACACAAATATTTCACATTTTTAGGATGTGTCTAGTTAAAAAATTCATTAAAAAAATACACATTATAAAATTACCCAAAAAAATTGGGATAAGCTACATATTGTTAAGTAACTTTTGACTAGAGTGATTAAAGAATTTCAAAAAGAAAGTTAAAATTAAAGTTTTTTTGGAATAAACAGTGCCACTTTTTTTGGCCCCTTTTTTTGAGGACCTAAAACTAAACCATTTTAAAAAAAATTAGTAGTTTACAAATTAGACTCAAAGGACTACGACTTTTGTTTTTGTCATATCTTAAAATTTTGAGCATAGCTATCTTCAAATTCTTGTTGAAGTTCATAAATTGTTGATTTCAAGAAAAAGGTGTCCACTTATAACCCTCTTTAGCACCACAACTTGGTGCACTTACCCATGAATCACTTCACCTTCTTTCCCTTTTCTAACTTTTCCTTATAGGCCTTGGTGGCAACAATGATTAGAATCAATTCTTCATGTCTATGAACATTTCCATTAGTGTATCTCAAAAGCCACTTGGAATGCTCTCTAGCTAAATCTTTGATGACATTTAACGACTCTTGTATCTCCTCCATAGCCACATGTGTTTTTGGAGATCAAAAACTCTGTTATGGTGATTGGAAGATATCCCCATCAAGCCATTTATATAACTGGCAAAGTTCTTTTGTATGAAGGCCACTTTGATGATCCCCTTCCCTTGTCCACTAGTCTGGGAATCTATATATAGACCTTTTAAGAGTTCATAGTCTCCATCTTGATCCTTTCTCACTTTAGCTTATGTTTCTTTAAGTCCTTCCTCTGCCATTAGGATCATTTTAGACTTGAACTGCATGCTTTAAAGCCACTCAAATGGAGGTTCATCTTCCCTAGGTAGAACCTTTACTTCCATAGCCTCCTTAGCCTTCTTATGGATGATCATGCTTAGAAAATGAATACAATATCCACCCTTAACTTTCTCTACTACTAGGGTGGATCAATTGGCTGAAATATTATCCTTCTCTATTTCGAGCCTCCATATTGCATTGTCAATCTGCACTATAATGGAAATTCCCTCTAACTTGAGTTTCCCACTCTACTCCCTACCGATCTATCTAAAATGTTTGTCTTCTTGTGGATGAGAGATAAATTCTTGAACATCAGTAGCAGTATGATCACTGGTAATTGACATTCTAGAGATGCTTGCCGACAGGGTGACTAAATGCCTGATAAAGCCATTAAGGTCATGGATTTCTGCCTTCATTTTGACTTTTGATAATTTAAGGCTTTCAAGTTGTCCCTCTATTAAATCATTTGTTGACTTCCATAGGTCAACTTTGGTGTCATATCTGACTTCCCCGAGATCTACAAAATGTAGGGAAAAATTATTTGTAGACATATCTTCGATTCTTCCTTGCTTAATAGGTTTGGAAATTTCCATCATCAGATGCCCTACGTCTGGTTCTTGTCCAAGAATTGAAAAGTTCTTCTACATTTTGACTTTTCTCGGTGCTGATCCAAAGAAAAAAGCTAGAGATAAAGTATCTTTATTAGGAACTCCTTCCTCTTTCCTCTTCCTTTTTCTGTCTAAGGTGTCGTCCAGCCATGACTCTATGTTGATCACCTTAGATGCAATCCCAAGTGTTTCTATACAAAATATTCTTTCTCTTCACCAGGGTTAGTATCTTTGTGGCTAAAGATAAAGGATTCTTCAAGGCCTTTGAGATGATTTTGAATATTCCAGGCCTTTATTTTCCTTTAAAGTCTTCTTTTTTGCTTCATCAAACTTTGTTGACTCACTCTCACTAATTTCACCATCTCCAAGATCTACTACTTGCACTTGGGGACTACTTGAAAGGAGTAGTTTTGTGCTTATGGATGAAATCAAACTGCTATGGGGTGAGAGCAAAAGTGTGATCGAACCATCTTTTAATTCCTCAACCTTCTTTTTCTTAGCTTTTGTTGGAGTTTTGATTACATGCAAAGGGTTGTCTTGACAAGTTTTGGCCATGGGAATGATTTTTTTGGGAGGTTGATCACCTTCATCTGATGGTTGCACTAGCCCTTGGGTAATAGATAATGTTGCACTTGCTGTACCACTTTGGGAAGAAGAAGTTGGTACAACTTTTGGAGAAGCCTGACTAGATGTGTCTTTGCTCTAGCTCCTTCTAGTTGTGGTCCATTCAACCCATTTTCTAGTCCTCTTGTACATTCAATCCATCATTATATCTAGCTTTTCCCTAGTGCCTTCATAAGGTTATGATCATATTGGAGTGCCTCTGATCTTTTTCAAGTACGTATTGTTATACATGTTCTAGCCATCATCCTCTACTCCCTCTACATCAATGTTGACTTTGTACATTTTCGCTTGATCGACTATCAATCTGAGCTATCTTAGTAGCTTCAAGGGGAAACCATTGAAAGCTACAAGATACAAATAAGAAAAAGATTAAAATTGGATGAAATAACTCCCAAACTAGGTGATGGTTGCCATGGCTTCAAGATTGAATCTCCTTTTTGGACATCCCTGTAGCTCCCTACAAATCCTCATAGTAAATGTATCATTAACTTTCATGTACTCTGCATAGCTTTTTTCCAACTATAAGCATGGAAAAAACTAATAAGACTTCACATCATTAGGAAAGTTATATACTCTTAAGAGGCCTGGCAATGAGGCTAACATATAGATGAGGAAAGAGGATATATAGAATGTGTTGTAAAATTTTGCAACATGAAGAGCATTGGATAAAAAATTTATTACCTCATGGGCCCAATAAATATATTGGGTGTTAGAGAAAATGACTTCCAATAAAAAGAAATATTGCTCAATGAAATTCAAAGCTTCTAACTCACCTTTCAATCTATATAGGAGAACAAGGATATCAATAATCTTTGGTTTGAGGTTGGTCCCAAACAAGGTCTTAGGAACCTTACTCTTAGCACTCTGTGGTTTGTGGAACCATGTCTACATGTTTTCTTTCCTCCAGATCATCTTCTTTGTGGAGAACTCATAAATGAATCATTCGAAGGTCAAGTCTAAAAATTCCTCCCATTTTGGTACACGAAGGTAATTCACCACACCTTGCCCATTGATTGAAATCAACACTATGTCACCCTATAGCACAATCTACCTTGTCTCTAGATTGTAATGATGTATATGTTCATAGATTAAATCTAGGGCCTGTTCTGCAATCCAAAAACCAGCCACCTTGACCAACCCACATCCTTAGAGTTTCTAAGTGATGGGGTGAATCCATTCAAACCTCACTCTTTTTTGAAAGTCCTCCATGTCATAGAAATGAAGAGAGGTGTCTATGAAATTTTTTGATTGGGATTTGATTCTAGTTAACCTATCAAAACTTGCAAACCTAGTTGCCATGACTTTGAGAGTGAGATTTGAGATGAGACAGTGGAAAGAATAGCTAATGCAAAAATTACTAGCTTTTTAAAAGTTATGCACATTAATAGAATAGTAGTTCAAAGAAAAAGTCATAGTCTATTCAACTATTTATGTTTCCATATATATGGGAGCTTTGATTCATCTATTGATCTTCAAAATTCACATCAAAAAAATAAATTGAAGGAGAGATCTATTGAAATATTAAATGCAAGAATTTAACTAGAATCTAGGGGTATTTTCACTATTCTATTAGGTTCAATGATAACTTTCTATCTCCCCATAACTTACTTTCCTATTTTCCTTTAAGTTTCAGGAAGTTACCATTAGAGTACTCTATGGGAGAATGTTTGCTAAGTTAGAATCTAATAATTATTTCTTTTTTTTAATGCTTAGATTCTTTCTATTATCATTTTGATATTTTTTATGCACAAATTCTAAATCTAACCTAATCATTGGCTTGATTTTCTTTGGAATTCAAGAAACTGTCTTCATGGGTTGAAAACTCACTGAGGAGAAGATAGTTTCTATTTCTCTGCCAACATTTCCTTTCTTAGTTGAACTTTATACCATTGCCTCTCTTGGAATCAAAAATTTATAAGTGAGCTATGAAGACCTTGTTGAGGACCACTTATCATTCCTTTTCATCCTAAATTGCCTTTTTGAAAAACCAACTTCATGTGTTGAAAACCCGTCAAGGAGAAGTTAGTTCAAAGTTTTCCACTAGGGACAATTATGAGAGCAATGATGAATCTAAAACATTTTCTGAATTTATAATCGCAAAGTGAGCATTGATTCCATAGGATAGCTTTTTATTTTCCTATTTTTGATCTATGTGTATCATTTGGTACCTTTCACAGGAAGTAATCTTCATGGGTAGGAAGCCCACTAGGGAGAAGATCATTTTTGATTTTCCACAAGCTTCTATATTTAAAAAAAAAAATATTGGTAGGTCATAAGTATATATAACTTGTAATTGATCATTCAATCCATTTCTCGATAAAGACCACCATTCAATCATCACTACCATTTCCACACTTTGCTCAATAAATTCATTTTCTTGTCTTGTATGGTAACTCAATTCATAGAGCAATACTCAGTTGTTAAAGACACAAATACTAATACTAGGCATCAATTATGAAAATGAACTTTTTTCTTGGTTCTTGCCTCAAATCTATCTTAATGCATCTTTATTTATTAGATATTAACTTTTAACACATATTATGTCTGGAAATGCTATATAATATAGCATTTAATTTTATAGTTCCTTACATATCTTCTTTTCTTAATTAGAAGTAGTGTGATCACTGAATCCATTGGATTGGGTGATCTCAGCTTCATTGGTTCCACTACTACCTTCTACTTCCTTCTTTCTCTAGGTTTGATACATCTTATTCCTTTTTTTATTTTGCATCAAATTTTTCTTTTTCCTTGTTATGTTCATTTCTTGGTGCTAGTGCTTGGGTCCTAGAGTTCTGTCTCACATGTCCAATCTTGTGACAACCATAGAAAATTAAACTTCCTTTCATGCAACTCTTGGATTTAACTCTAAAATATGTCCTAATGTAGTTTTCTTTAATATGACCATATTCACCACAATAATGATAGTTGTACCTTGTGTTATAATCCCAATTGTGGAAGTTACCTTGTTTGGATACCTTTCCTTGGTTCTTGGTTGTCTAGGTAGGTTTTTCTTTAGCCTTCTTGAGCTCTATGTCCATACTTCTGACAGATGTAATAATGCCCTTCAAATCTTGGTGCATTACTATCCTTTGCCTTGCATTCATTTATTTAGTGTCCTTGCTTATTGCACTTAAAATGATGTAGGAGTATCCAAAGGTATAAGGGCAATCTTGTGTCACCTAAAAAAATATGTACTTAGAAAATAAAGGTTCCAACTCTCACAGTTCAACTATCAGTGTGCTAGAAAATATTGAAAAAATAGGAGCATGCAATTTGGCCATCATTTTGGTGACCTAGAAGGTGTGAATTGGCTAGATTAATGTAACTATGATTTAGAGCATTCCAAAAAAAGAATCAGGTCAAAAGGCCCCACGTTTTGAAAGTTATTACAGTTTTTCGGCTTTTGGAGACCTCCTAAGAATGCTTCAAAGTTAGGTTAGGGGCATTAAATGACCTTAAAAAGGGCCAAAAAATGGAGGACAATAAAATCTTGTCATTAGGGCTATAGAGCACTTTGAGAGCTTTTCGAAAATGTAAACGGTTCATCAATCGGAGCTACGGTTCAAAAGTTATGCCTCCCGAAAGTTCAGTTACCATTTTTGGATTTTTCTAGATTTGCACCAACTTCTAACACAACTTCTGGAACCTTCTATTTGGTCAGTGGATTCCTACTAGAACTTTCTAGAATGTACTCCTAGTCCTTAACCCTTGAGGGTCTATTTAAGGAGATTTCTGGCATTGTAAAAGGCAGTTCAGAGTGGAGTTTGAGAGGAGGTGCTGAAAGGAGAAATTATCTCCAGATTTATGCTATTGTAAGCCCTTAGGGCATGTTTTGAAGTTTATCTTCTCTATACTGTTTGTACTAGCTTATTCTCTCAGTTAATACAATTTCCCTTTTCTGTTGTGTCCATTCTATTCTTGGGTTGTGTCTCCATCAAGTGGTATCAAAGCTGGTTTTCCTGAGTGTGTAGACAGAGCGCCAACTGTGAGGCAGTTTGCACCAGGACTGTGTGGTTTTGGATTTGAGTTAAGAAGATGCCTCCATGAAGAGATCGTGGCCAAAGGCCTAGAGCTATTAATCCTAAGGAGGTTAGAGCCCTCCAAAGGTAGGTACAAGCATTGCAAGAGGAGCTCCGTAGGGGAGCAAATGTTGCCATAGGTGATGATAGTGAGGATGAAAATGAAGAAGAAGTAATGAAACTAGAAGGGGAATTTGATAGGGAAGTTTTGAATCATGTAGAGGAAAGGCTTTTTAGGGCCATTACTAAGTTTGGAAAAAGACCCACAATTGAAGTGGGTGTATTTTCAGGAAATTTGAAACTAGATGAGTTGATCAATTGGATCAATGAACTAGAAGAATACTTTGAGTATGAGGATATCAGGGACCCAGATAGGGTTAAGTTTGCAAAGGCCAAACTAAAAGGCCATGCCAAAATCTAGTGGCAAGAAGTTCAATTGGAAAGAAATAGAAGAGGAAAGGAGAAGATCACAAGATGGGATCACATGGTGGACAAATTGAAGCAGTTCATTCTTGTGGACTACGAGCTTGATTTGTTTAAGAAGATGCATGGGTTAAAGAAAGTAGGAAGATCAGTCCAAGAATATGCAGAGGAACTTTACCGACTCTTGATTAGAGTAGGGTATGCAGAAGAAAATAAGGAGAAGGTTGCTCGTTATATCAGTGGGTTGCGACCTAGCATCCAAGAGGAATTAAGTCTAGTAAGAATGACCAGCATTGAAGAGGCATACTAGTTTTCCCTACGATTTGAAGAGAAGTTGAATAAAAGGTTTGAAGGAAGACAAAGAGGGTGCGGTCAAGGAGGAAGGGGAAGCGGTAGATCATCTGGAGACCGCAATTAAACCCAAAAGAAAAATGAAGATGTGGGTACTAGCAAGAACCAGAGGAATGAGGGTTTCAACCGCTCCCATGATCAAGACTTTGGAAATCAAAGAGGAAGAGGTAGAGGATGTGGACAAGGAAGAGGAGGCTTCTGCGGTACCTATTTCCATTACAATGAAGAAGGTCATCGTTCCTTTGAATGCCCTTAATTACAAGGAAGGACAGATAGGAGAGCTGAGGGCCAAGCTAGGGTTGCTCATGTGGATGAGGATGCACAATCATCACATTCAGAGGATGCAAAAAGAGGAGAGACCTTGGTAAATGAAAGAGTCCTACTAAGTTGTGAGATTGAACCAGGACAACGGAGGAGTTTTTCCGTACCAGATGCAAGTGTGAGGATAAATGTTGTGACGTGATCATTGATGGTGGTAGCACTGATAACTTGGTATTAGAAGAGATGGTCTCTAAGCTGAAGCTCGAGAGGGAGAAACATCCCCAACCCTATCGGATTTCTTGGGTAAAAGATGATCATAAGGTCCTGGTAAGTGAACAATGTTTAGTGAAATTCAAAATTGGGAGTTACCATGATGAAGTTCTTTGTGATGTTATTTCGATGGATGTTTGCCATCTATTGTTGGGTGGACCATGGCAGTTTGATAGACATGCATTACATGATGGTCATGCAAACACATACTCTCTAACAAAGGATGGAGTTCGCCACAAATTGAAGCCCATGAAAAAGGAAGGTGAAAAGGTATGTAGCAGTGCTAGGATTTGTCTTGTTGATGAAAGAAAGTTTTTAGATGGCATGAAACACCAGCATATGTGCTATGCTTTGATTCCTAGGAAAGATAAAGAAGGTAGTAGTGAAATACCACTTGAAGTTTCAGACTTACTAGGGGAGTTTAGAGATATTATCTCTGATAATGTTCCAGATGGATTGCCACCAGTAAGGCAAATCAATCATTAGATAGATCTGATTCTAGGAGCTAGTTTTCCTAACAAGGCTACTCACAAGATGACTCCTACTGAAACAGAGGAGCTAGATAGACAGGTTTAGGAGCTATTGAGGAAGGGCTTGATTTGAGAGAGCTTGAGTCCATGTGCAGTACCTGCAATACTCGCACCAAAGAAGGATGGAGAGTGGAGGATGTGTACAGATTCTCAAGCTATAAATAGGATAACCATCAAGTACTAGTTTCCTTTGCCAAGGATGGATGATCTTATGGACTGCTTGAGTGGAGCTCAGTACTTCACAAAGATAGATTTGAAGAGTGGTTATCACCAGATACAGATTCAAGAAGGAGATGAGTGGAAAATAGCCTTCAAGACCAAGGAGGGTCTTTATGAGTGGTTAGTCATGCCCTTTGGATTGACAAACGCCCCAAGCACCTTCATGCGGCTCATGAATGAGGTACTTAAGAAGTTCTTGGGGAAATTTGTTATTGTTTATTTGGATGATATTTTAATTTTCAGCAAGACTTTGGAAGAAAATTTATTGCATATTCGTAGTGTCCTTGAAAGGCTAAGGGAAGAGAAACTGTTAATTAATCTGAAGAAGTGTATCTTTGCAAAAAGGGAGTTAGTCTATTTGGGGTTTGTTATATCACCTAAAGGTCTCAAAATGGATCCAGAGAAGGTACAAGCCATCTTGGAATGGCCTACTCCAAGGTCTGCTACTGAGGTAAGATCATTTCATGGTCTGGTTAGTTTTTACAGGAATTTTATTAAGAATTTCAGTGGCATATGTGCACCCCTAACTGATACAACAAGAGGGGATAGAAAAGAGTTCAAATGGACTGCAGTAACTGTGAGAAGTTTTGAATTGCTGAAGAAGAAGGTAATTGAACAGCCTGTGTTGGCACTTCCAAATTTTAGAAAGGTTTTCCAGGTGGATTGTGATGCTAGTGGCAACGCTATTAGGGTTGTATTAAGCCAGGAAGGTAAGCCTATTGCATATTTTAGTGAAAAATTGAATGATGCAAAGAAGAAGTATTCTGTTTATGATCAAGAGTTCTATGCAATAGTTCAGGCCTTAAAGAAATGGAGGCATTATTTATTGCCAAAGGAATTTGTTTTGTATACTGATCATTAGGCATTACAGTAGCTAAATAGCCAAGGTAAATTGAATCAGAGGCATATGAAGTGGGTAGAGTTCTTGCAGAGCTATACATTTGTGTTAAAGCATAGAAGTGGAAAATCTAACAGGGTTGCAGATGCACTAAGTAGGAGATAGTTGTTACTTACAGTAATGTAGGTTGAAGTAGTTGGGTTTGATGAACTCAAGAATTTGTACCCCGAAGATCCTGATTTTGCTGAAGCATGGAAAGCTTTTAAAGAACCTGTTGCTATAGATAGAACCAAGTGGTTAGACTATTTGATTCAGGATGGCATATTGTTCAAGGGTAGTCAATTGTGCATTCAAGAAGTTCCATGAGGGAAAATCTAATTAAGGAGAAACACAGTGGAGGGATGGCAGGACATTTTGGTCAAGATAAGACCATTGCCATTCTTAGAGAACATTATTTTTGGCCTCAAATTTCATAGGATGTGAAGAAGTTTGTACAGAGTTGCCAGGTTTGTCAAGTTTCCAAGGCGTTTAGTCACAATACTGGCCTATATCAGCCATTGCTTGTTCCATCAAGGCCATGGGAGGACATAAGTATGGATTTTGTTCTTGGATTGCCAAGGACACAAAGGGGTAATGACTCAGTATTCGTGGTGGTTGATAGGTTCTCCAAAATGGCACATTTCATTCCATGCCACAAAATTCATGATGTTGTCCATATTGCAGACTTGTTTTTCAAAGAGGTGGTAAGACTACATGGTCTTCCAAGGAGCATAGTTTCTGACAGAGATACTAAATTTGTGGGGTATTTCTGGAGGACATTGTGGAAAAAGTTGAGAACAGACTTGAAATTCAGTTCCACGCATCACCCGCAGACTGATGGCCAAACAGAAGTGGTAAACAGAAGTCTGGGCAATTTGCTGAGATGTTTAGTTGTGGATAAGCCCAAGGGATGGGATTTGATTCTACCACAAGAAGAGTTTGCTTACAATAACTCTATAAATTGGAGTACTTGAAAATCACCATTCCAAATTGTATATGCGAATAGCCCAAGGACTGCACCAAAATTGAGGAAGATAGAACAAGGGGAGAGGACAAGTGCTGAAGCTGAGGAATTTGCTAAACATATCAAGCATCTATATGAGGAGGTTCGAGCACACATTACCAAGATGAATCAAGAGTATAAAGCTAGGGCTAATCAAAGGAGAAGACATAAGGAATTCCAAGTAGGAGATTTAGTCATGGTGCACTTATGAAAAGAAATATTTCCAGCCGGTACTTACAACAAGCTGAAAATGAAGAAATTTGGCCCCTGCAAAATTTTGAAGAAACATGATTCAGGAAATGCATATGAAGTGGAGCTGCCAGATGGTATTCACATTTCTCCCATTTGAAAGATTGCAGATTTAACAGAGTATCATGATGATGGTGCAGATGAGGAGCTGGTGTTAGAGCCATGTCCGATTCCTACTTCTAAGAAGGAGGAGATAGAAGACATTCTAGATCATCGTCTGGGTAGGAGTACCAGAAAAAGGCAGTATGAAGAGTATTTGGTGAAGTGGAAAGGATGGCCGATCGAGGACTCCACTTTGATTTCAGCAGCTGAGGTTTCCCATTTGGGATTTCCTCTACCATTCATAAAGTGACTGTAGACACCTAAATTTGATTACACTGCTTTGGTAATCTAATTTAGCCATCTCTAAAGGCATTATTAATTCAATTTCTATTTAATTAATCTTTTGTCATCCCCTAGTTGATTAATTTAATTAATCATCTATAGTCCTAAATTGATAAATCAAATAATCTATTATTTATCAATTAAATCCTTTTCTCCTATCTAATTCCAAAAATCCCCATTTATTAAATAAATCTAGTTGATAAATGAAATCCTCAAATTCAAAAACCCCTAACCTATCTCTAATCCTCCATTTAGCCTAATCCACCCCATCCACCCATACTAACCAAGCTTAGCCACTAACTCACCCACCCTCATTAATGCCATCCACTTGCACATCTCTAACATCCCTAATCTAATCCTAAACCCAAGCCTAATCCACCCCCTAATGTTGTCACATTTCTTAAACAAGTTTAAGACTTTCCTAATCCAAACCAAAGTCTCCCCTCAAAAAGCCCAACCACTAAGTCATGAGTGCTCTTACAAAACATAAAAGACTCTTACAAGCCCACTCATGACTCTTACACCCATCTTCCACACTCTTCCCTCTTCCACACTCATTCCTCTTACATCCCTCTTACATACTCAACCCCACTCATCATGCCTTTAACCAACCCTTTACCCTACCCTCTCACACTCATCCTCCTTGTGACAAGTGTCACGTTCCCATTGGTGCTAAACAAGCACAATCCATGTGCTCCCCTTTGAGTGCACCTTAGCCCTCCTTAAGCCTTCATCCATCCTTGCATCTAAGCCCTCCATCCCTCTACCCCTTAGCCTATAAATTGAATCCCATCCCAAGCCATTTCATCAACAATCTTTGAGCTAAGGTTACCATGCTATTTTGAGAACCAAAACCATCAATCTTACCCTTATAATGCCAAATTGAGAGCTCACAAAGCTACCAATTTGCCATTACCCATCTCCATTGAAGCAAGCTTTTGAGCATCTTGAGCATACATCCACAGCAAAAGGACACATCTACAGAATCAAGAAAGCATGGAGTGTTTTATCTTGTGAGGTTTGCACTTCTTGTTTGCTTTATTTGTCTAAGCATATATGTGAATTTAGTTTTTGGTTTGTGAATGTTTACTTTATTTGTTAATATTCTTTGCATACTAAATCTTGTTCTACAGTGACAGGGTCACTTTTCAGTCTACCGTGGGTGTCTGATGTAGGAGCATCCAAAGGTATAAGGGCAATCCTGTGTCACCCAAAAAAATATGTACTTACACTTAGTTTTTGTTTCATGTGTTTTTATTTTTGGACACCCATTTGGGTCAAATAAAGGTTCCAACTCTCACAGTTCAACTATCAGTGTGCTAGAAAATCCTAAAAAAATAGGAGCATGCAATTTGGCCACAATTTTGGTGACCTAGAAAGTGTGAATTGGCCAGATGAATGTAATTGTGATTTAGAGCATTCCAGAAAAAGAATCAAGTCAAAAGGCCCCACGGTGTGAAATTTATTGCAGTTTTTTGAGTTTTGGAGACCTCCTAAGAATGCTTCAAAGTCAGGTTAGGGGCATTAAATGACCTTAAAAAGGGTCAAAAAATGGGGGACGAGCAAAGCATGTCCATAGGGGTATAGAGCGCTTCAAGAGATTTTCGAAAATGTAAACAGTTCGTCAATCGGAGCTACGGTTCAAAAGTTATGCCTCCTGAAAGTTTGGTTACCATTTCTGGATTCTTCTAGATTTGCACCGACTTCTAACATAGCTTCTGGAACCTTCTATTTGGTCGGTGGATGCCTAATAGCACTTTCTAGAATGTACTCCTAGTCCTTAACCCTTCAGGGTCTATTTAAGGAGATTTCTAGCATTATAAAAGGCAGTTCGGAGTGGAGTTTGAGAGGAGGTACTGAAAAGAGAAATTATCTCCAAATTTATGCTATTGTAAGCCCTTAGGGCATGTTTTGAAGTTTATCTTCTCTTTACTATTTGTACTAGCTTATTTTCTCAGTTAATACAATTTCCCTTTTCTGTTGTGTCCATTCTATTCTTGGGTTGTGTCTCCATCAAGTGGTATTAGAGCTGGTTTTCCTGAGTGTGTAGATAAAGCACCGACTGTGAGGTAGTTTGCACCAGGACTGTGTGGTTGTGAGTTTGAGTTAAGAAGATGCCTCTACGAAGAGAACGTGGCAGAAGGGCTAGAGCTATTAATCTTGAGGAGGTTAGAGCCCTCCAAAGGCAGGTACAAGCATTGCAAGAGTAGCTCCGTAGGGGAGCAAATGTTGCCATAGGTGATGATAGTGAGGATGAAAATGAAGAAGAAGTAATGGAACTAGAAGGGAAATTTCATGTTTCAGGTCATTCTTTCGATTCTCATTCTTAGATTTTAGATTAGCAATCTACTGTAGTGGAAGAGAAGAGAAACACTATAGGAGGCAACATTGTTGAAAATGTAATAGGAAATTTAATGTTATGTTTTAAATTCTTTTAGTTTTTGAAGTTTGTAATAACGTCCTACATGTGGTGGCATACCTAGAGTAGCAGTTCGATAAGCTCTCCAGATATAGCCACCTAGGACCAAGTGTGTGGATCTTAAATTAGAATAGTTTTTCTTAGTTCATAGGTGGAGTGTTTAATGAATTTTAGAATCCAATAATAGGTAGTAGGCAATTTTTGGAATATTCCTGACTTAGAAAATGACTGTCTAATATTGGTAGAAAAAAACATTTCAGATTCTTATCCTTTTCTTGGATAGAAGATGGAAAAAAAAACATGTGGCCTACTGCATGATTATCAGATTCCAATAATAGGTAGTAAGCGGTTTTCGGATTCTTATCCTTTTCTTGGGGTAGAAGACGAAAAAAAATGTTTCTGATCCTTTTATTAGAAAAGGAGAGTCAGTTTTAAATAAGCCAGTCGGCTATGTAAGAAAACATTCGAATTTGAGTAAGAAAGAAAGTTGCAGTTTTAGTGTGTTTTTTCAGTTTTGGAAGATTCGACTTTGGAGAGAAAAGAATGCGTTTTGGTTTTATTGTGCAAGTTTCAGTGGTTTGAGGGTTGGTACGGATTTTCATTGGAAAAAAATTTCAGTTTTCTTCTGGTGTTCTTCTGTGTTTTGTAGCAGAGAATACGAAGATTCAAATTTTTATATATATCCTGGCTATGTAAGAAAACATTCGAATTTGAGTAAGATAGAAAGTTGCAGTTTTAGTGTGTTTTTTCAGTTTTGGAAGATTCGACTTTGGAGAGAAAAGAATGCGTTTTGGTTTTATTGTGCAAGTTTCAGTGGTTTGAGGGTTGGTACGGATTTTCATTGGAAAAAAATTTCAGTTTTCTTCTGGTGTTCTTCTGTGTTTTGTAGCAGAGAATACGAAGATTCAAATTTTTATATATATCTTGGTGTCAACATGGCATTTCTTGAAGAACCATTTTTTATGAATGTCTAGTGTTAAATCTTGTATCTATCAATTCATGCAATCAAATGATTAGAAAGGAGATAGATAATCGACTATTGAGTTTGGTGGCAGTTCGATCCTGGAGGTTGTAGATGCCCCTTGAAGCAACTCAGTTGAGTGTTTGATTCCTCCTAAGCTTTCCAAGGTGTGGCTCTGCATCATTTTTGGTATCAGAGCTCAGCAAAAGGTTTGGGAAAAAGTAGTTGTGTATATGTTTGTGTGATTGTGAAAGATTGAGAGAAATAGTCTGAGAAGAAGTCCAGAAACTAGATAAGAAAAAAATAACTTAGCTGAAGAATGATGAGACAAGAAGAAGCAGCTTTATTGTATCTTTTTAGAAGGTATCAACAGAGAAAGGATTCTAAACAGAAGGAGATAGAGGAAAAGAAGAAAAGAGAGAAAGAAGAAAGGAGAAAACAAAGAGAAGAGCTAAGCAAGATAGAAGAGGAGATAAACAATTTGAGAAGGAGACTTGAGGAGAATGATGCTAAGTTGAAAGAGAATAAAGCTAAGTTGAAAGAAGTGCAGCAAGTATCTCTTGACGAGAGTAGTAACAAGACAAGCCCTATTGGATTGGAATGCAAACAATCTGTGAAATAGAGAAGAGTACAATGCTGGAAGGTACTCTAATGAAAAAGATTTTGGAGGCAACTGATGAAGCCTTAAATATGCATAATGAAGAAAAATGTCAAGAGGAATGGCTTGAAGATGAAGCTAAGGAATGTGTAACAACAAGTTCTAAAGAAGAATCTGATTTATGGGAAAAATTTGCAGCAATTGTGGGAGAATGGAAAAGGCATGGCGGTAGTATGGAAACTCAGCTTGAAGAAGAAAGGAAAGAGTGCAATACTGTTATTGTTCTTGAGAAAAGTTGTAATAAGAAAGAGATATTTGAAAGTGAGATTACTACAGAAGATCAAGATGATGATAAATGTTTAATAAAGGAAGAAGAGATAAATATGATTCTTAAGATTCAAGATGTGAAACTGGTTGATAGTCAAGAAGCAGATAAGTTTATGGTTACTATTGATGAAGATAGATATGACGCACATTACATGGTGTATAAGGAAGCTCGTATTCAAAAACAGAACTCAAATAATCTTAATGCTGATGATATGTTTTCTTCTAATAATGTTTATGCAGGGATGCAAATTTCATGTATAGTGAATCATGCTGAAGAATTTTCTGTGACATTTACAGCATTAAAGAATCAAAGCTACAAGGTGGAGAAGTTGGATATTATTTTTGTTTTTCTTGTAGATATGCTCATCCTAGTTCAAAGAAATTGGAAAGTTTGAAAGAAGAATGAGATTCATTTCTACAACACATCATCTCAAGAGGACTTGAGATTCATTCTACAGGGGAGTATGCTGCAGTGGCAGAGAAGAGAAACGCTATAGGAGGCAACATTGTTGAAAATGTAATAGGGAATTTAATGTTATGTTTTAAATGCTTTTAGTTTTTGAAGATTGTAATAACATCCTACATGTGGTGGCATACCTAGAGTAGCAGTTCGATAAGCTCTCCAGATATAGCCACCTAGGACCAGGTGTGTGGATCTTAAATTAGAATAGTTTTTTTTAGTTCGTAGGTGGAGTGTTTAATGACTTTTAGAATCCAATAATAGGTAGTAGGTAGTTTTTGGAATATTCCTGACTTAGAAAATGACTGTCTAATATTGGTAGAAAAAACGTTTCAGATTCTTATCCTTTTCTTGGATAGAAGACGCAAAAAAAAACATGTGGCCTACTGCATGATTGTCAGATTTCAATAATAGGTAGTAGGCGGTTTTCGGATTCTTATCCTTTTCTTGGGGTAGAAGACGAAAAAAAATGTTTCTGATCCTTTTATTAGAAAAGGAGAGTCAGTTTTAAATAAGCCAATCAGCTATGTAAGAAAACATTCGAATTTGAGTAAGATAGAAAGTTGCAGTTTTAGTGTGTTTTTTCAGTTTTGGAAGATTCGACTTTGGAGAGAAAAGAATGCATTTTGGTTTTATTGTGCAAGTTTCAGTGGTTTGAGGGTTGGTACGGATTTTCATTGGAAACAAATTTCAGTTTTCTTGTGGTGTTCTTCTGTATTTTGCAGCAGAGAATACGAAGATTCAAATTTTTATATATATCCTGGTGTCAACATGGCGTTTCTTGAAGAACCATTTTTTATGAATGTCTACTGTTAAATCCTGTATCTATCAATTCATGCAATCAAATGATTAGAAAGGAGATAGATAATCGACTATTGAGTTTGGCGGCAGTTCGATCCTGGAGGTTGTACATGCCCCTTGAAGCAACTCAGTTGAGTGTCTGATTCCTCCTGAGCTTTCCAAGGTGTGGCTTTGCATCACAATCTACATCCTTTCTATTGAACTCTTGAGTGGCCAGGAGTAGTCTATTGTTCATATTAGACTAATTTTGACTAAGCCTTTTCACTTTAGTGTTCTTGTCATCAAGTCTTCTAGATATATGATCTTCATCCTCTTCAATTCTCCTCTTTTCCTTATTAAATTTAAACAATCTTACTAACTAGATTCATGTTGTCTCTTTAGTGCTCTTACCTCTTCATTAAGTGTGTTTTCTCTCTCCAATAGGTCTACTATTGCTGCATCACTTTCATTGAAATTTTCATTTTCAAGTAGTTCTTTAATATCTTCTTCTTGATATAGAGTAGCATTCTGTTGGATTTCCAATTCTTTTCTTCTCTTCAAGGATTTCTTCAACTCCTCACTTGTTGCTTCAAGTTTATATAGTATGACTTTTATGTCAAGCTTCTAATTTTCAATGACCTTTCCCAGATTATAAGCCTCCATCTCCAAGATCTTAACTCTCAACTGGTTAGACTTCTTCTCAGAGATAAAATCTTTGATACAAATTTCTAAAGTCTATTACAAAAGTAAGATACTGAGAGGGTAGGGATTGGGGGTGAGCTAGGATCTAAAAAAAATTCTATCTTTTCAAACAAATCAAATGCATTCATCATTAACCCATCTCATATCAAAAACATGAATCATATAACAATAAACTGAAATATCACATGCATAAACTTGGAAGTAGATGTAAAAGTGTTGTCTAACTTTTAGTCACCCATTTTTAAAAAAAAAATTTAAAGTCGCATCCCTTGAAGAATTCTCCAAAGTTGTTTCCAATTTGTTTAACAATGTTTCTATGAAGGATTGATGTAGATGTGAAGGTTCCTATGCCACAATTCAAAGTTCATTGCATTGGATCTGAATTACGGATTGATATGATTTATTATGCTTCTTTAGCTCATGTTCACAATCTGACTTAGAGAAAGAAACAATTGAGTTAGCCTTCAAAATTGTTTGATTGAATATACAAAGGAAGCCTAATTAGAATTTGAATGCAAAATTGGAATTGGAATGCATAATTTGAATTGGGATGGTGAACTTCCAATTTCCCTGCCACAGGAGAAGCTCATTTGGGACTTTTCACGAAAAAGAGGAGAAGCCAAATTGTCATTTCCCATTTGAAAGAGAAAATGCAAAATTGCATTTTTAATGTGATCCCTGAACCAATTGACACAAAATAGTGATCACAATAAAGAAGCGGAAAATCTGACGTCATAGTCCATTTCCAGTTTTTCGCCACAGGAGAAGCTAAAAATAAAATTTCCACTAATAAGAAGTCCCTATTGAAAATCTTGATGGAGGCATTGGAGGAATGAAGAATGGAATTTATTGAATTCAAGTGGATCAAAATTGTTATAAAAAGGGGCAATGGAAAGAAGAATCCCAATGGGAAGGCAGAAAATGAACCCTCTGTTATTCGCACTCAGAAATCAAAATTTTGCCAAATGCTTTGGGCACTCCAGAGTAGGAATATCGATGGTATCAAAGTAGAGTGATACATTAAAAACTATTGATAGTCAAAAAAGAAGTTAAAAAGGAAATTAAAAAAAATATCCTAATAGCTTGCAAAAAATGAAGAAATAAGTGCTTTTCACACCAGATTTGGGATTTCCCCCAATGGAGAGTCAAGTATTGGAACTTCCATCAAAAACATTACAAGGAAAATTATAGAGAGCTTCAGTGATCACATACATAGAGGAGACCATGACACTCGAATCTGAGGTCTTGAATTCTTTAGAACACTTACAATAGAGGAGGAATTCGCAGGATCAAGTTCTCCCCAGAGTCGAGGATGTGTAGTTGTCCTTTTTAATTACAATACATTCTCAATATTTGATACAAGAGATCCATTGGAAAATGCCATTTTACAATCACGAATTGCAGGAATTTTGATGCTGGAGCTTGATTGGTTTCCATCATGTTTTGACAAAGAAGAGCCACTTTTACTCTATCCTGCCAGGGCAGATAGCAACTTTTGTCTCCTTGAGGTTAATACGAACTTAAGCAGATCAGTTCAAGAGGATAGATTCAGAGGTTGAATTCAAGAATTAAGAGGTGCATCAATACAACATTAAAGTTTGAGGTCCTTCTCACAGACGGCTAAACATGGAGAGTAATAAATGAATGCATGTGTGTCAACATGTCTTTCAGCTACAGAGTATAGACCATTTTACTCATTTATTCCTGCAGTTACTGCTCCTCCTATAGATATTGTATGCTCTGACAGAAGATTTTCATATTAGAGAATGGAAGAACTCCATCATCCATGGATGAAAAGGATATTTGTGGGTTTTGCTCGCACATCTGAATTCAATGGTCCTGCAGAGCCAAATAAACTTCATTAACTGATACAAGAAATAGATTATGAATTGGCTGCCCAACAACCGCTACTTGAGTTGACCCACAGAACATTTGGAACTTCTCCTCCACTCCAAAGTTTTGATTTTTCAAAGATGGTTACAGATTCGGAAAGATGCACACTTTAGATGCTTTGTGCTGATAACCATCGTGTGCTACTTTTTGTACAGATGACAAAGATGCTTGACATACTCAAGGATTATATGAATTATAGAAAGTACAAGTATCTTAGACTAGATGGGTCTTTGTTAGTGGCAGATCGAGGTGAAATGGTGAAGGAATTCCAAAGAAATTTTGATAGATTTGTTTTCTTGTTGAGCACAAGAGCTGGCACGGCGGGATTTTTCATTTTGGCTACTCCGTGGCAGGATTCGCACTCACCAAGTGTGATTCCCGCAAAGAAAAAATCTCCTTTATGTGGGATTCACACTTGGCAAGTGTGAAATCTATTTTCAAAAAAGCACATGCTTTAAGTTAAAATTGAAGTAGTGGAACGAGAAAAGCTTAAAGCTAATCACTATAAACTATTAGATCTTCTGTGCATATGAAGTCGAATGAATTGTTAATGTCATTGCAAGCAAGAAATAAGAAGGTTTCAAGTGGCTTAGAAGAAGTAAAAATAGCCACTGTATCAGTCATGACAAAGGAAAAAATAAGAGTTCAAATATGTCAAGCACGGTATCTTATTGAATTTTTTAATGGAAATAAGTTGTGGCTAATGAAAAGTCCAAATTGTAACTAGTATTATTTATCCTCTATGAGGTCGAATTCTTATGAAATAAAGGCAGAGAAGAAGTCTGAACGGTGAGATGGTTATGGTGAACAGGTCACTCTGATCCAATGTATATCAAATTCTCTTTCAAAAGCACAGAAAAGGGACATTGTCAATGACAATTCTTTCATGGATACAAGCTTGCCACTGTTGGTATCACATCTTCCTTTTCATGTTGATCAATTTTGATATTATGAAGACCTGTTCAGTTCATCTTCTTGAAGAAAATTAGATGAAGAGACAAAGTCATTTTTGGCTCCTTTTGTTTGTAATTTCGAAAGTATTAGTCTCCAATCTTTTCAAATTCTGGAATTTGAAACACTTGGCATTCTCATGAAAGATTGTATGTTGTAATCTTTATATATACTATTGGAAAAGTAAATTGAGGGGTCAACAAATTATTGGTATGAAGGGAGATTGCAGAGACAATCACGCTTGGTGTCAATTGTTTACTGTCCAGGTTCTGCTTTTTTTGCATACAGTCAGAGAGTTGGAGTACGGAGAGGAGCACATTTAATTTTTGTAATTTTCGTTTCTTGCATTTGGGGGGTTTTTTATTCCATTTTTGTAATAGATTTGATACTAAGTTGTAAGTAATAAAGATCAGAGCATCACTATTTTCTATGTTCATAAGAAAGAGAGATTTTTTGTTAAATTAGAGAGTTTAAAAGGTGTTTTTCTGATTATTCGCAATCAGAGAGTTGCATTAATCAATTTTTGGGCATTATCTTACACCTTAGAATTGGATAAAAAATGTGTTGTGGATAAGAAGTGTTTGCAGCCATTTCTATTACAGGAACCAAAATAGATGACCTTCTGTTATAATTTCATTTACATTGCATTTGCATTTGCATTTATTGAATTCATATTGAATCACCAATGCCGAGGAGTCGTAAGATGTGTGAGTTCTCGAAGTTGGCTAGGTTTAGGATCTAAATTTTGCCTAAGTTAATCTTGCCTAGGATTGACTGACTTGGTTTTCCTCTTTCATTCTTGGGTTAAGAATGCACCCAATTAGTTTAGGCAATAAAATAGAATTCTTTGAATATCATTCACATAGGGAACTGTACCTACCAATTCAGAGAAAAGTCGATAACCATAAATTCAACTGTTGTGAATAGATATTGTTCATAATCTGGGCGTTAAGAGTCATAATTTCATGGAAGATAAAAAGAACAAATCTGTTTACCAACAGATTTTTGGTGACACTGTTGGGGAGTTGGACATGAAGATCAGTGCTAGAGATTGTTTTTTCAGTTTGTTATTGTTATCTTTGCTTGAGATTGGTGACTCTATGTCTTTAAAAGAACCTATTTTATATCAGAGTTTGAAAGATTTGAAAATTCTTATCATTCAGGTTCCCAGCTCATGTTGTTTGTGACTAAGAGGAAGAATACTTTGGTTTTCCAAGCTACAATATTCATTTTCTCTGCTACTCAGAGATTGGTGACTCCATTTTAAAAAAAAAAGATCATTCGTATTACAACAGATTTTTGAAGAATTTGTTGGAAAATTGGTTGCTCATGATCGAGGTAACATCATTATCTTTCCATAAATTTGATTCAGATTTCTATTAATCTATTGTACAAATTATCTCAAGAAATGTATCGAGGTCAGATTCCTTTGAGAAATGATTTAAAATATAAAAAGAGACTTTCACCATCTGTTGAAGAGATTGTGATTGATGATGATCCTATGCTTCAACAACTCTAGAGTAAACTTAAAGAGCATATCAGTTATGCCACAAGAAACAACTTGAGTATAGCTCAAGACCATCGGTCTAGAGAATCATGGAAGTTGATTGAAAAGAGATTCTATGTTCTCCAGGAGTTTAGACGAAAAACCACTGATGCGAGTTCTAAAAAGGATGCTTTGTCTTCTCCCATCTTCCCTACTTTGAGAGAACCTGAATTTTCTTCATCCTCAATATTACCATGGATGAGCCAAAAGCTTGAAGAAAATGATTAGTATGAAGACCATTTCCAGCCTGAACCATCACAAAAGGAAGAAAAGTTTGTTATTATCCCTTGCTTCTCAATAGTATTTCCTATGGAGTCATCAGTTACACCTTTAGATCCATCATTTAAGGTTGGAAATGAGACTTGTTCTCCTAATGCTGAGCTTGATGTAGTAAGTATGAATCTAGAACCACTCTCAGAACTGCAAACAAAAGAATCAGTTTCAGTCTAGCATGTTGAAATAATTAAAGTTGCAGAAAGCATTCCTAAGGTGGATAGAATCAATGAGCAGAACGAAGAGATCATATCAACCAATGGTTTGAATTTTGAACAACAAGAGAAGCCTGGTTTCCCAAAAGCACAACTTTTAGCAAATGAAGACAACCTTCTCAATGATGAAGAATTGGTAAGAATAGTTGACAAAAAGTTTTCTTTCATACCTTCATTTACCTCTGATTTTAAAAGTTTCAGATTTGAAGAAAATAAGGATAAACCTTTGCATGAAGTCTCTGATGAGAATAATCAGATAGTTAATGCAAAACATGAAGAGTTGAATTCCATTGAAAATTTTTGTGAATTTGATTTTCAAGTTGCAAAGGTTTGTGATGATACTATATTAGAATCTATGTGTCTTGGAGAAAAAGTGGAAAAATGTTTTGTCAAATCTAAAAATATGTTTGAAGAAATGATTAGCAAAATTGAAAGAGAAATTAATGGAGATTATATTTTAAATTGTTGTCTTCCTAAAAACTATCCTAAAACAAACATGCTGGCTACATTATATTTTAGTAGTCATCCTATTAAATCTAAGAATGTAAATGTTGAAGAGGAACATATTTCAATGACTGGTGAAGTTTTACAATGTCATGTAGAAGATAAAGAATTAGATGAAGATATTCATAATCTTGAAATAAAGAATGATCAATTCATGGTATCAGACACATATGGATCTTCTACAGTTAATTCAAATATTGAAGTTTTGAATTCAGAGGAACGTTTTTCAGATTTAACAAATGTTGGATATGAAGAGGATGTTTCATTTCTGATAGAGTCTACAGGTAATAAAGAACGATTCAATTTTAGCCTAGGCTTGAAATCTAAAGTTAATAATGCTTGCAACTGTTTTGATGCTAGTATTCTTGATCATTTTGTTGGAAATAAAGTAAATATATGTGACTATTTTCTAGCAGCATATACTAAATCTAATGATTGTCTTTATCCTTCACAAAAGAAGTCAAAGCATGTGGAAAATGTGGATACATTTTTCAGCTCTGATTTGAAATCAGAAGTTGTTCTTGACAGTACTTGCAAAAGGTATGATGACATTTCTTTCCTCAAAGATTTTCAATATTCTAGTTTTGCTAATCCTGATTTGAAAGATGATATCTCTACTAAGGAGGATGATGGAACAAATAGAAATGATAACGCTGAAAAAGATGAAACAAATTCTATTCCAATAATGCGTCTTGAAAATGTTGAATATTCCTTTCCATCACAGAATTTTGAGTATGCAAGAAACGATGTACATGGAAACATAAATGAATCAGAGATCTATAATGAAGCATGGCTGTTTGGAAAGGTCTTGTGGGTCATCATGTTGCAGATAGCTTTGGGGCTTAAGTTCAATAGTGAAGGAGTGGCTAAAAGTTACCAATGTTGTTTTAGATCGATGGAGTATCTTCCTCTATTCAGAAGAGGTTCATATTTTTCTCTTCCTGTGAATGGCCACATTTGAATCTTTCCTTGCTTTTGGTCTTGCTGGTGAGGTCTCCTCACCTTTTCTAAATAAGTTTTCTTTCCAATTTTGGCATGTCTAGTGTAGCTTCTTCTTGCTTGGTCTGTTGTGGTTGTTTTCTCCTGCTCTGTTTCAAGTTGCCCTACTCCCCTCTCCTCTCCCTGTATGCAGCTTCTTGTGTTTTCTTTGGTCTAGACTCTGCAACCTAATGGATAGGGCACCTGTTTAATGAGAGATGCTTGATTCTCTATGTATTTTGCAGTACATATTCCCCAGTCGGAGCCAACTGTTGTCTGACTTTCAGTCACCCATTTTAAAAAAAAACTTTTAAAGCCGCATCCCTTGAAGAATTCTCCAAAGTTGTTTCTAGTTTGTTTAACAATGTTTCTATGAAGGACTGATGTAGATGTGAAGGTTCCTATGCCACAATTTAAAGTTCATTGCATTGGATTAGAATTATGGATTGATATGATTTATTATGCTTCTTTAGCTCATGTTCACAATCTGACTTAGAAAAAAAAAAACAATTGAGTTAGCCTTCAAAATTGTTTAATTGAATATACAAAGGAAGCATAATTAGAATTTGAATGCAAAATTGGAGTTGGGATGCATAATTTGAATTGGGATGTCGAACTCCCAATTTACCTGCCACAGGAGAAGCTCATTTGAGACTTTTCACAAACAAGAGGAGAAGCCAAATTGTCATTTCCCGCCAGAAAGAGAAAATGCAAAATCTCAAATTTAAGTGGAAAGGCATGAGTCTATAACATCAAAATTGCATTTTTTATGTGATCCATGAACCAATTGACACAAAATAGTGATCACAATAAAGAAGCGAAAAATCTCTTGACGTAGTCCATTTCTAGTTTTTCGCTACGGGAGAAGCTAAAAATAAAATTTCCGCTAATGAGAAGTCCCTATTGAAAATCTTGATGGAGGCATTGGAGGAATGAAGAATGGAATTTATTGAATTCAAGTGAATCCAAATTGTTAAAAAAAGGGGCAATGGAAAGAAGAATCCCAATGGGAAGGTAGAAAATGAACCCTCTGTTATTCGCACTCAGAAATCAAATTTCTGCCAAATGCTTTGGGCACTCCAGAGTAGGAATCTCAATGGCATCAGAGTCGAGTGATACATTAAAAACTATTGATAATTGAAAAAGAAGTTTAAAAGTCCATTTAAAAAAATATCCTCATAGCTTGTCCAAAATGAAGAAAGAAGTGCTTTTCGCACCAGATTTGGGATTTCCCACAATGGAGAGTCGGGTATTGGAACTTCCATCAAAAACATTTCAAGGAAAATTATAGAGAGCTTTGGTGATCAAAAACATAGAGGAGACCAGGACACTCAAATCTGAGGTCTTGAATTCTTTAGAACACTTACAACAGAGGAGGAATTCGCAGGATCAAGTTCACCCCAGAGTCGAGGATGTGTAGTTGTCCTTTTTAATGACAATACATTCTCAATATTTGATACACGAGATCCATTGGAAAATGCCATTTTACAATCACGAATTGTAGGAATTCTGATACTGGAGCTTGATTGGTTTCCATCATGTTTTGACAAAGAAGAGCCACTTTTAATCTGTCTTGCCAGGGCAGATAGCAGCTTTTGTCTCCTTGAGGTTAATACGAACTTAAGAAGATCAGTTCAAGAGGATAGATTCAGAGGTCGAATTGGAGAATTGAGAGGTGCATCAATACAACATTAAAGTTCGAGGTCCTTCTCAAAGATGGCTAAACATGAAGAGTAATAAATGAATGCATGTGTGCCAACATGGCTTTCAGCAATAGAGTATAGACCATTTTACTCATTTGTTCCTGCAGTTACTACTCCTCCTATGGATATTGTATGCTTTGACAGAAGATTTGCATATTAGAGAATGGAAGAACTCCATCATCCATGGATGAAAAGGCTATTTGTGGGTTTTTCTCGCACATCTGAATTCAATGGTCCTGCAAAGCCAAATAAACCTAATTATCTGATACAAGAAATAGATTATGAATAGGCTGCCCAACACCCACTACTTGAGTTGACCCACAGAACATTTGGAACTTCTCCTCCACTCCAAAGTTTTGATTTTTCAAAGATGGTTACAAATTTCGGAAAGATGCACACTTTTTATGCTTTGTGCTGATAACCATCGTGTGCTACTTTTTGTATAGATGAAAAAGATGCTCGACATACTCGAGCATTATATGAATTATAGAAAGTACAAGTATCTTAGACTAGATGGGTCTTCATTAGTGGTAGATCAAGGTGAAATGGTGAAGGAATTCCAAAGAAAGTCTGATAGAATAGCTGGTACGGCGGGAATTTTCATTTTGGCTACTCCATGGCGGGATTCGCTCTTACCAAGTGTGATTCCCGCAAAGAAAAAATCTCCTTTGTGTGGGATTCACACTTGGCAAGTGTGAAATCTATTTTCAAAAAAGCACATGCTTTAAGTTAAAATTGAAGTAGTGGAACGAGAAAATCTTAAAGCTAATCACTATAAACTATTAGATCTTCTGCACATATGAAGCCAAATGAATTGTTAATGTTGTTAGATGTTAAATTAATTATCTCAGGCTTGGTCGGCACAGACCAAAGAACTCTCTAGAAACACACATGCAACATGTGCAGCCATCTTTCATCGTCCATTCCAACTGCCTTTCATTAATATTCCAGCTAACTCCTCCTACAGTGTAAATGACATTTAATATATATTTCTCTATAAATATAATGGACTGGGCCTGTGTTCAGTAGAGCCCATTTTCTGGGTTTCTCCATGGCTTCTCCTCTCTATGGCTTCCTCTCTTGTTTAGTTTCTTTTTTGTCTTGTGCTGTAATTTTATCATGGTATCAGAGCTTATGGTAAATGATCCAAAAGTCTTGAGAGAGCAATGAGTGAAATATTGTGATTGAAAGATGCGGAGTGAAAGATTGTGATATGATTGCTAATGTCTTGTGAAGAAGGCTGCTGTTGTGAGAAGGCTGCCCATTATGGAGCTGGATTGAAGTTCTGTGAATGTTAATTTGTTAAGTGAGCTGAAAGAGGAAAAAAGTGTTGCAAAGGAGATCCAAAGAAATTTCCTCAAAAGAGATTGTTATCATGTGTGAGAGTGAATGTTCAAGCCATTGTGAAAGATGATTGATATTGTCTTTGAATGGAAGATGGTTGGTGGTGTATTTGGGCAAAGAATGTGATTTGTGATGTAGTCAGTTAACGAGGCAGCATATTGTGTTAAAAGATTCGTGCTAAAGAAAGATATTGCTAGAAGGAAGAGAAAATTGAAAGTATGATATTGTTGGAAATGTGTGAAATTGGAGTGGATAATCAAAAATAAAGAAGCATTGCTGATTTGAAGCAACTCAAGAGTGTTGGATTGCTATTAATGCGGGAATGTCAAGTTGTTATTCATATGTTTGTGGGATGTGGAGCAACTTTGTGCAAGCGGGAGAGCCAAAGATTGCATACATATTTCTAATGTGACAAGAAAATATCAAGGGAGTCCTATGAGAAAGAGAGAAGTCATGAAAAGAAGGAAGCTAAAATTGAAGGTGAAAGCTAATTTTGTTATTATTAATAGTACTTTATTTTGAAATATGTGTGGAGTATTATAAATCAGTTGTAGGAGTTAGCATTCATTAGGAAAAGAGATGGCATGCTACAGTTTGTTGTCATGGTGCAAAGGTCTGTGTGTGTGCTGATTGGATAAAAGTGTTGAGATTGGAAGTGAGAATTTGAAAGATACGATGTTCTTGATAGTGGTCATGTAACAGAATTTGGTTGCATTGATATCCCCAACCAAGTGATGAAAATTGAATTAGTAATGATTGTTAATGGGCTATATGAATGTATGGGGTGCATTATCGGTTGTGCCCGACACCCTAAAGGTTTTTTGGTTTGACATATTGATGAACCATGTATGTGAAAAAGATTCCTATAGAACTGGCGAGTACAACGGCTGGGTACCCATGTATCTCGGTAGATGGATTTCTTTTTATATGGACTCAATATTTAGTTTGATCCAGGTACAAAAAAGAAAGGCCCAGAGTGGTGATAGTTTCCGCATAGTGATGATTCGTGGTCATTAGAATTTAGAACCAATGAGTGCTTGGTTTGTAAACCATTTGAGTACAAAGTTTATGGTGATCTTGGAACCATTTGTGTGATGTTTGAGAAGTTTGTGGTGAACTTAAAACCACTTTGATATTGCATCGGTTATAAGTAATCTGTACAAAACCTAGAGTGATTATGATGGGAGAAATAAGAAAAGTGAAAGCATTTGATAATTGATTGTAAATGGGTACCTAACAAGGCTTAAGGCCAGGACCCATCATCTCTAGATTATGGAGGGATTTCTAAGAAACAAAAAAATGATAATTAATTTATGGGGGGATGTTAGATGTTAAATTAATTATCTCAGGCTTGGTCGGCACAGACCAAAGAACTCTCTAGAAACACACATGCAACATGTGCAGCCATCTTCCATCGTCCATTCCAACTGCCTTTCATTAATATTCCAGCTAACTCCTCCTACAGTGTAAATGGCATTTAATATATATTTCTCTATAAATATAATGGACTGGGCCTGTGTTCAGTAGAGCCCATTTTCTGGGTTTCTCCATGGCTTCTCTCTATGACTTTCTCTCTTGTTTAGTTTCTTTTTTTGTCTTGTGTTCTAATTTTCTACAAATGTCATTGTAGGGAAGAAATAAGAAGGTTTCAGGTGGCTTAGAAGAAGTAAAAATAGCCACTGTATACGTCATGACAAAGGAAAAAATAAGAGTTCAAATATGTCAAGCACGGTATCTTATTGAATATTTTAACGGAAATAAGTTGTGGCTAATGACAAATCCAAATTGTAACTAGTATTATTTATCCTCTATGAGGTCGAATTCTTATGAAATAAAGGTAGAGAAGAAGTCTGAACGGTGAGATGGTTATGGTGAACAGGTCACTCTAATCCAATGTATATCAAATTCTCTTTCAAAAGCACAGAAAAGGGACATTGTCAATGACAATTCTTTCATGGATACAAGCTTGCCACTGTTCGTATCACATCTTCCTTTTCATGTTGATCAATTTTGATATTATGAAGACCTGTTCAGTTCAGTTCATCTTCCTTTTGTTTGTAATTTTAAAAGTATTAGTCTCCAGTCTTTTCAAATTCTGGAATTTGAAACACTTGGCATTCTCATGAAGGATTGTATGTTGTAATCTTTATATATACTATTGGAAAAGTAAATTGAGGGGTTAGCAAATTGTTGGTATGAAGGGAGATTGCAAAGACAATCATGTTTGCTGTCAATTCTTTACTATCCAGGTTCTGCTTTTTCTGCATACAATTAGAGAGCTAGAGTACAGAGAGGAGCACATTTAATTTTTTGTAATTTTCGTTTCTTGCATTTGGGGGTTTTTCTATTCCATTTTTGTAATAGATTTGATACTGAGTTGTAAGTAATAATGATCAGAGCATCATTATTTTCTATGTTCATAATAAAGAGAGATCTTTATTTAAATCAGAGAATTTAAAAGGTGTTTTTTTGATTATTCGCAATCAAAGAGTTGCATTAATCAATTTTGGGCATTATCTTACACCTTAGAATTGGATAACAAATGTGTTGTGGATAAGAAGTGTTTGCAGCCATTTCTATTACAGGAACCAAAATAGATGACCTTCTGTTCTAATTTCATTTACATTGCATTTGCATTTGCATTTATTGAATTCATATTTCATCAGCAATGTCGAGGAGTCATAAGATGTGTGACTTCTCGAAGTTGGCTAGGTTTAGGATTTGAATTTTGCCTGAGTTAATCTTGCCTAGGATTGACTTGGGTTTCCTCTTTTGTTCTCGAGTCAAGAATGCATGTAGTTAGTTTAGGCAATAAAATAGAATTCTTTGAATATCATTCATATAGGGAGCTGTACCTACCAATTCAGAAAAAAGTCGATAACCATAAAATGGCTTTTCAACTGTTGTGAATAGACATTGTTCATAATCTGGGCATTAAGAGTCATAATTTCACGAAAGATAAAAAGAACAAATCTGTTTACCAACAAAAAGCATAACACAATGATTTAGTTATCCAAAAACTCTCCAAGGTGAAGGTAAAATTGGGGTGGGGATGACACACAAAAATATTCACTAGTATAGTAAAAAAGTGTGCCTATTAAGGCTATAATCTTTGATCACTTCTGGTGATCTACCCTGTTAAGAGCTTACAAAACTTATTTAGTCCACCTTAATTAAAGAATTTAAACTTACAACTAAGTTACCACTCTGTTAGGATATTTTAATAGGCCTATTAGGACCACTCTATTAAGATATTTACCCTAATTTACTTACTACATTGTATCAATACCTAATCCTATGGTGAGCATTGTGATTCTAGATTATGGATCTCCTCTTTCCAACTCTAATTCAATCTCTTCATCTAATAAAATTTTTTTTGTCCTTCACTACTAGGTTTCTCTATCTGATATCTTCTTATAATTATCAAATATAGCCTTCCTTCACTCATATGCTTGTCTCTTCAATCTCTCCTTCATCTCTCTTGCACATATATTGATTTAGTGTTTGAACCCTCCTTAAATAGCCATTTAGAGAAGGTTCTAGATCATAATCAATGATCTGGATTCCTCCCTTTTTCTGCTTAATCCTTTTAATTTATTATTATTATTATTTACACTTCCTTTATAAGGATTAATGACCTCTACAAAATTTCTAAATAACTCCTTAGTTGTCTCTACAAAATTTAAATATGATTTAGAAGTCAACCAAAATTGTCTACATAAGTGCTTGCTCCATTCCAAATACATATACAAAAATTAGTTTATGTGCCACTTGAATAGTTTGACACTCAATCAAAAATAATATTCATGATGTCCCTTGACTTCTCTATGTTCGACAATAACTATGTGACTCAACATAAACTGAACCTACTTAGCTTGGTGTCTTCTTCCTTCTATTTTTACTCAGGATAATATGGCACTCAGTCCATACTAGGGTGCTCAAAAACCTAATACTTTCTCAGCTCAAAATAAAATATATACAAGTCCAAAATCATTCGACCTTCATTGGATGGATTTTTCATAGTCATGAGCAACTCACTCTTCCTAGGAAATGAAAAAGTGTTTGATACTAATAGGTAACATGATTTGGAGATCAAGAGATCGAGTGTCAAATGATAGTGATGACTGAGTGTTAGCATTTGATAGTTTGTGAGGAAATCTTTATTTCCAACTAACATAACTAAATTCTTAGAATATGTAAAATGTGTTAAAGATAAGAATGGATGACCTAAAGCATTTAATACATGATAAACCATGTTTGTGTGCTCCTAGGCATTTTTTCAAGGATAAATTTCAAAGAAGCTTATAAAAGATGAAGGAGGAAACCAAAAAGATGGGAGGATTTGATGAATCTTCCCTAACCCCAAAATCTATAGTGATATTTAAGTGGAAAAAGATTTAAAAATACCTATTTAAGGAGGCATAAGCATAACTTGAAAGGTGTGAGATGTTTTGTTGATGCTATTGATTAGTGAACCCAAGCAAGAAGCTAAGAACAATTGTTAAGACGTGAAGTGTGATCACTTGAAAGATTTCCAAGCAAATCAAAGATATAGATGATAAGGGAGGTTAGTCAGTGGATCAACATATGAGCTATATTATGATCCATATATTCAAAGTGAGTTGTATTTATTCAAATCAATCTATTGTTAACTTCTAACCATTATATCAGTATGAGATTCTTTAATCAAGGTTGACCTGATAGTCATATATAAATCCTTTAATGAAGGTAAAATTCTGATGGAATATTCTAAGTCCTCTAACAAGGAAACTCCTAATAGGGTGATTAAATCATATAGCACGATCACACCTAATAGTGTGTATTGTAACCTCTAATAGAGTTGGATCCTAACAGAGCTCACTTTAGAAGAGTTAAAAATTGGTGACATGTTGCTCATGGTTTTTTACAAATTGGGTTTCCATGTTAAATCCTAGTGTCATACTTATGCGTATGTTATTTGAGGTGTTTTACTATTAATGTTTTACATTCTGCAAGTTTCTTACTATTAGGACAATGGAATGCAAGTTTATGTTATTGATTTATTTCTATAGAGATAGAGTGGATTACATTTTAGATCTAATTTGGTTGAAGTGTTCAAAAGTCTAATTGGTACATCTAGACCTCAGGATGAATAATTCACCCCCCTGCCCCCTCTTAGTTATTCTAAATAATTCTAACACTTCTTCCCTCAAAGAATATTGATAAGTGTACTCAACCAAATCAATCTTTAGTATACAAATCTCATCCTAAATATTGAATCTCAAACCATTAATGTATCTAGCCATCTTTTCCTAATAAATTTCTAGATATCTAGACCAAATAGTCAACTTGTAAAATTCCTTAGTATAATCCTTCATGGTCATATACTTCTATTTTAGGTTATGTAATCTCTTAAAAAACTCAAACCTTCAATTTTGTTACCATCAATCTCCACCTAGTGATCTTCATTTTACCTTCCTCCTCTCTATCTCTTTTCAATCCTTTCCACCATAAATAAACATGTCCTTTTTAACTTAGCTT